>VMRN01000102.1:704419-739573 GCA_010277015.1 Poeciliopsis turrubarensis
ATATATTTTTTTTTTTCCTTTCTTGTACTTTTCAGAGGATTTCGGTTTCCGGGAGGAGACAGTTTTACAGGCCGACTTTTCACTCGCGAGCTTTGCGGCCTGTTTCAGAGCTTAGATCTATTCCTGAATCGGGGTGATGCATAAAGGCTTTATTTGTAACAGATTCAGTCACGCCTGTCTATGATTTGTTGAACAATGCCACTGTGACCAATCCAGCAGACTACTGTGAATTATTTGGGGCTCTGCTGGACACACAAATCGAAGGCATACGCCGCGTTCCCGTTGTAATTTCTTGCTCCAAGAACACTGACGGGAATTTTAATCCGACCTAATCTCTCATTTTATGGATTTAAAAAAAAAATACTTTTGAGTCGACTTTCTTAGATGCTGTCCATAAGCTGGGCAGGATTTCTATCAAAGCTACCTGCATCAAGCTTATTTTTATTCCCCAAGCCGTGTTTTTCAAAGACTTCACTTGTTCTCCACACGGTGAGCCTGTTCCAAGTTATTTGGCAATTCCTCCTGTCCAAACCCTGCTGGAGAAGTTGGATTAACACACAACCCAGAAGCAACTTGTCACTAATTTATACCGCCTGTTCTGCAGACTGTGTGTATATTTTTGCGTAGCTATAGACTGAAATACACTGTGGTAACAAATTCACTTGTTTACCTTTCATCAGACATTTGTTTTTCCAGGTGTCATTCATCGTAGGATATAATTAAGCTTGTGATTACAGTGAGTAGAGAAGAAGTTGAAGAATGGAGTGGAATTAAAACATCAAACGTACGTTTGTGGACCGAGGCAAAAGTTAACGTTGCGGTTCTTTTATCTACAAAAAAAAAAAATCACTGCAGGATCTCTTAAATTTAGATCCTGCACCCAGATTCGTCTTGATTCCTCATCTGGTGGAAGTAATCCAGATTCACTTTGGGTGCATGTTTAAAGCACGCTGGTTGAAGCTACAGAACGAAACAAGGTGAGTGTAGTTGAATCCTAAAAATTGTCCTCACGGGACTGATGGAGCTGAGCACCATCTTCTAGAAGCAAAGGTCCATGTTGGGATGCGACCAGCTGTTGTTGTTTCTAACTTGTCTTTAATGCCTCATCCTGACAGAAGGTTTACTCTGTCTAAACCATGTTGAGGAAACAGAAAAAATAAAAAACGTCAGCTCAGTCCAAAACCTTTAGTTTGGACCTGCTGCTCGCGGCTAAAACCTTTTGATCAGCGTAGCTGTGTCGTGATCCACAGCTCTTTGTTTTTCTTTGGCGTTCTTCTCCTGATCATTTCTGGGTTGTTTGTTATTGTGACTAATGTCTTGGCATATCAGGTTCAACCCTCTGTATTGACTTTGCTTCTTATTTATGTCTGTTCTGTGAAGTTTTCATCGTACTCTTAGTCTGGTCTTAGCCTTTTCCCTTTGTGGTTGGTTGAGTTCGTGTATTTATTGATCTCCTTTGATCAGTTTCTCTGCTCGGTGCTTTTTCATCTCAGGATTCTGGCTAAGGCTAAATCTCCAACTGATTGAAAACCAACTTCTCGGGATCATGAGGTCGAAGATTAATTGGGTGGAAGCGTATCAGGTGACGCGTATTTGTGTAAATAGGCAGGGTGTGGCCTAAATTCTAGATCAACGCTCTTATAGGTCTGCGATCTTCTTCAGTCCAGCGAGTTAAAACTCCTTTAGAGATACCAAGAATGCATAACTTTCTGAAAAAAATTAAACTTATCATTTACTGTCGGAAATCTGTTGGCATTTTTAATGATGCGTCAATTCATTTCTATTTGTAGTTTTTAAAACAAAGAGGAAAAAAAAACTACATTTTGACAAGAAGACGTCTAAATTTTTTTTTGTTACTTGTAGAAAATTATGTGGTGGGGGGGGAAAGTGCAAAGTTTCCAGGAATCAAACATGAAGCGAGCAGGAACCAGCTCTCCTTCACTGCGCTCATATTCCAGAACCACCTGAGGGCCCAGACGTAAAGGCTGTTCAGAACTCAGAGACATGGCCAAGGCAAGGAGGCCTGAAACCCGACCGCCGCCGAACAAGACGCACAAGTTTAAACTCGAAGAATGGGCCGAGAAATATTTAAAGACGGGTTGAGTGTGTGTGTGTGTTTTTTAAACGCTTTATTGGAATGATGGGATGAGATTGTCACCTGTTGGACCAGATGGAGCGACCCGAGACTAGATTGGAAACGGAGACAAATTTCTAGTTCGACAGAGGCGCCAGCGAGGTGGAGGTGGGGTAGTGGTGTGGGCCAGGATTTCACTCAAGGCAAGGATACAATGTCACAAGTAATGTTCATGAGTAACAAGATTTGAAAAACTGGAGCATTAAGATTTGGATTTGTATAATTAGTAAATGTTGGATTTGATAGATTCTTTCTATTTCTGCATGTAAAAAATATAACCCTTATCCTGACGCGTACCAAACCTGCATTTATATCCGTTCCTTCAATATGTTAATTCACCTTTATTCTCAACAGTTTGTCTTTATTTTTTTAAGTCAAATTTCAACTGTAATAGAAATGAAAAAACAAAAAACAGTTTTTCCTCACTAAACGTCCCTATACGTCCAGCCTCTGAGTCCAACATGGCCGCTTTATGCTAAACTTTTAGCATAATCACATTAATAGACTTACTTCCTTTTTTAAATCCCTTAAACATGTAATATTGTTTTCTATAAATTTTTTTCCCTTGTGTTAGAATGAATTAAATGCAGACAAATCCATCTGATGTTTCATTGCTAGCCTAGCCTGTTAGCATAGCGAGGTGTAACTCCTACTAGCTTTTCCACTTGCAACCAGGGCAGTACAAAGTCTGTCTCAGACACTGACTGGAGAATCTCAACATATTTTTGATCTCGAGAATAAAAGAGTGTGAGACGAAAGTGCATGTCATAAGCCTTTAAAGTTAAAGAGGAAACCTGTATTTGCTGTAGTTAGTTTGATTTGTTTCCGTCTTTTTTACCCTTTGTCTGTGCTGCTGTGTATCACTCTTTCACATTACGGCTCATTTATCCAAAGGTCTTCGATATGGACTGATTTATTAGTGTCGCTCCGGTTGTTTTAGTCACTTCCTTCCTTCCTCTTCTGTTTCATTCTCACAGACCTGCCTGCTGATTTGCATATGCTGTGTTTGTTGCCTCCATTTCCTTCCTCAACAATATGCCGCCTGGTCATCAGCGTGGACCACCTCGGTGGGCCTCCATGGCTTTTTTTTTTTTTTTCTCATGGATCTGACCGTCTCCAATATGAACCCTGCGTAAAGTGTGAGAAAGCAATCACACGGAGCCACATTGCCTTTTCCTGAGCTCATTCCTCGCTGGCGGTTCCCCTCAGTTTCCTGAGACAAGCCCGTTGTGTGCCAAGGAAGGGGTGCTTTAAAGACCTTATCAAAGGCTCGGCGATGTTTGTCGCGCTGCCGCAGGAATAACCGCATTGTTTAGGTGCCCTGCAAGGTACTCTGATAGCGCCACTCCCACTGGTTCTGAAATTCCCTTTCCCAATGGCCGGTAGTGGAGGCAGCGGGGTTGAAACAGAAGTATTGTTCTTCGAAGAACAGTGTGTGTGTGTCAGGTTGAGCACTTGTCTGGCCCCACGTAGTCTCTTCAGGAAGCGTTGGCTTTTCTGTGTGTATGCGTGTATGATTTCCAGCTTTATAAAACTCATTTCCTGGCTGCCTCTAAGGAAAACATCAAGCGTGATGGGCAATAATCAGGGAGACACACAGAGAGCAGAGGGTGGGCCGCTGCCCTTTGGATTTGTAGATGTGTGAGAGACGGGTGAAGGCTACATTGGTGTTGGATGAAGGGACTTGTATACCGTTTGTATGACTGTTGGTGTGTGTGTGTGTCAGGAAGGGTGGTGTTACATGTATGTGGATAGCGGTTGAGGGGCAGGTCAAACAAACTCATAGGTCATTTGTTAAATCTATTAAACACAGTAGGGTCAGAGAAAGGCAGATAAGTGCTAAAAACAGCAGTTCTTTTTCCATTTATATGCAGTCGGCATGGGCCAAGAGTTACAAGAAGAGAAAATAAAATAAAACCCCTGCCAGGTCCACGTTCTGTGATAATGTTACGATGGAAAAGATTCGTGGTCAAACAGTGGCGAGGTCATGAGCGTACGCCCGGGTGAAAGTGAAGTTAATTATCTTCACTTTATTTATAGAACACTGTGCCTCTAATGTCTGTAATGATTTTGGACACGCAGAAAACATTTTTTTCCCTCGTAGTCACTGAGTTTTGATCGGTTGAGAGAAACCAGGGGGGAGTTGTAGTTCACCTTTGGGGGGTTGGTGTTTGTTGGGGGGCCTGGTCAGGTGGTTTGTTCCCGTTGGGTGGCCTGTGGCTCCTGAGGGAGGCGTGGGGCCCGTCAGTGGGCCCAGTGGGTGCACAGGGCTTTAGTGAAACTCCATTCTTCTTAACCTCCCATGGGTGGAGAAAAAGAGTCCCCTTGTCCTAGTCCCTCTAGGCTCTGGCTGGTGTTGAACATTAAACATTAAAGTTGGTATTTGTGTTCAAAAGGGTTGTTTCACTCATTGCAGTTGACTATCTCTAATTTAAAACACAAAATAACTTCCCAATCTCAAATCAGCCGCTGCGCAGATTATTCTTGGGTTTTGAAGGCCAGAAAAAGAACCAACTAAAGTATTATAAAATTCATTACCTAACATCTGGAACCCAAAGTCATGACAGCATTTGGGATAAATCTTTGTTAGTGGAAGCATCAGAAGGCCGAGCACTTACACATGCTTTCGTTTTTTTGACCCTTCGCCAAGATATTTCAGCCGCACGGCCAGAAGAGCACGCCTAGAGATGCATCGACTTTGTCAGAACCACCGAACATGTGTTTCGCAGAGCAGGTCCAGAGGAGCCCAGGTGCCGCTTGAGTCTATCCACAACACAACCGGATCAAACCCGCGCTGAAAATTACATTTGACAAGAAGATATTTTGCCTGTTTTCAACCACTTTTTTTTTTTTTTTTTTTTTTGAAGACAAACATTCTTTGGAGACCATTTAAGCTTGAGCTGCTCAGAAAAATCAGGGTTTTTTTGTTCTCCAGTGATTTAGAGATAATTCTGGTCTTCATACCCAGCGCCAAATAGGAACTGCTGAAACAAAGATAAAGAACACTTGAGACTTGATAACATATCTTGGGAACACATTTTAGGAGAAATGGGTTTACATAAAAAAAAAAAAAAAAAAAAACTGTCAGCAGACACTGATGCATTTAGTTTTGCCTTTATAATTTTGGCTAAGTGGAAAACATGAAAAATCTGTAAGTATTGCTGAACATCAAAGTTCTTTAGATAAATCCTGAAGAGCAGGCTGGTGCACTAACATCTTAATAGATTTCATGTTTTGCAAAAGGAGAAATAAAAGAGGGAACAGCATGTATTCAAGGGCTTAAAGGGACAGTTCTGCGGTGTTGAAGTGAAGCTCTGTTATAACATTAGAGGTTTATCTCTTCCTTGTAGTACATAAGTCTCTTAAAGTCTTAATTTGCCGTAAATCTGGATTAGCTTCTCCGAGAGCGTCTTCTTTCTTTAGCCACTTCTTCATTGTCAAGTCTTCCTCTCGCTGGCTAAAGTGGGTTTCGCGTCTCTTTTGGCAGCGTCTTCCTCATTATCTGGGCGTGAAAACAGGCAGGAACTTGAAGGAGCAGTGAAGTATCTGTGGTTGATGCTCCGATGAAGCCACTTTGTGCCCTTGGCCCGTATTTTCTGATTGTTCGGTTGATGCTGCGCGCGCCCAAATGATGGGAAGGCTTGGGCCTCCGAGCCAAACTACGACAACATCAACCGGAAGCTGAGCATAACTCTGCTGAAGTTTCTCATCCATGCTCTGCAGATGTAGGAAATTCACTCGGGATCAGAATCTTAAAAACATCACAAATTGCACGTCTCTGGGCAGCACAATCGCCGTTTAGAAACGCACAACAGGTGCGCCTCAGTTCTGGGTTGACCTCCCGGCCCAACAAATAAATGGGAAACATACGTCCTCTGTTAGGAAACATTGTGGGAATAGCTGCAGGTATCGACCTCTCTGTCTTTGGCCGTGACTGCGGAGACTGTAGCAGCTGCTTCATGGCTGTTTTAAAGCAACAATGTCCCGACTGAATATGTTTCAGAGGAGCTATTCGTCAGTCGGAGGAGATATTCCATTTCAGATTAATTTACGGTAAGATCTCCATCTCGCTGTCAGCGTGACGCTCTAAAGAGACGGGGAGCCAGGATTGAGACGTTAACGTTGCCCTTCGTATTACAAGCACGTCTGAATTATTGTCTCTTAATCCATGTTTGACTAGAAGCGGCCAGAAAATGCACAACGTATCGGCACTGACAGAAAGAAATTCATCGTCAACAAAAACGTTACTTCATGCGTATCTAGCTAGATATTTAGCTAGCGAGCAAGTTTCTTGCGTTATCTATTGATTTACTTAGGTTTAATTAACAAATAAATGGAAGAAAAACACGACTATAACTCTTAAAGCCAATAACGTTTTCGCTGTTCATGGCCAGTAGGTGGCGACAAGTTCAAGAATGGCTAAAGCTGTGACAGACTTCAGCCTTTCCTGTTGTCATCAACGTTGACTGACAGTGCTTTGCAACTGCAGAGCTGCACTTAAATGGTTCAGACCAAGACTTAACGCTCACAGACGATCCGTCATTCAGTCTGACTGAGCCTGAGCTATTTTGCAAGGAAGGGGCAGCAAAGCGTCACTCTTGATTGGCAAAGCAGGTTTTGACTTAACTAAAAGACTAACATCATTGACTCTGGGATGCTGGCTGCAAACGTTCACTACAGTACCCTTTTTCGTATTTTGATTTGTGAAAAATCCTACACCCACAATTTTCCTTCTACATCCAAGTCGTACGCTAGTCTGTGAAATGAAACCCCATTAAAAGCCTTTATTTGTAAAATGTAGGGAGGTCAACATGAAGTCTTTGCTCGTCTCTTTGCGTCACGGCTTTAAGTGTTTAAACCTTCTGCACTCAAAACCGTTAAAGTTAAACTAGCTGCAGCGATTGATCACGTGGACCAGCTAAATTACTTTTCTGTTCAATGGACTAAACTCTTCCATTTTTCATTAAGAGTCTCGGAGTGGAGAGAGGATTGGATCAGACATGATCATCTGTTTCTTTAACCAATTACTCAATAACGTGATCCAGGGGTCTGGACACGTTTATGATACTTTAGCCAAATGCTACAAACATCACTTTCCTTTGTGTCACGCTTAGTGGATCATTTGCAACAGCGACCCATTACAGCGAGTGGAGCCGCTTCAGCAATCTGGCCCCGACGAGTCCTGTTTGTTGCCATGCCTCCGTGCCTGCAGCATGATGTCACTGCCTTTTTCTAATGTTTTAAACATGTTGGGGATAGATTTCATAAATGGGACCCTTCAGAGATTCACCAGCACTTCATTATTTTTTGCTGTAGCCCTGCAGATGTTCTTGGATGGAATTTGGAAAGGCTGTTTATTTGCACCTGCGAGATCAATGGCAGCAGTCTTGAACAAACATTCGCTAATGAGCAAAGAAGAAGAAAAAGAAGATGTGACATGTTGCCAGTGGGCTTTGGGAGAAACTTCTGGTTTACATTAATGTGACATGAACATCAAGGGTGACAATAGTAGTTACTACTTTTAACTTTCAAGGTTGTTTTATGAAAATTCTGCAGTGCGTTAACTGCGTCCAAAATCATAAAGCCACTAAAAAAGTAGTTCCTCCTCTAACAGATTTCTGCTGCTCTTGCTAATTTCTCACACTTGAACGTTTCAGGTCGCCAAACAAATTCTCAATTTCAGACAAAGATACTCGAGTAAATTCAAAATTTCCCACAGTGGTTGTTTTGATTAGGACGACCACAATATCCAAATCAATTAGGAGGAATGAAACATCGTCTTGTTTCCCATACATGCTTCTCCTTTTTGCTTTACAGCAAAGTGTAGCCACTTATAGTGTAAAGACGGGTCCGCCGGCGAAGTACGCAGCGGAGCAGAGACGCATGAAGTGTAAATCCGAGGTGACTTGCCACAGTTAAGGTCAAAGTTCATAATTCAACAATGAAAGAGGGAATAGGTACAATCGACATCTAGGGGAGGTCAGAATTTACCGTTGACCAAAAAGAGCCTCACACCCTCAACATGACGCAGCGTGGTTACACAGTATTGTTGTGTGGCTGTGGATCGATTGGCTGGCTGTTCGCTATAAAACCATAGAAACAATAAATTCTGCTTTTGGAGAACCGGTCTGCCAAATAGAGCTCGTTCGCTTCCTTTGAAGATACGTTATCGTGTTCAGCAAGCCGCAGTCGTTTAAAACATGGAAGAACGCTGCGTGAATCCTGGACGGGAGCTGAAGTCGGCGCAGCTGGAACCTGGAGTCCGGGCTGATTTTACATATAGTTTACAGAGTTTTATCACAATCGCTTGCTTGGTGTCTTTCTGGAAGCCGGCGAGTTTTCCCTGATATTTTCTCAAAGAATGCGACTCCAACTCATTCCCAGCAATATTACAGAAAACATAGTATTTATGTGCCGAGTTTTGCAGGCGGTTCCGAGTTAAACGGAACATTGGGAATTTATGATTCGCCACCAAAAGCTTTAGATAGAATGTCAAAACTCTTAAATTCTCAACATCTGGCTGCTGTAATTCATAACATGCAGGGAAGAGTTGAGCCAACAGCTGGTCAGAGAGGCTCAACCAAAAGCGGATTTCTGCTATCTGAGACCGACTCTTATTTCTAAAGTATTATAGCAATTTATGCAACACCATTGTGTTTACTGACGTACAAACTGAGGGCTATTTGCAAGGGAAGAACACGCCGGTCTGCGGTCTATTACCAGAAATTAAACGCGCACTGCAGTGTTTTCACATTCTGTCACGTTGCAACCACAAACCTAATTTCCTGGGGCTTTGGGGAGAGGAAATAGGACGTCTTTTATGTATGAAAATCTAAGATGACACATTCAGCCCTTTACTCTAATAACTAACATCTGGTACAACCAGTTATCTTCAAAAGTTCAGATCATTTACTAAAAAGTTCAGACCTAACTGCAATGGGTAATCAAACAAAATGGCTGTTCGCAGCTTGAGCTATTCCGAAAAGAAAAAGAAACACATTTGTGTTCACGGTGTGACCACAAATCTGCACTGATAAGTTTGTTTGGAGGGGTTTTCTTTTGGCCTAATTTCTAAATTTCCTTCTAATTCATGGTTATGCTCTACATTGTGTTTCTTGATATATCAGTGAATATGTTCGTGTTTGTTTTTGTGACATGGCGAACTGCGGAGAAAGGTCAAATAGACGATAGGCACTTTTTTGCGGTAAACTGCACCTTCAAATTGAAAAGTGGTGAAAAGGTCGTCAATGTTTTGATGATTCGCTCGATTGGCACTTGACTCTGTTCTGAATCCACTTCTGTTCCTTCAAGCCGAAGTTGTTTGAACTTCATAATGAAGGGAGATAAGCTCCGTCTCCGTGAATCATCTTTTCTGCCACGGAGCAACGCTGCCGGTTACCTTGACCACACAGAGAAATTGAACCTCACTTTTACGTTTGACATCGTTCTGTCAAAAGGTCACACGCGTAGATCCTCCGGTCCCGTCCTCGGTCGGCTCGGTCTGTCTGAGACTGGACTTCTCTTGTCACATGGACCGTAAACGGAGCTGGTGTCAGTCGCTCGTGACAATCAGATGATTTGTGCAACTTTTCCCTCAAACCCAAGCATTTGACATGCATGTCTTGAATTTTTGAAGCTATTTACTTATTGTGGCAGAACCGGACCCGTTAGCCTTGTGGCCTGGCAGCAGCTGCCCAGCTGATGGAAGCGGCACGTAACAAGAACCATCTCCAGAAATGCTGCTAACCGGCGTTAATCGTGACTTCTGCAACAATTAAAATTAATGAAAAGAAACCTGACTGTAGTCCAACTGAGCCGCTGCCAAACACTCTTTATAGATCTTATGGCGTCCGTCTATCCTGCAGAGTGGGGTGTCTCAGGACACACAGCGTTCTCGCCACCTCATAAAGAATAACATTAATAATTAGCCTGTTTACCCAGTGGACCTAATGGACTGTTGGGAAGTTTTTAAAACAGCTTTTATTCGTTTGTTTTTGTCAGGTTTGTCCAGAGATCAGCTGCGTGGCAGAAACCACAACCGCTTCCCCTCACCGGGTCCAAAATGAATTCTGACGATAAATGAATCTGGGTGAGTAGCTAATGTCTCGTATCCATTCGTTGACTTAAGAAGCTCAGGACACACCTGGCTTAGTTAGATGTACTCCATGGATAAGTGAGGAAGACAATGCTGCAATTATTACGAAAAATCACGTTGAAAGTCAGAAGGATAAATGAAATAAAAAAATCTCCAGCATGGCCGTCGACATCGGTTCGTCCCTCGAGTTTGGAACGTTTTTCTTGCCCACAGGTGTGAGTTTGAGACTCGCACGATACTGTTTGCAATTTGAAATATTATTTCAACACGCAAAATTACCTCCAGAAACAGGTTTTCATCACAGCGAAGTAAATTGGTTTTTGTGTTTTTGCCAAGCAAAAGTCAGTAGAGGCCGCGTTTGACTCATAACCCAAACAAACGAAAAACTTTGATCGCTAATTTGAAACTTCACATTTTCAATCGGCACATTATCACAGACACGAGGGGTTATAGTCAGATATCTGTTTATTTTCCCAACAACACTGTGCCGCTAATGTTCACAGCTACGTATAAAACTGTTCAGTAGAAACAAAGCCCTTAAGACATTCAATGCAAACGTTTAAGAAGAGATTGATGGATTTATTGTTACAATATGGTCGGGTATATTGTGATAATAACGTGATGTTTCTAAGGGGGGGGGGCACCGGGAGGCTTTTGCCCTTTTGAAACAGCATGCTGAGGGTCAAACATGAAGAGCAAGACAGAATATTGATGGAAAGCAAAAAAAAAAAAAAAAAAAAACGGTTGAAACTGCAATAATTTTTTAAGTTAAACCATTAAACTTGAATTATTACCTCACCTGAGGGCATAAATTTCTGTTCGGAGTCAGAATGTCAGCTTGTGTGTAGAAACGTCCTTTTCTCCTGGGAAAACCATTTAAGTGGAAAGGCAAAGAAAGGTGCGTTTGATTTGTTCGACCTCAGTTCTTAATTGTGATTGTGACATAAGCTGTTTAAACAAACCCATACAGTAAGAGCACACGCACGCGCTCACGCTCACACACACACACACACACACACGCACACGCACACACGCACAAGACCCGACCACTGACAACAACCAGATGGCACAGGGAGGCTGCGCCATAAATTTCTGAGCGTGTATAAATCTGAGTGTTTGTGCTTTTCCACAGTGTGACACCAGATGATGTGTGTGTCTGCAGAGCATATGTAGTGCGGCATGTAGTGCGAGCTGATGTGTGTGTGTGTGTGTGTTTTATGGGTATAAATGTCCACATACCAGCGAAAAGAAAATGTGTAGGGGTCAAGTCAGTGCTAGGTGGTGCATGGTTTGTATCAGTGAATATTTAGCTTCTTCCCAAAACACTTCTTTTTTTTTTTCATGTCTGTCTGTGACTGTCTTTATCTGGGCTGTCTTCCAATACTTTACTGTCTTTGGGGTTTGTCTTATAGCTGCTGCATGACTCTGGGAGAGGTGTCTTATTTTTCTGGCGCGTGTGTAAAACAGTCTCTTTACTGTATGTCGTACAGCCATATTTAATCGGGCCTTTCATCCCTGACGATTTAGCTTTATTGCAATGTTGAAGTAAGAGTCGTAAAATTCTCACAAAACTGCAAAGTAGGTCAGACATGAAATTCAATAACAAACCGTAAAGGCACTTTTTGGACAATATGTTCCCTGATATCTTGTTCCATCCAGATTGAACTCTCACCACCGGTCTCGGTTCTGACAATTACATTTTCTGCTTTACTTCCCATAGAAAACATTTAGGCGAGAAAGCAAAATAAAAAAAAAAAAAAGAGGCGGTCCAAACGAGTAACTTCTTGGTTGATGAAACCCTGATTCACAATAAAAAGGGAAAATGGAGAAAAAAAATAATAATTTTTATTGTCTTAAGAGCCAATGGTTTTTGTTTATGTCCTCTTGTTAGTGAAACAGTTTATTGTCTAAGCTTGTTACAGAGATAGTTTGGATGTCTTAAAGTGAGGTTATTGTCAATAATGGATCGTCGATGTTGGTTTTCTGCGTAGCAGACCAAGGTGTGGCAGTGGGTATGGAGCGCTTCGTAATGCTAACCACACCAGCAGGAACATTACTGTACGTTACAGCCAACGTGTTATTTGAAACGAGTTCGCCAAACACCGTTTGATCATGAGACAACAACAATATAATGCGAACAACAGAATATCGAGTGAATCAGTTAGATGAGACTTTGTGCTCGGACAGGGTTAGCTTGGCACGGCACGGTTGGCACTTCTGCTAATCCATGTGGCGTGAAACCACGAGTCCACTCCCCCTTACCAGTTTATCTGACGCATGCTTCAGGTGCTGACTCAGCTTTCCCAGCTTTATCCCGACAAAGATCTTTCTTTGCAAATGCGTCTCCTCTACTAAACAAGCCCTCTGTCTTCCCATTCGTGCGGTAAACCTATGCAACTCTAGGCGTTAGCAAAAAGAAACGGAATTAGTCACAGGATGAAATTAAAGCATATATTTGCACTTTTTTCCCACCCAAACTTTCAAATTAATGTGATTCCCCTCCCCCTCACACTAAATTCACCTTTAACCTTTCAGCAGTCTTTGGTGGTGGCTCATTAGAAGGCAGCAAAAAGGCTTTTTGACTTATATGTATAAAAAGCTCAAATCTTGCTCTGGCACACATTGATGCATGGATTTACGTAAGTATTTGAACGTGTTATTTTCACCTTTCACCTATTTTAAGAGGTTGCTATAAAGGAGGATTAAAGTTAAGATAAACTTCGCATTTGAACGTGTCTCTGAATGTATTTCAATGTACAAGGTGCTAGATGCAACATAGTCCCTAAACAAACAAACAAACAAACGAGCAAGCAAACAAACAAAAAAAATGTTCACAACTTAACTTTTACAACCATGCAAGCTGTGAATGTTTGCAATTGAGCAACTCGTGTTTTTCTGCACATTCTGATTCTTCTTACAGTAAAACACAAGGCAACTTCACAGGTTAGACAAGAAAGGCAACACAGATGAAACTTTTGATGAGAAAACATGGAGAAACCATTGACAGAAGGGAAGAGCAAGAGACTGGTTGGACTGCATGCCACCCTGAGCCTCTCTGAGTCTTTTTTTTTTTTTTCATCCTCCTCTGCTTTGCTGGGCTCATTCTTGTTACCATTTACAAGATTTCACCTTTTGTCCTCTTTGTTTTCACTTCTCTGTTTCTTCACAGACTCTTCTTCAGAAAGTTCTCGTCTGATCACAGTTCCTCACAGTATCCAGCAGGAACAGGAAATCCTTATCCTCTGTCATACTTTTCAAATAGTTCATGGTTCTAGTCCAAGTGGTTTTCAGGTCAAGTCAAAGTAAAAATACAAATGAATTAGATAAAAAAAAAAAAAAAAAAAAAAAAAATCACCACAGGTCACATCCCATCTTAAGGCCTATGTATGTACAGAGCTCTCATGGCACGCTTAGAAAAGTTAAACTCAAGACAGTTTGCTTTGGTTTGATCGTTGCGCTTTTTCTGCTACCGTTTCCAAAGCCCTTCTTCACATCTTTGATGCGGAAGACGGGTGTGTACATTCTTTGGTTCGGAGATCCGTGGGTACGATTGCTTTTTTTACAGCAAAGTTTTGTTTAAAACAGGAAGTTCACCGAGATCGTTTTCAGCGGGGATGTCCGAATGATCTTCTCTTGTGAAATCCAGACTGCAAGAATCGACTGCAAATTAGTACTGTCCTCTCATATTGATGATTGCACGTCTCTCAACCCATTTGTCTCTCAGTGGGAAGTAGGAAAGACAAATCCACTCTGCTTGCCCTTGCAGGTTTCCCAAATGTTTTCCTCATTTAGTGTGTCGAGAACGAGGCTCACAATTGTTATCAATTGATGTTAAAAAGGTGTCTGTCTCATTGTCCCCATTTCCTCCGTAGCGTCTCTTTCTACCAATCGTCTCCCATCGTGTTCTCTTAAAGGTCCAAGCGGAAGGCCCCGAAGTAACTGGACGAATCATCGGCATTCACCATAGTGGGAGAGGAGACGGAGACGAAGAGCTCGTCGCCGGCCCTCAGCTCAAACAGGCCCCCCTGGTAGACGGAGTGCAGGGCGTACTCGGCATCTGGAGCCCAGCACTTGGTTCCCACGCCCTTCAGGAGCTGGAGGAAAACAAAGAGGGAAAATCGCAGTGAGTTGACGGTTCCTATCCGATTGGTCTGCGTAGAGGAAACCTGACGGCCTACCTGTATCGGGCTCGGGTAGGAGGTTTTCTTGTAGACGCACTGAACCAGCTGGTGGCTGACGCTGCGCTGGTCCCCGTCGCTGGCTGCTGGAGACGGATACCGAAAATATACCTGGAAGTAACCAGGAGCAAAGGATGATCATGACCGGTGCATAATCATAAACTTTCTTATTGACAAGTCAAGGATGCTTAGCTCCACTGCTTTTGAAGAACATTCAGTCGTCAAAGATCTTTTCTATTGCTACAACAGTTGAGTTTTAGGACCAGTAAAGCTGTGGTTCTCTTTCAAAGAGGCAGTATTATGTATTTTCCAGGCATATGATGTTATTTTATAGCAAAATTAAGTAGTTATGCTACTTTTATGTTAATATATACAACAAAAAAGTTGTATATACCAAGTAAGAATTAAAAGAAATTTTACTTTGTGATTTAACACTTTGAAATTGGGCCTCTGTCTCTTTAAGAAACTCCTTCTCTTTCTGAAACTCCATCTTCAGGAAGTCATCTATTAGCCCTTTGGCTAATAGAGGAGCCAAAAGGGCTATGTCTTTAAAAGCGTTGTGCTGAGAAGTAGTTTGTCTGATCAAATCGGCAGATCCGCAGTTCCACCGTTTTGCTAATTGCTGCTGGCTAGTCTGAAGGGGCTGAGTGGGGGAGTCTCAGGGGCCGGATACTCTGTCAACTGCAACTTCAAGGAGGAGCTTCGTCTCGGTAGGCGGAGCTAGGTCCGCCCAGGCATTTTGCACAACTGAATGGTTGCCGTGGAGATTAAAGGATTTCTTAAACATGCATAAAAGAATCAATCAACACTCCAGGAGTTTTTTTTTATAACCCGATGTAAAGCTAAAGAAAGAGTTGATTTTACACAACACTGCCCCTTTAACTTTTCTGTCTCGTTTGAGCCAGTCTGATGAGAATCATCACCTGTGAGTACAGGTAGTACCGCCCATCCTGAGGCACTCGCAGCCTCCCGTTGGTCAGCGTCATGTTGTGCAGGTGAGCGCCGAAGCTCTGATTGGCCCATGAGCGGACCACATGGCGACAGGACTGGTGGAGGCCCGCTGTGGGGATTGGATAGGGAGAGAACCCTGCGAGAACACATTAGAAAAGTATTGAAAAATTGCAGATTCTCAGCGAGACGGATTGTGCTGAAAATTGACAAAAGCTCAACGGCGGAGGCGGCGTCTAATGAAGCAGAATGTAAGGCGAAGCAGTAATGAGACGCGGTGCGTGACCAAAGTTGGCAGCTGTCCGATTCAAAGGACTTTCATGCAGAATTTGAATTTATGTCCGGTTTTAATATGAAAAGTGTAACGGCTCAGATTTACGTGACTTTTTATGTGACTCTCTAATTCTAAGCACATGTTTTAATGCTTATGCGCATTAAGCTGTTTTGTAATTGTATATAATCTGGATAACTTTTGTTGACATCTCATGCTGACTTTTAGGGAGCACATTATCTGAGATGATGTCAAAAACAGTTTTAATGCCACATTTTCACTGCTGCTCTTCCGTAATTACAACTTTATACCAAATCTGAGCTGGGAAAATTGAAAAATCTAAAAACACAGATGTTTATCCTGGAGAGCAAGAATAGATATGAAAGTAAAGATGATTTAAAGAACATTTAATGCAACCCGTGTGAGTTAGCATGAACAACAGCTGCTCCTGTGAAGTGTCTTCCCCACTGTTTGCGTCTGTTCGCCATTAAAAACGAGATCGCTAATGCCTTTTGACAAAGTTCTGCTGGGATTCGGATTCCTGTAAACCGATTCAGCATGGTGTTTCATTCAGATCAGACCTTAGCATCATTTGAACAGACACGTGTTGGCAGAGAGGAGACCGTGTTCAGCGTCTTCGCTGTTTCCGCCGTTGCTCAAACGGAGGGTCCCGGGTGACTTTCATCCCCCCGTCTCACCTTGAGAGCTGGTGTCCCGAAGAGTCAGGTGGGCAGACGGCCGCTGGGCCACGGAGCTCATGAACTTTGAGTTGTTGAAAGAGCGAGGCATCGTTCTCGCCTCTGTTGGGGAGAGGAGAAAACCGAGGGAAGCTTAGGAAAGAATGCTGCGGATGAATAACCAGGTGTGTGCAAGAGAGAGAAAGATGCTCACCAATGAAGGTTTGCTTGGAGATGATGTTCTCCGTCACCTGAAAGTAGATGGGAAAACTGAGATCAACAAAAATGCCACGAATGACAATAAATATTCTGTACGTTTTATTTTTTTTTCCCCCTCAAACACAGGAGTTACTTTGAAGGGAGTAACATAAGCAAGAAAACCTCTAATAACTGATTGTATCACGTCTGTTTTCTTGCTAAGTATACGAATGGACAAATGTGATCTCGCTGCCAAACTCCTGATCTGCTCATTTCATTGCGTTTATCTGTAACTTTACTGGGACTTTTTTGTCAGAAGTTGCATATTATTAAAAAAAACTCAAGATCGATATTGGGAACAAAAAGCACGTCATAGAAACATCCTTAGTTCTGGGTCATGGTAAAGATTTTTAGCTCCCCACAAGGTAGCATGTTGTGAATGCTAATGCTAGTTAGCATGGTCACCGATGATGGTGGACAAACTGTTTTCCTGGAAAGCATCAGATACACAGGCATGATTGGCAGCACTAAGACCATCCTCCTGGCTCTGGTTTGTTGCTTTTGACCAGGAGCGATGCGTTTCAGCCGACAGCAAAGGCAGCACTGGAAGGAGCTCGGTTTTTTCCCCCCCCCCCAGATGATCTGTTTCATATTACACCGTAACAACATAGCGACACTTTTAACAAAGTTATAAAAAACATATTTTTGTGGAAACTACATTCTGTAGCTTTAACTGTCACCCCAAAAACACTTATATCCAACGACAAAACGGTCTACATGACGCTCTGATATTCGCTTAAAAGGCGATTAAAAGCTTTTTATTTTCTGGAGCAAAAAGGTTGCTGATGCTATTCTCGGCATCAGTGAGTAAATCACAGATAGGATGAATCATCACATCATACAAACGGACCCTCCTCTCCTCCTTTCGTCCCAACTCTGCACACGGACCGACTGGAAGGATCACACACTGGATCTTTCCGACACTTTCACACGATAAAGTGTGTCCTCGTTTCACTTCGCCTTAAAAGACATAATTGTTTTCGCTTGGTAGCCTTTTGATCCTCCTTCTTCTTCCTTGATTTTTTTTTTTTTTTTTTTTTTTTTTTTTTTTTTTCCATATATTTTTTTTTTTTTTTTTTTTTTTTTTATTCTTTCCAAGATAACTTTTTAAGGCTTTTCTCTCTGTTTTCCCGCCTCGCTCCGATCATGTCGTCATGCGGTCCCCCTCCGGCACCCCGAAAGCCAGCAACCGAATCCCGGCTGTTTCACTTCTCCCTAATTAATTTGCAGAGCAAACCGCAAAATCCTAAATATGTGCTTCGCTTTCACCTCGTGCTCTGAAGGTGAGGTGTTTTTCATGGCCTCGGTTTTCTTCCCCCACGCCGCGCTCTCAACTGAACCTGCAAATTGGACGTGATCGCAAAAGGCCAGGGGGTTTGGGGCATTTCAGTAAATGAAGCTACCCCGACATTACCCCGTTGGCCCTTGGTGTATACCCTATACGCTCTGAGGAAAACACGGCGGAGAGTAAATGGAGTCTAATCCGCCGCCGTGGCTCGTCTCGCTACGCGTAGCGTGCCGGTCTCGGCTTCCAAATGTCCCCGAAAGAGGAAAATTACTCCCACACGCACTTCGAGACGAGAAAATTGGCAACAGATTTTCTGCAAATCTGGCTGCAACCAAACGGGGGAATCTTGTCGGAGCGGCGACCCTTCAGGTGACCCTGAAACGGGTGTTTTCAAAACAGAAGATCAAAATGTCGGCTGTGTGTAAAGCTAAAAGGCCCACAGAGGAAACTATCAGAGGTGCTTAAAATTCCACGGCTCCTCTCTTTCTTTCTGTCGGCGCTTCGGCCGCCGCGTGAACATTTTGATACTTTTGAAGGAGCGTGGAAAGCCTGAAGCACGTTCCGGATTAACTGCTGACACAAGTTTATGAGCTCTGGTCTTAAACGAATGCAGTATATCACTCTGACAAAGCCACAATTCAACGTCCCTTCTTGGAAAACATACGTTTATTTGTTGAAGAACTTCTGACGAAGCGCGTCGCTCCGAGCAGGATCTTGGTTTCGATAAATCAGACCAAATGGGCTCCGACGGGGAGAGGAACGAGCTGAAACGTTTGAACTGCGGCGCAAACACACCTGAATCCCTCACAGTTATTATTCTCAGAAGAGGACAAGATGTGAGGAAATCCCAATAAATCCGGCGGGTCGGGCTCGGCCTCGTCTCCGCTGGTGATTTAAGGTCGATGGACGCAGGATAAATAGTTTTCACCATCTGTCTTTTGGTCACGGGGCTGAAATCATTAATCACTGATGGATCAAGTGGAGTGAGAAATGCCCACTGTTTGATCGACGTCTCCAGACGTTCGCCCGCTAATGATTAAAATCCCCTTCATCAGGGAAGAGTTGCTCGCGCCGCTCAGCCCCTGCAGAGTGGAAATCTGAGAGGCTCGACTCGGATTCCTCGGGGAAACGACTTCCAACAAACGGAAATGCGGCGCAACGTCTACAACGAATGTCATCCTCACCAGACCAGAGGGAGAACTGAACCCGAAACACAGCTGCCATGCCGTGTGCACGTCTTTCTTTTCTTTCCTCCGTGTCTTCTGACGTAAACCAAATGCACGTTTGCAGCGTTTTGACTCTTCGTTTTGCTTGTTTGCTAAATCCTGTCACGTACGCGCAGGTCTGAGCTCAGTGCTCGTACAGGCTGACCTGGGAACGTGTCGGGAAAACAGAAACCTTTTTTCTTTTCTTTACCTTTTGAGAAGTTGAGGTGGAAATCAGGAAGAAGGTCGACTTTCAAGGAGCGTAAATAGAGCTGTAGTTACCGGATCATGTGTTTTTGATGAGCGGTTTTTCGACAAAAAGCAGATGATTTGGATTTAGGAGATTGAGGCAAAAAAGAAATATGTAAAAGTCGCTTCAGTCCAGGATTTTCACTGTAAAGGTAAAAAACCGAACAAAAAAAGTGAGATGGATGGGAGTCGAGTGGTGAAAGGCAGGAAGACTGAAACACACGTCTCAGATAGCCTTTCACACCGACTCTCACTGATCACTTTCTGCTCCTGCGGGTCGTTTTTACTCTCTTTCTTTTAGTTACGAGTGCTTTTCTAGCAAAACAATATGTTAAAAAAAACCACAAAAAAAAAAAATTGGGAGAAAGAGTTTTAAAACACTGAAGTACAGAACATGTTGAAAACTGTCAACAGCAACATTTCCATTTGGAAACTGCTGAACTCGACTCGCCTAAACCCAAATCTGCCCCGAACGTTTGAAACGTGCCAGGGTTTATTTCATCCACGGTTTTTCATGCGTTGTTTCTTTCTTCGCGCTTCCAGTCCTAATGAGCGCCCGATCGGCTGTCACAGTGTTTTAAAGTGAAATGCTACACCTCTGCCCTCGTTAGGGGGCTCCATTTTGAGTCAAATAAATCAGCGTGGAGCCTCTGATGTGTCTACGCTCAAAGTTAGAGTTTGCTGCCTATGCGACCTTTCGTGGGGGCAAGTTGGATAGAGTAACACCAGGCTACGGTTGTGTGTGTGTGCGTGTGTGTGTGAGTGTGTGCGCGCGTGTTCATGTAACTGCAGGGTTTAGGGCCGTCTGAATGGTCTTCCAGCTGCAGTAATAGCAACAAATAAGCCCTGAACTCTCCTCTTTTACTTTCTTTCAGATAACAAACGGATAGAAATAGACTTTGTTTTGCAGACACAGAATCTTACCAAGTTCTCTTGGTCTAGTTTGTGGTTAGATCACTTGAATTTAGATACCAGGAACTTGTTTAAAAAGAACTAGTTTCACCAGTAGGTTCTTTCACTTCTAACATGGGGAAAACGTCTTGTTTCTTGTATCTTTTAACTTCTTTTTGAGGATATTTTTTGCCATAAAAAAAAAACATCGGGGAGTATAAATACACCGAGGATAAAACTGCAGAGGCGGACCAGAGTCTTTGTATCGTTGTTTTCTCTGTTAAATACAAGCATACGAACTATTGCTTCTCCCCAGTCAGCCATGTTTGTTTACTCCGACGTCACATTCGGCCTTCAGAGGTTTAGTGAGATTTTCCGTCTGACATCTGAATGTTGGTGATTTAAGTCTGCCGGTGTGTCGGTCCTGTTGGGTGGACGTGCCGCACGCTGCGACCAAACCTGTTGCACCTTAGATATTTTTACTGTCCTTTGTGCGGCGACTCAAGTTTTGAAAATCAGACAATATTTTTTTTTTAAATATTGTAAAATAAGATATTTTCAGGTCTTACAAAACCTGAAAATTGTCAACAAATTCTGATCAAGCACCTGCAGCTCCTTTCCCAAGCAATGGAGATTAAGGCTCCTTCAAAGTTAGACAGTTCAAGCTTCCTGCTCCTGTTTTTAGTTTGTTAAAAGTCAGCAACAAAAAAATCAAAGTCATCGTTAAAACATAATGTCTTGTGCTGCTGGACTGAGTTATGAAAGCTACAGCTCTATAAGACCATCTGATACCTTGATCTCTTCATAGAAAACTACGCAAAAGTCATGTAAAAAAGTCTAAGTTTAATCCTTAAAGGGATTATTCTGGCATTTCATGAGAAGACAATGTGGTTTTGGCTTAATTAGGAGAAACGTGCTGGATGGAAAGCACCATTTCCACTGGTTTTATGTGGTAAACACAAGTTTACCTCATAAACTTTTGCAGAGCAAATGGGTCAAAAGTCATCAGTCAATGGGAGGAGAGGAGAGTCGACAGCGAAAGATGACGGACAATTATGGGGAATAAGAGAAGCGGAATGAGGCGCACAAAACACAGAGAAGAGTCGGGTGGGGGAAGTCGGAGAAAAGCAAAGATCCTGCCTGACTGAAAGAGAGGATTGAGAGTCGAGAAAGACGAAGAGTGAAAGACGGGCAAGTATGCACATGAAGGAGGGCATTTTTTTTTTTTTTTTTTTTTTTTCTTTTTCCTGCAGATTAGCAGTAGCTGCAACCCAATACTTTAATACGCATGGACAGGCCTGAGCTGGAAGTGTGTCTGTGTGTGTGCGTGTTGGAGAGGATATTTGTGCTACTGTGACAAGTTCTTATCAGCTCTGATCTGGTCTGACTCATTCCTCACTGTCTGAGAGGAAAATCTCAACCAGTATCTCCATGTTTGTGAATCTAATAAAGCTCCGTGCAAGAGTAACGAGGGACTCCAATTGGCAACACAAACAGTCTGAGAAAGAAAACGCACGTTTGCCTCTTTTTTTTTTTTTTTTTTTTTAAACTATAGTAAGTTTTTATTGTTATTATTTTTGGTCACACTGAGAAAAGTGAAGCAGTTCTGTTTCAAATACATAGACACAAAAGTCATTACACATGTCTGCTATTGAGGGTTTCTGGCGCATGTGCCTTAACGCGACCCAAACACGTCTTCCTGAAACGCTGGTCTTCCTGACAATGGCCTGTTTTCCTTCATTATTAAATCTCATTCAAAGCCAAACCAGAAATTTGACTTCAAAATGACAACCCCCATAAAAGTGTGTCGAATTAAAGGGGCTGTAAAGCCAGCTTTTAGCTTTAATTTGGTGGCCAACTGAGAAATAAGGGCCAAATTCACAAACAGAGCCTTGTGTGCAAAGACGTCCGTAGATTTCCTAGAAACGAAAAGTCTTGTTTGAATCAATCAAAAGTGTGTCCGCGGAAAGAAGTCCAGATGCATCAAACTGTGTGTGCGCTTGGATCCAAGCACATTTTCCTTTCAGCGGTCAGAGGATTTCTTCATTGTCTTTGGCTAAAGAGCACAAGAGTTTTCTCCCACTAGTGCTAGACTCCTGCGTTTGCTTTGGTTGCATTTACCCAGAATGCCTAGAGTTGTGGTCCACTTCCTGCTTTTGGAGCGGTATCTGGTTCGCTTTGCATTCACATATGCACCGGAGTTCACTTCGACCGAGGCTTTTAGGTGGACCAGAGTTCGCTTTGTTGCTTGTGCATTCACACCTCTCCCACGAGCAAATGATTTCTGGGCAAACGAACTAGAGTTCCACTAATGTGGACTAAACCGGGCTGGTGTGAACGCGCCCTCACAAAGACAGAAGCCACTAAACGAGAGGTCTGTCGAAAACGCCTTTATGTTCTCTCTGCAAACACAGTCGAGAGCGTCACATATACTATTATTACAAAAGAATGTGCTATTGAATTGGACTGGAAGAGTAAAAATGTAGCATCTCAATCTTCATTTGTTTGCTCTGAAACTGACCGGTCTGGATTTCCCTCCTGAAGCTTTTTGTCCCTGCGACCCGAAGTCACCAAGAAGCGACGACTCCGATTTAGTTTTTTTCCCCCCCTCCCCGCTGATCAGCAGCATGAACGAATCCTCAAGCCGATTCTGTGGCAGTGCGGATGAGCTGCAGCCCGAGCCCAGATGTTAAACGCTGCATCTAATCAACAGAACAAGTCTGACACACGAAAACACTCTCATTCGCCTTACAAGATGTTTAGAGCGATTTGTGCCCGCGCTGCGCTCTCATCGCCAGTCTCCGCAGCTCGCTACACTCAATTTTCTGTCCAGTCGGAATGATTTTGAGTCTTTTCATGTTCACTTCAACATCTGATTCCCATTGTTTCTGCCATGTTTTCAGTTAGTTTTGTCTTTTCTTTTAGTCGTGTGTGCTCTAAGAGTCGCTGGAGTCCAAGCAGGGCCCGTGTTTCTTTTTACGGAACTATGCAAAGAGCCCCGAGCCTTGCCACAGAGTCGTGATTATACTGAGAAACACAATTCAGGGATGGCTCAAATATGGCCCACTGTGATCTAGGGACTTTATTTGGTTTTCAGTAGGAAATTTTCGCTGACACATTAAATTCTGCTTAAAAAGTCAGCACAAAATCTAAAAACAACCTGAAAACTGTTCCCTGAAACAAAAACGCTGACTTCCCACTGTATTCAGGACAAAGATCCAAAACCAGTCCCAGGTCTTCATGGCCTACCATGTCACATATTTGAGATATTTCCCACAAATCGAGTCTTTCGCCGGTGTTCTTTGGATTTCCCGTTCATCCACACCTGACTTCCAGACTTTTGATGCCACAGTTTATCTTCCCGAGTTATCGCCTCTGGAAAAGAAGATCAACTGTTATTGAGATGTCACAAGTGAATCTCAACCTTCAGAGAGCGGGAAAATGAAAGGGGAATCTTGCCGTTGGGGCATTTTAATTGAATCCCACTCTGTACAGTCGAGTGTCGGATCCGAGACGCTTTGCATTATTCCATACTCTGAAAACGCATTCCTCTGGTCATCTGACTGTGATTTGGCAGCTTTGCAGCCCTGCTCAGAAGCACTTTATCTCTGAAAAGCACAGAGGAAAAGTTTTTTTGTTTTTTTTTTCTCCACATTTTTTTTATGACAGGTAATGCCCCAGTGCCTCGCTCGATGCCAGCCTCTGATAGCTGACCTGTTTACTGAGGGAGTTTCCTGCTGCACTAATGCTGCGCTCGCTCAAGGAAGTGGTTGAGTTTACTGAGACAGAAAATAGAGTTAGGTCGGCATTTAAACTTCGGTTTGGCCAGGTAATTAAGTGAGTTTGCTTGCCCACTTTGTCGGTTTTGCATTAAAGCACTGCAGATGCTGTGGAGTTACCGCCCTGCACGCGCTTTGGCGAGCAGTTTCTGTTGTTTCAATGCATTTCAATGCCTAAAGCGCACATACGCGTTTTTTTTTCTCGTCACGTTTTCACTGTTTATCTGTTTTTAATCGGCTTTATTGTCTTTTACAACACACTTACGACTGGTAAACAGCATCAGTTCAGGTCAGGGGCAAGGTCAAAGGTCGCAGTCTAAGTCTTAAGTTTCATTTCCCAAGAAAACGACATGAACAAATACAAAGGTAGTATATAATTTACTCTCTGCAAAAGCCTTGTGTCTTGTTTCTAGTGCAAATATCTTAGACAAATTAAGACAAAACTAACTTAATATAGAAGCTTGTTTTAAGCCAATACTTCCTTGATATCAATAAAAAACAGGATAAATGTTTTGTTACAAGTGAAATGATCTAGTACTTGTTTGTATCAATATGAAGGAATTATTCACTTAAGCTCCTACGTCTCTCAAAAAAGTTCATTTAATGTTGGTTTCAAGTGTATTAAGATACTTGCACTAAAAACTGGACAAAAAATGTTGTGTTTTTATAGTGTTTTAAAGGACTCTTATGTTTAAGCCCCCCCCCCACTCCCCCCAAACAAAACAAATATGAATTTTACAGTGGGAAACCAGCCATGTGTGAGAACTGTGTGTGTTTTTAAAGAAGAATTTAAGGCAGATCGCTCCATGCATGTAAACACAGCGAAGGCATCCCCGTATCTCCCTTCCCGGTTCTCCGTGGTTTTCCTGGTTTCAGTCAGAACTTTGGCCTTGTCAGTTGTTCGTTATGGGAGTGATGCGTAAGACAAAACAAATTCTTCCCCAGGCCTCCAGGACAGGAAAAACAGACGAGCCTGAATCCATCCGGCTGGTAAACAGCGTGCGAATCACCAGCATAATTATTCCACTGCTAAGTGGAATAATTATGGCTTCAAAACCCATATTTGGTCAAACATTGGGAGTAAAACAAGTGAGACAATATAATTGTAAGATTGAACATGCAATTACAGAGGACCTCTGCATTCAATAATAATGAAACTGGTCTCTGGCCAAAGCCTGCGGTTGAAAGCTAGTTTAAATCAACAAGCGTTCAGGTGTGCAACACTAATAAACTGGCAGTTATTCATGTCTCTGTTGAATGGAAACTTTGTGAACGCACAAAGTTACACTGTGGGCTGTGCCAGCGCTTCATTCAAAACTAAGTTTATGTTTGTATATCACATATTTTCTGTAGGAGTTAGATATAGCTAATGCTAGGGCTAATGCTAAAGTAGCTAGCCTAAGGCAGTGCTTAGAATAGATGTATATGTTTTATACATCTATATATAACTAAAGAAGGTAAAATTGAATTATGAAACCCGTAAATTAAAACTTTTATGGACTTGGCAAAATGGTCCAACATGAAGTCTACAGTTTTATTAATAATTTAATAATAAGGCAAAAAAATTAGACTTTTTTTTTTTTTTACCTTTTAAATCCACAATGACTTGTTGACCCATTTGGGGTCGGAAAACATTGTTCAGTTCACATAAATATCTTGTGTTTAGTTTATTGTCGAGCAGTTGAACACTAAAAGAAAAAAAAAAAAAAAGATAAAAATTTGTTTGATATTTTTAATTTCTCTTTTTCGGTCCCCAGATACAAAAACTGCATCCAATCGAATGATCAAATGTAGAGATATTTATAGGCGCTCTGATTGGCCCAACAGTGGGGAAGAATAGTTCAAACAGCAGAAATGAAAATCAAAACCACACTGTAAAATATTTTTTTCCTCTGTAGATCTAGTACAATCAGCCATTTAAAATCGTTGCCTTAAAAAAAGCAGATCTCAGATTTGAATCTTGTTTTGGATCTTTCTGTGTGGATTTTGCATCTTCTGCCAAAGCATGTATGTGTTTCATGTAGGTCCTCCGGTTCCATGCTTTTTTTTTTCTTTTTAACTTTAGTTTGATCCATAAAATCCTTTTTTGATCTTACACTGATTGGGAGTCCACTTAAACTTAAACGGCTTTGGTGTATAAAAACCAAAGCACATTTTGTAAAATCATGCCCTCGTTTCCTTTCTGGCAAAAAAATACCAAAATCTAGAGCATGCCAGGACTTTTTCTCTTCGCTTTGTTCCAGCGTTGCCAAACTGGCTGCTGGAATCGTGGAAGTTCATGTCATCCGCGTGTTACAAACAAACGTTATAAAGCTTCTTCGGCTTTTCTTCGGCATGCGCTTGGAGATCCGCCACGGCTCCGATCCAGAGGTTTGGTCTGTTGGGATTTAGTTTGAAATTAAGTCTCCAGATTTGTTGTCACTTGCAGCTCAGAACATGTTGGACACTTTATCTCAATGCCAAGTGTATGCACGGGGCGTTGAGTGTCCCCGTCCAAGGCGAGCCTTCGCTAAATATAGCAATAAACTCCTTTCCAAGCATGTTTATTGGGAGGCTCTGTTCCTGCACCGGCGGGCTCTGACTCCGTCGCCGTTCTTTGCACGCTGGCAAATTTACAAGCTGATACGCAATAATAATGAAAGATAAAGAAAAAAAATAACAACGACTCACACACACACAATCAAAACAGATTTACTAGCAGAGTGTTGTCCAGCAGTTGGAGCCCATCTGCTGCCTCTGGCAGGTCAAAACAAATGTTTGTGGTTTTGGAATGTATCATCTCCAGAAATAATAATAATAAAACAAAACAAAAAAAACAAAAACAAAACACACACACACACACACAGTTCTCCCAAAAACATTTCAACTCAAAGCAAATCCAGAGAGACTCTTCAAGGTCGCAAGGTGGTGAGGATCAAGCTCTCCTTGTTTAGCTTGTCAAAATAGCCTCATTCATCAAATGTGATTCACTGTTTCTGCTTACAGAGTGATGACTTTATTGGGCTTTCATCTCACTGCTGTATTTATGCCAACTTTTCCATTTCGATTCTCATACGGACGGGATGGAAATCAAATCTGTGGTCCAAGAGAACCTCGTAGGATAAAAGACAAAAAAGACCATGTGGTGAAGACGGCACGTGTACGCAAAGAGTTTAGAGCCTCGGAAAAAAAGAAAAAAGGGGGAAAAAAAGACCCTGATGTGGCTGTGGGGGGGTCTGCACACGGTTTATTCTAGCCCAGGAGGAAAACGTCATAAAAGCCCAATCAACAAGAAGCTCGTTGAAACGGTGACGCCACCAAAACGCCGAATTGTCAAGGCCTCAACAAAGCCGGCACTATTTTCTTCGAGAGATCCTGTCGGGCCGAGACGCACCAACAGAAACACTGTTGAGTTCTTGGACCGGCGCTCGGAGCCAGAGAGAGGGAGAGCGGGGAGAAACCGGACCAGTTGTGACGCAACACCAGTGTTTGAACTGTAAATGTTCCATGCACAAATATGCAGAGGCTGTGGGGGTCGGAGGGTCAACGCAACGTTTCCCAGAGGTTTCACGTCCTTTTACGGCTTCATGAGGGAGAATATGGGCCAACTCAAACTTCGTCTGTATCACCTGGATGCTCTGAGGAAGACATAAACTCTCAGTGTTTGCCATGACGGATCAATTGGATAAAAAAGCCAAAGGGTCGAAGCGCCTTGTGAAGAGCAGTCACAGGGCCTGGGCTCTGAAAGGAGCAGAAAGCAACGAAGCCCTGGAACTCGATGAGCCGAGATGCCGTCTGGAGACGGAGCAAGGCGGGAACTGAGAAAACCAAGGATGGGTAAAAAATACCAAAACTTGCACATCCCTTCATGTTTGATGCTGTCTGATGACACAAGTTTACAGTATCGGATCAACTTCAGTCGCCTTTTTGCCAAATGCATTTCCTACTTCTGCTTAAGTCGTTTCTGAAACGCTACTTGTTACTTCTCCTTGAGTAAAAGCATGTTTTTATTGTCTCTGTTTGATTTTGTGTGCATGTTTTTAATGTTGTTTTAGGTTTTGACTTTTATTCCTTGACTTGTTTATTTTGCACAGCACTTTGGCTAAAATTCAGTTGGTTTTTCTTTTGTTTTTTTTAAATTAGTTTGATAAATGATTTGGATTTGATTGCTTTCCTGAAAATGGAAATAAATGCATCCTACCCCATGAGAGTCAGACGACTTGGCCGCGGTGGGCCGTCCTTATTTTCGCTTCTGAGACTCTTATCTCATTTGACCAGAAAACCTTGATGTGTTTGTCGGCCTTCGTGATTCTGTTTATTTACTATTATTACTCTAATGGTCTTCAGAGGGCAGATGTATTTATACTACAAGTGCAAAAAAAAAAAAATCTATTTTGTAGAGAACAACATTTCCTGGGCATTCTGAATCCATTCAAAATGCTCAAAAAACAATTTTAGTCTGCTTTATTTATTTATTTTTTTTGTGAAATTATATTTTGAATAATTCTTTGATTATTTTGTATTACTTAAAAAAAAAACAAAAAAAAACAGCCAATCAAGCTAACAAACACTGGACATTTAAGTTACTCAATTTTATTGCACAAACCAAAATTTATGTTAAAATTGATCAGTTTGTGTTTAAAGTATGGAGCCTTATAAATGTAAAAAAAAAAAAAAATAAATGTTTACACTGTTTTTTTCCTCTTGTCAGCCACATTGAAAAGTAATATCTAGACTGTGCTGAATAGAAAAAATTGTTCCTGAGTCAAATCGTGGACTCGCACATCTCTAATTTTACCTAAAGGTGTCATAGTATAGGGAGCTAAACGTCACTGTTTACATTTTCAATGCATTTTTTAACAACCACCTTTTGATTTCTTTACAGCTATTTGCTATGCTGTGTTGGTTTCTGACATACGAGGTAAAATACTTTGGAATTTCTGGTGTTAAAGCAACAAAATAGAAACAAACTTCTGGGATATGAAGACTTTCACAAAGAACTGCAGACTTACTGAACCCTGAAACTAAATCACACATTTCCCTTTATTTATTCATTTTGGGTTTTTTTTTTTCGAATTTTGGCTGAGAAGTCCAGTCACATTTGACTCCAAGTAATGCGTCACGAATTAAAGCCGAACACGTGCGCCATAAAAATCTGACTGCCTCAATGCTGCACACATATAAAACGTCAGACAGTTGTTCATCTGTGGGGGGATGAAAATGTGCCGGGGAAATTCCCCGACAGATGAGTCTGGAAGGGAGCGTTTAATACATCAGTCGTGACAGCACAAGAAGCCTCTTGTGCTGTTGTTTCTGATGCTGAGGGGAAGCAGGCTGTGCGGCCCGTGGAGTTAGGAGGTCCAGAGAAAAGATGGAGGAATGTTAGAGGAGGCTGATGGGCAGGGGCTTCGCCTGAACGATGAATGGAAGGAAAAAAGAGAAAAGAGGGTGGTCGACGCCAGACACAGGGCTTTTGTGTTTGCCTATCAGCTGGAAATCACTAACAACGCCGCAGACCACCACCCCACCCGGAAAGTGAGTGTGCGCGAGTGCATAAACAGCATGTCAGTGACTGACATTTGCTTTTCAATAGTCGACCGGAGCGCGGGGTAAGATAAGAACGTGCTCCTCGGGGGGCCCCGGCTTGTTTCGCTTGGCTCGACGCAGATGTCGGACAAAGCTACGTGTTTGCTAATCTGACACAAACACAGAAAGAAACGTAAAAACGTTCCGTTGCTGTGACGTCACCGTGTCCGTCTCCGTCATCATCAACACTTCATTTCGAACCGCAGCCTTGACATAATCAAATATTAGACATAGGGAACCAATGGTCCCTCATATTTACTTTTACATTTCGCCCTATTTTACGAATGATTGAATCAAGATGTCATATCCCCACCAACATTTTTTTGGGAAATAGTTAGTTTGGATTTTGGCAGGCCAAGGGGAACTGGACCTGAATGTGGGTATGAGGGCCTAGAAACTGTATCAGCTGCGACATGATCTGAATAAAGCTTCCTACCGACTTTTTACCCGAGAAAAGTCAAGCATGCGGCAACCGAAACTGCAAAATGTACAGAACGGCTCATTTTCGAGCTGCTGGACCATACTATGAATGTGGGCTGAATTAGACATTTCCCAGGCTTTACTATTGCCTTCTGAAGCTAACCTTTGCACAGACTCCACTCTGTCTGAGTATTTACCGTCTAACATGTAGGTCCAGGAACCGTCTATAAAATTTCACGGCGACTCAGCTGGAGCAAAAACAAAGAGCTGCGGTGCGCGGATCAAAAGACGGGAGATAAAGGTACATCAAACCCGAGACTTATCGTTCACCTTGAAGCTACTCTGACTGTTGAGGAATAATTGTCCCTTTTGGGTGTTTCGCTTGCTGTGTCTGTTGTCTGTGGAACAGATGCAACATTCACCAAGGCAGCTAATGATCTAACAATACAGTGACAGCTCACTGCTTCTTTGGCAAAACGCTCAGACGACTGCTGATTCAGGAGTCTTTGATGTTGCCTGAGTGAATCAAAGGGTCCTTTCTGCCTCGAAATTTTGCCGACAGAACTCACCCAACTTTAAAACCCCTGAAGATGCAGAAAGCTCAGATGCTCGATGATTAAATGCGACTCATGTGTCTGAAATCTCTGTTGGACGCTTGTAAATGTAATAATATCCTATTCATAATTGTTTTTATTTTTCGAACGTCGGCGGGGGTAATTCCAGAACGCTAAAACCCCCTTTTCTCATTATTTTTCTGGATTATTTTTTCAGTTGGATCTTAAACCCAGAAGCAAAGAACAATCTTTTGACACTTCTACATAAAAAAACCCCCCCCCACTAAGTTTAGAGTCCAAATGAGAAACTTCATCCAATTTGGACGGAAAACACTTTGTGGGGATTTTGGGAAACAGTTGGTCTCTTTCTCCTTACAATAATATCAGATTAAGTTCTGGGCGTTTCGAAGAAAAACATGTTTTTATTTAAAATCCAAGCAAGCCCTGTGATGTTGATCATAGATACGAAGCTTAGGAAAATGCGTCCCATCATTCTCTACTGCAGTTGCTCAATAAAAACGGCTCGCTACTTTCATGCGTTGCGGCTTCCTTGGTTGCAGTGTCATAGAAGGAAAGCTGTGGAAGATTTGCGTTTTCCTACCGGATGAAGTCAGACACAGTCCAAGGGGAAACTTTACGGGAGAAAAGGGGCGGAGGGTCGAATAAAATATCAGTTTTAGCACCGATTTCAAACGGTTACACTTGAGACACACTGAGGCCTTTCATACGCCAGACATATCGAGCTTAGGGTGAGACAAATGAGTCCAGTCAGATTCTTTCAGAGCGATATCAAAATAAGGTAAGAGCCAGGTCAAACTCAAAAAGAGGACAAGGCACTTCATTTTTGTTTGCTTCTCGAATTAAATTAGGCATACTAAAAGCCCCGCAGAGTACGAGGTCTTGATTTGGACTTCAAAGTCCTGCCCCGCGTTACGAAACTCGCTGATTTATTGCGAGAGCGATCCAACGCTGTGCGGCATGCGGCGCGGAGCCTCTCGAAAGTTTAAACCTGCAAACTGTCTGTTCGCGCCCCCAGCCCGGCCGTCTCTAACCACCTGTTTTGCATCAGCGGTCCAAAGCCAAATATTTGCTGTGACATCACCGCTCGCGAGAGGGAGCAGATTCAGCGGTACGACGCCACCGCTGCACACACACACACACACGAGGTGGGACCAACAGAGCGTCTCTGCTGCTCCGGATTAGATGAAAACACGTCGGCTGACCTTTTGACATCATATGCTCCTCATCAGCAGATCGGGGGCATGAAGATGGATCTGCTGGCAAGCGTGGATGAATGGGGTCTGAACTGCAGCCTCCGACTGTTAAAAGTACATTTTTCACATTTTAACACGCTCTCCAGAAGCTTGTTGGTTTAAATAAGAGAGGAGCTGACGAGCCATTTCGCTTCTGATGAACTCATGACACTTAGCGGGTTCTTAAAGTACTTCCTGTCGTCGTCGTGGCAACTGCAGATAAGAGCTTTTGCCTGCACTTTTTAATAGTCCTTTAAAAAGTGGTGCAAAACTGTAAAATGGAAGGAAAAGGACACAAGATTTTGTTATATTTTGCAGTTAAAACTCTGAAGAGTGTGGCAGTTGTTAGTACTCTGCCTCTTTTACTAGGATACCCCTAAATCAATCCAAAGCAAGGAAGTGCTATGTAGGAACTTGAAGGTTTCTAAGTGTGTTTTCACCCCTGATATTCTGGTAAAACTCCACGAGTCAATTCTCCCTCTACCACATTTATTTAGGTTGGATGTACCCAGAATGCCTTGCACTATAGTCCACTTACTGCATTTTGTGTGTTCTCCGGTTCGCTTGGCATTCACAGATGCATTTGAACCGCACCAGAGTTCACTTCAACTGAACCACAACCCAGGTTTTTGGTCCAGATCGGAGATCGATTGGGCATTCACACTTCCCCAAACGAACCGGACTTTCTGGGCTAATAAACTAGAGTTTGATTGAAGCGGACTAAACTGGGTTCGTGTGAAAGCACCCTAAGAGAGCATTACCCTGACCAAACATCGGGGATGAGAACCACCATAAGAAGCCGTGTTTAGAGTTTGCTGCAAGCCCCGGAGGAGACACAGCAAGCATCTGGAAGAAGGTGCTTTGGCTAAATCAGAGCAAAAATGAGCATTTTGACTTACATACAAAATATAAAGACAAAAAAACTTAGACTCAACATAATCCATGTAACACACTGTTCCCATGGTGAAACATGGTGGTGTGAGAGTCATGCTTTGGGGATCCGGAAAAGGGAAGCTGCAAAAGATTCAAAACAAGTCGCTATGTATAAAAAGTTGGTGAAAAATACCATGTATCCAGTGCATCAGCTTTGATATGATCTGAAAATCATCCCCCATTGTTTGCTGCCTTTTAGTATTTTCTAAATAAATCTGTCTTGAAACAATGACAGGAGCACTGGGCAGGAAGTCCTCTGGGACATCCACTGGGTTTGGAAGAAACTAAAAAAAAAAAACATTAAAAGATCATCTTTTACGTAAAGGATGAGACGGTTTTGCTTTGTCTCAGTGGACAAAACTCCCATCTGAAAGAGCTACAACCAGACCAATGAACATTGTTAGCTTAATTTTCAGATCCCAGGGTCTGTTTGGCTTAACTCTAACCCTGATTTGACCCCGGCCTCCCTAAACTTAAAAGGTAAATTCCATTCCTTTGCTCTGCTGAAGGTGAACTGGCTCAGGGGTGAAGGCCGTGACCCTTTCAACCGAACGAAGAGGAGGCAGCATTCTTCCTCCAGCAAAGTAATTGCTGCTCAGCCACTATGGCAGCAAGGCATGTTCACATCACCCCTTATCACCGCTGTTAAAATACACCAAGGAATTTGTTTTTGTCAGGAATGAAACAGCCAGGTCTTTAAAAAAAAAAAAGAAAAGAAAAGAAGGAAAAGCGAAGTTGAAGAGTGAAGCCAAAACCAGGGAGAGGATATATGAGCGAGACCTTGTACGCATTCCTGCCACATTTAGTTCCTTTCAACCGCATCCCCGAGCCATCCATCACTCCAGCTACAGTGTGAGAGCAGCTGCGCTGGCCGCTCCTCTCAGCAGGTGAGTATATCTGTGACACTGCTCTTTAGAAGAGAAGACGGAGAAGGAAGAGAGCGTTTGAAAGACTGGACTGCCTCAGTTCAGGTTGTTTATCCTCATTTCTCCGTTTCTCTCTCCCGCTGGGCTTTCAACTCTTTTGCACCTCCTTACTGGTGAGTTTGAGCCTGTGTTTGCCCAGAAGGGATGACAGTCGAGACCGATTCGGCGTGCACCACTGAGAACAGCTGTATTCTTTTACAGCGTTCTGAAGGTTTTTGGCTTTCATTCGACTGAAAGACCCACAAATTGTACCCCAAATTAAACCGGATGCAAGCTAAACAGATCCTATTGCGAGTAGAATTTGGCCGAAACATTCTTTCTCCATATTTACTACAGTGTGGTGAGGAACAGTAGGGGACTGAGCACACAGCCATGAGGACACCCAGCACTCACAGATGGAGCCAGACATGTTTGTTTCCAACGCAAAATAAGTGTGGCATCGTGAAAGTTCGCAATCCAGAGGAAAGTGGGATTGTTCAGAATAAGTAATAATTAGTAACTATTAGCTACAGGTAGCTAAATGCAGTTAAATTGATGTAACGGAGAACGATTTTTTGCAGGCAGAGGGGGGCTCCTCGTTCAAATGAAGGAACTCAGTTAACAATAGAGTTGGCATTTTTGAGAAAGGAAAATGTGTCTTTTATTTTTTCTTAAATCAAATCGCATATAAATCTTTGATACTACCAGTTGAGTTTCTCTTCATTTCCTATTATCTTACTCCACTTGGCTTTTTTTTCCACTGAAAAATTATCCTTTAAAAGCTATTTTGGAGGCCAAATCGCCTCCTTGCTGAATTGAGCGGGGAGAAACGGGAACACAAAGAGGCAATTATGTGGAGCCCCACTTCCAAAAACCTTTCAAGAAAAACAGTTCGAAGTCGAGATGCCCAAAGCTGTCATCTTCACCAACCCCTCAAGGCGGCTTTGTATGAAAACCAGACCAAAATTGTCTTACTGAAGTCGCCACATGGGTTGCAAAAGATTGAAGACAGTTTGTTGCCGCGACCACAGATGGGATTTCAAGCCCCTCCGTGTGAAGAAGAAACAAACCAGAAACTCTGACGCCTTTTCTGGAAGATGGTCAAAGTGGGAAAAAATAAAACCAAGGCCTCCAGCATCATCATGCTCTACTTATACATAGGGTGTTTATAGCTGAGTAAGTACATCATCAAACTCTGAGCAAACCACCCCTTTTTTCTTAACTTCTACCCCAGTTTTCAAACTTTTCTCCCCCTCTCCATCTCTCATGGATTTTCTATCTGTTGCATCCCAACCAGATTTGGTGAAGACTCCCCTCGTTCTTCGTTCCTTTATTTTCTTTCCCATAAATCATTTCAGTTATTCCTCCACTAAGGGTCTCTTTGTTTCCCCATCTGTGATTGTCAACATATTTCCCTTCACTGTCATCAGCAGCAGCGGTCTACGACATTCGGCAACACGTCTCGTCACCCGTGTCGCCACCAGCGTTTTCGTCCATCGTCACGCACACACGCACACACGCACACACGCACACACGCACACACGCACACAC
>VMRN01000102.1:739583-781688 GCA_010277015.1 Poeciliopsis turrubarensis
CACACACGCACACACGCACACACGCACACACGCACACACGCACACACACGTTTGTCACATGATCACAGTCATCAACATCGTCGCTCACTGCTAACTGCAGCTTGCGGGTATGTTTATGGCCTGCGCGTGCTCTGCTGAGGGATATGCAAAGTCATATTTTATATAGTCAGCGTTGAGCCAAAAGTGTTTAACGCTAGCTTTTATTAGCTTATTTTCCCTCAAGCTCATGTTACCACTTCTTCTCTCCTTTTTTTACTGCCTTTTCTGTTCTCTTTCGTTTTTCTGACTTTATGTAAGTAACATAAGCCAGCAGGAATGAATGTCCAAGCACACCACACGTTTTATCAGTTCACAGAATCTATATAAAACGAGACCTCGGTGCAGAACCCCCTTCACTCTGGCACCGGGTTATTTGAAGAAACACTCACAACCCGCTTTATTGGACCCACCTGTTCAAATGCTCGTTGACCCAAATAGCAAATCGGCCAATCGCAGAGCCATGATTTAATCCACCTCGGCATCTAAATGTGGAGGCTTGCTAGAAATTACTTGCACACCAGAAACGGTGTTTATTGACTCTGAACGTGACAATGGGTTCACTGTACACCAGCGGCGTCTATAGTCACCAAATGTCAACCCAACACAGCACTTCCAGGCTGTGTTGAATGGAGCGGTTCTCGTCATTCTCGTTGACAAATTTGTAGCAACCATCTGATATTGTCATGTCAATACGAACCAAGAGGAACCCCAGCACCTAACGAGACCAGTGGTTCCCAAAGATTTTCTTCTGGATTACAATAAAATCCCCCCCCCAAGAAAGAAAAATAAAAATAACTTCAGATTACAACAAAACACACTACAAACCGTCTTTACAGCACTTTTGTGTAACGTTTCTTTTTTTTTTTTTTCCCCATCATCCATACTGCTTCCCCTGCAAAGGCACTGCGTCCCCTTAGGGGGCACGCCCCACACTTGGGGAACCACTGTACTAGACTGTTAGTTCAATCTGGTGGCTTTGAAGTAAAACAGTAAATAAGTGTATCAAAAAGCTTGTCTCACCAAACTGGACCAGCAACAAAGACATGGGAAAGAACCTTAAAGTAAAATGGTTTAGTTGTACTGAAGAAGATTGCAAGGCGTCCAAGAAAGTGCCAGAATCACCTCTCCGCCCCGCGCAATGTTGTTGCTGTCAGCACTGCACTTACGCAACGTTGACAGCTGGCAGTTGCAAATGCTTCTGCACGTAAAATAAATTGAATACTTTTGTACAATAGGGCATCAAAAAAGCAATTTGTATCCAAAAGATGGCAGAATGAAATTCCGTCATCCTGTACGAGGGATAAACTGAGTAAGAGTCCTGCATAGTTGTTTTCTCTGATAAATCCTTCTTCTGACTGTTTGGGACATCTGGAAAATCATTTGTCTGAAGGAGATGAGTGATACCGCGAGCCCTGTGTCGTGTCAACAGTAAAGCATCCTGATACAATCCATGTGTGGGGTTGATTCCCATCCAAGGGAGTGGACTTTCTTACAAGTCCACCAAAGAGCACTGCCAAGAATTGAGGGCGGTCAAAATGGCCTCCAAGAGACGACTCCTCTGACAATTCAGACGCATTTTGGAGGTGATTTGTGCGTCTTCCCGGAAGATGAAGCACCATGTAATGAGATGTAAGTGATGATGGAGTGACTCAAGCGTTGTAAAACCAAAATCTTGGAGCTGGGTCCTTAAAACCTCCCGAACCTCAACGCCATTGAGAAACAGTGGTCACTTCTCAGAAAAAAACACTAATGAGACAAGAAAGGGTCACAAGAATTGACCCAGAAGTTGGTGGGGAGATTTTTGTTTTTGAAGCGACTTGACGCAACTAGAAGTGACAGCTTGTTGAGGTGGAGCATTGTTCGCCATGAAGGTGAACTTCATAATATCCTATTCTAATATCCTAAGGTGAACTTCATCTTGATGCCACTCACCTCCTTTAATTATCCCTGGAGTTCACTTCCCTGTTCCAGAGGGCGCTGTTCACAGTTAAACTATTTTGTTTATTTCTTTCTTTTCAAACAGTGCAGGTTATGCATACTTTTTCCATCTGCAGATATTCTGAGCAGTTTTACGGCTCCGATTCAAAGGCCTCTGGTAAATCTTACACGCGCTTGATGTTGTTACTGAACTGGAGTGAGAAATGTGGTTGTAATTAGTTAAACATTCACAAAAGACCTTGCGCTTTCCTGTAAGGTGAGATGATAAACACATACCTACGCACTATTCTTGAATCTGAAACCGTGCTTGTTGTTCAGCAGCAAGTTTTTCCCTTTGTCACATTTCACAACCAGACTTCCAAGCCCTATAAGTGCAAACACCACAAACAAATATTGAGACAAAACTACGTTTTTACCACTCCGTTAAAGAGATGATTATATCCAGACACACAGTCAAGTGAAAGAAAAGAAAGAAACGAAAACAGAACCCTCGAAGTCAAATATCCAGAACTGTAACATATTTATGCCTAAAACAATTTTTTTATCTCTGGACCCACATTGACTGATACATGGAGACATTTTGTCAGCTCCAAGATGTTTGGGATGTTCCGTTTCTAAATCCTCAACCAGTCCTGGATGGATTTACTGGTACGTTTTGAATCATTATATTTCTGTGCCCAGTTCTGTTTCATTTCTACTACGTTTTACTCAGGCACGTTCTGCTACATTGCAGATTTCATGGGGGATTCCACGATGGTGAGACTTCCAGATGCCGCTGCAGCAAATCATCTCGAGACCATGACACTTGCAGTCGGTGAGGCTCTTTTTCCTGGAATGCCGTATTTAATTTAGACTAGACATTTCCTCTGCTCTGGTGTCCAGTTAAATCTAACGAAGGCTCATCGCTGCCAGAAACAGATGTTCACTCGCAAATCAGCAGTTGGACCAACAAACTAAATGACTGAAGTTTAAACAGATTCAAAATGCTGAGTCTGTTTTAATAATATGTATGACATCTGTGTGTAGTGCGGTCTTAGAAAATTGTGGTTGTCTCCTAATTTGTTCCTGATCTGATTTTTTTTTTAATTATTAGAAAAGTCCATCCAGAAAGACTTTTTAACCCAGAACCTCTTTTCTGAACTTTTCAAATTATATTTTATGCACATTTTAAAAAAGTAATTCTTCAATTTCTAATTGTTTGGACCTATTATGGATTTTTGCATGTTTTTATTTTTCCGTTTGTGCTTCTAAAAACACCTTGAATGCTTTAAAAAAAAAAAAAAAACATCAGCCAATTTTTGGTGAACAGTTACTTTTTTTTGGTCTCTGGAAAAATGAGCCGTTTCGAAAACCTCCCAAGTGTTAAGTCACCTAGCAACAAAAGCTGAGCTCCAGCACATTTGGTCAGCTGGTTTTACCACTGTATGTGCTGCACAATGGCTGCTGGAAAAGACAGATGTTTTGTTGCTGACTCATTGTCCGTTGTTATAGTTTGTACAGGAGGCTCTGCTGATGCTTTTCAAAGCGAATCTGTTTGCAACCTGTGTAAATGTGGAGTTGGGGGCGGGGCCAGCAGCAGCTTGTCTGGCAGAATGCGGTGAACATGTTTTGTGTAGCCCACTGACCTCTCCTAACCTGTTCAAGGTCACCTTTGCAGGATTGTTAAAGCCGATATCAAATAACCCATTTGTCTAAATGTATTAGAAAAACACAAAGACTAATTTTTTTTTTTACTTGTCTAACCTCTGGACACCACTTTTTTAACCACTTTTAGACATTTTGCCATGTACAATGAACCCCACTGTGTCTCGTCTCTGGCTGTTCTGTACTGATTTTAAACCAGAGACCTGCGTTTGTGAGGAAGTCTGAGAATGAACAGCTCCATTACAATAAACAATGTAGCAGCATGTGTGTCATACATTAACTATTACTGTGTCGGACATTTACTGGTGTAAAAGCTGTATAACTGCTTTCTAAGATTGTCAGATAATCCACTGAGGTTTCTGCGTGGGCTGGAAATCTCCATCTCCAAGCCTTTCGCTGAAGCATTTTATAAGGAAGGAGGTGGCGCCTGCTCGGTCTGCCAGCTCGCTCTAACCACCATCTCGGCTTCATCGGGTGACGTAATAGTAACAAAAATCAAGACACGGAAATCTCCAAAAGCTGACCCGTCTTTACGCGCTAAAAACGCGACCGCAATGTTGTTTTAAAAAAAAGGGTGAGCTCCACGGTATTTTTTTTTTTTTTTTCCTCCGCAAGTGACAGGATATAAAACCAAAAGCGGCAAAAAAGGAGACCCAACAAGAAAGCCCACTTCATGAATCAACATCTAATCATGTGAAAGTTTATAAGAGGGTAATTGGACGTTAATGTGTTTGGATATTTTTCACCAGCAAGAGTTTTTGACTCTCCTACAGGAGGAGCGCTAGACGTTCCCGTTCCTGTCCACTGAGGAGCAGAGAGGCATGGAGCAGCGCACGCCGATTGTATCGTCCAAGTGGAGCCCAGAGGAAGGAGGCGAAGAAGGTAAAACAAAGAAGTGGCAAAGGGACAGATGGGCAAAAACACATTTCCGTTTTCATGTAGAATTTTAAAGCAAAGTCAAGGGAAGAAGTAAATATCTAGTTACTCCAAAAAACTTCGGCTCTGAGTTTGTAAAGTCTTTGGCTTGTTTACTGTAATCGTTAAGTAAGTTTTTCAGAAGAGTCAACTGTTCCACTTCATAGCCATTGGCACTCTGCAAATGGAAGTAATTGGTACCTGTGGGAGGACAATCAGACCCAGAACACACTAATAACCCACAACAGACCAACTGTCACGAGACGCAAAGTGGAGGAAATCACCGTCCATGAAAAAATGACAAATGACTTAGACGGCTAATTCCAAACTGCAGCTCGTCCAACTCGAATTAGGAACTTCACAGGTTTCTGAATTAATCACAGTGTAGTGGTTTTTTATTGTAACTACTGACGAAATAGGCAGTATTTACAATACACTGGGTTTTTTTTTTAAGCTAAATTACTTAATGAGCTGAACAACAAAGATATTTGTGGTTCTGTTGTTGGTGCAAAGTGATTTCACCAACAACAGGACGTCTGTGCTCCTGCAACATGTTTACCATTGAGAAGCTATTTCAGGGTTGGGCTAGCTTCGCTGATGGGGTCTCTGTTTTTAGCACAAAACAATTGTTTTTTTTTTCCAGTATCTTGTCTGCTTGTTTTTGAAGTAAAAATGAACCCACAGTGGGCCAGGAGAAGCAGCTTTGCTGTCCACTGGTGTGGTTTGTGGACGTCGCTTGAGGGTCAGATTTACGGGCGTACCAAACCAAGCGAAGACAAGCTAAAAAAAAAATAAAAATATATATATATATATATATATATATATATATACATGTAATTAAGTGATCAAAATGAATTAACATGTTGAAGTCATAACTAAAAAATAAAAAGCAGACAAGAAACTGTGACAGCAACTTTAAGAACAACTGTACGCTAAAGTCACCGAAACCTTTGCATTCCACTGCTGGCTTAAATTACAATAGAGTTTGGTTCATTGGCATGTGCATGTGTGGGTGTGTGTGTGTGTGTATGCGTGTGCATGCGTGTATGGGTGCCTCTATGGAGGCAATAGGAAATGAGGGGGATGAAGCTAAATGGCTCTAAGTGTCCAGACACTGAGACAAAGTGGGAAAAGTCCTCCTGGCGATGTCTACTACAAGATGACTTATAATGTTGGATTGACTCAGCAGGCTTAAGAGGGCGTGCGTGTGTGTGTGCATGTGTGTCTGAGACTCTTAAAGCAGCTTCCTGTAGTCACAAGCATTTTCATTCTGATTCAGCACCAGAAATGAGCCGAGTCTGACCTAAACACGATTCAATTGCTGTCTGCTTGCACACTTGCAGATTGCAAGATTACAGTTGTGTCAACTGGTATGTGTTTGGATTGGTTCACTGTAAATTCATCGTTCAGGTGACAATCTGCATCTTTGAGGCCAAGCTGCCATCGTACCTGCATAAGCAATCAATAGGTTTGTGTTTTTAGAAGGAAGACGACTCCTTTTCTTTCTTCTTCTTTTTTTTTTTTTTGGGACCAGAATCAAGTAATAAATTCCTGGTTGCATCCAAAACAAATACTGTAAAGTCCCCGCTTGTCTGAGCAAATCCCACAAGTCACAGCCAAGCAGAACCAGGTGTCTATACAGCCGAACTCGGCCGGAGCAGATGGAGAGGCTGCCTGAGGCTGAACTAATTTAGTGCACATTATGTTCAGTGGGGCTACTTACAGTAAGTTTTTCTACCCCCATATGAACCAATTTGAAGCAGGTTAGAGGTCTGTGTCGCACTCAAGGGAGCCGCTTTCCTGTTTGTGACTGAAGAAATGAAGGATAAACTACCTTGTCAAATATCAAATTAACTCAATCATACAGCTGTGCTGGATGTAAACAACTCTGGTACGTTCTGCAGTCGTATGCCTGGAAAGATAAGGAGAATAAGTTTTATTATTTCTTTATTCTGAGCAAAAAGAAGGGAAATACTGAAAGGAAAATAGATTTTTTTTAGCTGCTTGATGTCTCTGGTTATTTACTGCAAATGTGATTGGGATCAAAATAAAACATGTTTAGTTTTTAATCAACACTTTAAAGGTTTTTAAAGGGATTTCACCACACTCAAATACAGGTGAATTTGTATCATCACCAGAACTTTTTTTTCCCTGAACTGTTAGATCTGTATCTTTTTCTACGAGCAGATGGAAGTCAAACTGAACCAGACTTGAACTGCTTCTCTCTTTTTTTTTAGAAAAGCACAGACGGAAACAGCCTTCGCTGCATTTACACAAGAGAACTGTCTGGAAACAGCCGGCGTTTCCAGACAAAGATACCGTTTGGACGAGAGCGCAGCGACGCTATGAACCCGCTGTAGTTGTCATGCCAGGCCACTACATGGCGCTGTGATCTTAGCATGTCGTCAAAATGCGCAGGAGCTTTTGATTGTCAGCTCGCAGATAATTTTAAAAACAGTTGTTGAGTCACTTCTATTTGCCCACTGGCGCCACATTTCTCTTTTTTCCAAAAATAAATAAGTGAAAGAAAAAACCAAAAACAACAACGGCACTGAATTCTGTTTTCCAGCCTTGTTCACAATATTAAATATGAGCTGCTGCTCTTCCCAGTGGGATGTCCTACCATCCCACTAACATGTGAAATGATAAATCCACTAGTGTATTAATGCTACACAGCAACTTACCTAAATAACTTATGTTTTTCTTTGGACTGCATAACCAATTAAAATTCTCCTTAAATAAAAAGCATTGGGGGAAAAACAGACACTGCCACTTTAAGAAAAACTTTCCTGCTTTCATTTTTGCAAACAGAAACATGAAATTTATTCAAACAACCTGTTGCATAATGTTTCAAACAATGAGGCACATTGATTGCCCAGATTAATGTCCAGATTTAGGTCTTTAATCATCTAACTTGGGCAAACATCAGTGCTGAGAGAGTAAATCTGGAAACACCCCGACTGAACTGCCGGGTTTGATGGCGTCATAAAAAGAGACCATTTTTAATTGCTTCAGTCACTTTTGGTTTATTTTAGCATTTACTTCACACTTGCCATTAACGACAGTAAATCTGACCAACATCAAAAGACACAAAAAATCAAGAGGTTTGCTTATTTGCATCCTCACCTAAAGACACGAGTCTAAATTGACTCAACACGTCAAGAGGAGGATATAAAAAACTTCTAATGGAAACATTACATTTTCCTCCAATTGGAATGGTCCAGCTAAAGTTCACAAATAAATTTGACCCCCCGAAAAAAAAAAAAACACCTCTAGAGGTCATAATCTAGAAGGATTTTTACCGGGTAGAGGGAAAATACTGGCAAGTCAATATGTCGAATGAAATGAAAAAGCATTAAGGTATTTTATTGCAGCGGGCGTTGCATAAGACAGTGACAGTAATAATTAACAAGAGTTTGGGACGAAACAGGTTTGTCTTCTCGTAAGAAGGAAATAGCTTACTAATTTACCTGTGGCTTCTGCAGAAGTTTCCGCACGTACCGGGAAACATCTGTTTGGCAGAATAAGAGTCGGACAGGTTCATTGCAAACACCTGGCATGCACACAAACACACACAGACACACGCACACACGCCGTACGCATGTACGTTTTACACCTGCCTGTAAGCTCACCCAGATAAATCTTCCTTTGGTTAAACAATGAACAAACAGAAATAAAACAAAAACTGAGGACAAGTTTGGGCGTATAGATTGAAGCTTTGGACAAAACCACTCTGTGTTGCAAATACTCTCAGAGCAATGACACAATTGCTGCTCCACAAATATACAAACACAAATACTGCTTCTATAATATGCTTCTTGAAAACACCAGTGACATAAAGAAGTGTGATTTATACCACTGCACTGAACACATTAACTGGATTTAATCAGATTGTCAAACTTATTGATATTGGTATTGATACTTTCACTGAACAGTGGAGAAAATACTGAAACTAACAATCAGTAATAGTATTTTTTTTTTTAAATTCTTTAATTGGAATTTGCCAAATTTATCAACCCAAAAATTCTTATCATGATGAGAAATTTATCACGATAAGTGATAAACGATACGATACATGCTCACAGTTAAAGGGTTAAACATAAACACTGAACTCCAATGGGATTGTTAGAACGGTCCAGTCAAAGTCCAGGCCTCAATCCCATTGAGAATGTGCAACAACACTGGACTGTTTGTCGTTTCTAGAAGCCACTGCTAAAAAAGACGTTGCTTCATTTTCTCATTGTCTTCATTTTATGCGTTTCCTCTCACACAAATTCCCAACATAATGCGCTGATGTCGTTGTTATGACATGACAAAATGTAACAAAGTTCAAGGGATTTGAGTCCGTTTGCTCGGTGCTACCACTCGCTGCACATGTTGAAAGGCTGTGGGAATTGTTTTAAGACTTCATATGTTACAAACGTGGCAGCCGTTGAGCACAAACACTAAGACAATGAGCCCCCCTGTGGCTAATCCTGAGCACGGTTCTCTTCCAAATTCCAAACGCCAGCTATTACTCATCTTAATGATGTCTGTCTTTCATTACTTTAACAACAACAGGCAACACGAAGCGACACTGAATGATGGGGGTTTTTATCAAAAAGCTGCAGATCTGCAGTTTTCAATATCAACAAACTGTTCGAGTTGACATTACGAATCAGCCGGTTGGAGTTTCCATCACCACCAATGAGAAACAATGATATTTTCCGAGACATGTTTCCAGGGAGCTGTCACTCAAAACACTTTGGTCTCTTTCATTAGGATTTATGGAAATTTGCCAGAGATTTGTTTGGTCGTCCAAAACCGTCCACCTGGGTTTGCATCTCTCCACCCGCCGTGTCGTGTGAATATGTATTTATTTTTAAATGACCCATACTCCATCAGAGCTGACCGCTGCTCCACCACAGTGACAGATGTGCACAATGGCTCCCGCCCTGAGGTCTGCATCGGTCCCCGCAGATGTTTTCTGCGTTCGCTGGAACAGAGAAAAGGCCCTCGAGCTGCAACCCAAAAGCCAAACCTCATCTGGTCCCAATCCGGGGCGCTCTGCAGAGACGGCCGAACGCACACCGATAACGACTTTATAGTAAAATGCCGATATAAAACCACAAGACTGTGGTCAAACTGGGCTTTTTAGGGGAGAGACTGAAACCTTGAAAACTTGTAAACAGAAGATTTTTTAATGTCTTTTAAATGCGAGAAGGTAGGACATGCATGAAATCAAGATTCCTAGTAAGATGTACTCTCTTGTTTTAGTTTTGATGTGAAGCAACTTGGAGGAAAAATATTCACAAACGTTTCTGGCTCTTTAAAGCTGATGTTGTTGGAAGAGTCTTGTAAGGTTCAGTGGCGCTTCAACAGATGTTCAACGAGCCCCATTTATCACAAATCGTGTGTGTGTGTGAGGAAGTGGGGAGTAACAGGTTGCAGATTTGTGAAAACGTGGATAGTCACTTCGCTGACAGTGATTTTTGGACGCGCTGCAGTTATTCCTACCTCAAAATCATCTAATTTTACAGAGCAGAACTTTATTTAACAGTGCATTTTAGCTTATTAATCAATCATCAATTGCATGCTTTTGTTCAGGATTAAACCCTTGCATTCTGCTTTTGTTTGTATTTCATAAAGTCATTAAAAACCATTCACATTTTAGGCGCTAGCAACCATTAGCTACCAGTCAAGACGTTGGCGTCCTGTTGAGGCGCTGGCGTGACAAACTACTTATACTTGGGAACGTCTTTGGGGTAAATTGTAGTTGGCAATTTCACAGGAGAGCTATCAATCCAACAGTTTGACGAGGGTCAACGGAAACACAACTACCGATACACAGACATAGGACGGATAACCGCCTTAAACTCCTTTCTATGAATCTACGCCTTGAAAAATTTGCCGAAACAGTCGAACGAAGGCCCCAGTGGTTCCCTACCTTCGAGATGTAGGCCTTGATGCCTTCCGCCAACTTGATGCACGGTTCCCCGAAGAGCTGGGCCAGCTGATCCGGGATGTCCTGGTCCTTGTCCAGAGCATTCAGTAAACTCAGGCACTTTAGTTCCTCCGTCACTCCTTGGCTACGAACCTGTATGGCAAACAAAGACGGGAAAGAAATCAGCAAGGACACTTATGAACCAAAGTTTGGAAAAACAAAGGAGTTAATACAAATCTTTCCTGCCTTTTAGCCAAAAAGGAACAAAATAATCTTTTAAATTTAAAATAAACCCAGCGAGGAACCATGTGTAGCTCCTCCTCTGCTCTTATGCTCCAGGCGATTTCCTGATTCCTCATTTTTGAGCAGATAGGAAGCAAAACATACAGCAAAGACTTAAAAGTGCTCAGACAATCTTGTGTACATGACTGAATGCAGTATTATTAGATTCTCAGATTTCATTACTTAAATTGATGGACTTAGATAAGAGCTTTATTTTCCGGACTTCTTGTCCTTGCTCAATTTTCTAAATGACTAACGTCTCTTTTAATAATCTGATATGATTTTAATTTGATTTGCCAAACCACTTTTTGATGTATTAGACTTGGTGGGAAAAAAAAAGGCCTTTTTACTACACGTTTTGTTTTTAGAAAGCCGTAAATTTAGGTAGATTTGTACTTTCAGCTCTGAAACTGGGTCTAAGCACTAAAACCGCTCTTTTGAGAAGTCTTACAGGCAATAATAAAGTGCAGAAGTTCACAAATTTATGATTTACCAGATCTACATTTAGCTGAGGGTACCCCATATTTTATTTGACAAGTCCAAGAGGTCTTGACATTGGAGTAAAGTTAGTCCAAAAGCAACAGAAAGCAGTGAAATGATCCCACACCAAATTTGGCATCAGGTTGTTTCACAGAACTTGATTCTGTTCAAGATTATCCACAGTAACATTTTATACGCAGAATAAGTGGCAGAAAACAAGTCCAGAAATGCTGGAAAAGCATGGATTCCTGTTATCAGTTGTGTAGGAACATTGGGTCAGGAGGAAAGTCTATGAGAACCGAAGTGGGTGAGCAACTTTATGTGCATGCGTGCGTGTGTCCTTCAGGGAGGTTTTCACGGTCTAAAAGTCCGGCTAATGACGAGAACGAAATTACGCCGCTGCACTCCTTCAACTCCCTGATTTAGTTTTATTAATTTCTTTCCACTAGACTGACCTCTCTTCGACATTTCGCTGCCTTTTCCAGTTACATTTTTTTTATTATTATCAGTATTCTTGCGATAGTCGTTCATGCTGATGCCTGAGAGGATCAACTCGGTCCTGCAGATGGTCATAGTGTGACCATGTGAGGCCGAATGAATCGGGTCGCGTAAAGGATTCGCCGCTTCTCGACATGCTGTCTCCACTCTTTTTAAAGATGATTCATCACCTTAAAATTTGCGCATCTATTTAAAGACCAGTCATTGGGTTTCATTGGATACATGTGTCAGCTTGCAGGTCCTGCTTTGTGCTTACGTTGAGTCACCTTTAATAAATCAGAGCAACAATGCGTTACGCCGGGAAATGGGTCATTCTGAGTCTTTATGCTGTTCCTCGAAGAAGAACGCTGACGGCAAAGACTTGAGATGGTTTGCCTCGTTGCACGGCCTGTTCAGGAAAACCAATATTTATGGTGAAGAGAGCTTAAATCTCTTCTGGACTTATAGTTATTTAAGGGAGTGTTGGGGCTTAGAGTATTTTCCTAAACTGTGGCAAGCAGTGAGTCTACACTTGAGACCATTAATTCTCGGAGACAAACAGTGGAAATTTATAGATACAGCAGAGCGAGGCTCGCTTTTAGCTGCCCCAGCTCAGTCGAGTGTTTACACCAACGTTTAAGCCTTTCACATGAATGACTGCGCTAAAAATGATCCCAGATACTCCTACTTATTCATCATAATGTTGCAAAATAAAGAACGTCAAGATCGCTTTTATCACTGTTGTGTGCTCGACGCAAGATTTATTATGAGACTACAATTAAAATGTTCAGTTTTTTTTTTGGTTCTGTAAAGAAGGAAAAAGTCAATTAGCTGATGCGATCGGGAACATTTCGGTGAGGAACATTAAAAGAGATCTAAATAAATCTTGAAGCGCATTCCTCCGCCAGGTGAGTCTTTCGGAGTCCGGCGTGTTTTCACAAGAACCTGCTCGGGATTACTCTAGTAAACGCGCCAAACACGGAGGCGGGAGTGTGAAGATGCTGTTAAATAGATGCTCATTCAGACGTCTGAAAAATGGGCCCATGTCCTGTGGAGACCAACGGCACGAAAAGACAAAGAAATCCGGAGCTGAGGACGTCGGATCTCAGTCCCTCTTTCAGACCCAGCTTTCCTCTCGCTCACTTCTCCATATGTCCGCCGTTGTTTTTCAGTACTGCACTGACACAAAGAGAGCGCAGTAGGTCATCGCGGATCATCTGCGTATAATCAGGACACTTCCCAAGAAAAACTGCTGACAGTGGAGTCTGGGCCGAGACACTCTGTCTATTGTGAGGGGTGCGATGACAGCTACCACCGGCTCGAGGACTGGGGAGGCTCCCGCGTGCACGAGGAGATCTGAGCTTCACTCTGCAGAAGGAAAAGGAGTGTCAAACAGGCATAGTTGCTTTCTGGTGACTCTGCCAAAACGCACTCCCCGTTTTGGTGGATATGGTTGAAAGATTTATTGCAAGTGAGGAATCTCTTTTGATTTAAGGAAAACAACAAACTGTTTCTCTTTCAGGACCGTGGATGTATGTGTGGTCACACAGGTAAGAGTGCCCATTAGGCCTTGACAGTGTGGATAGGGAGTGTTTGATCTATTATGGGAATCGGTCTCCAGACAAAGTCGGCGCGGAGATAAAGGCCATTACTATCACTGCCCTCTGCTAAGAACAAGATTAGAAGTAAACTTTGGCTCCATTAGCGAAGCACACATGAGGTCACACACGCAGGAAACATGGACAGACAATACTATTCTGGGATTTATTTTTGCACGAGGCACCTAAATATAGGCTGCCAAAACTATGAGAAAACGACTTCTCTAATCTAGAGAAATGTCAGTAAAACGTATTTTCCTCTTCTGAACTTGGCTCCCAGCAGCCCTGGTTTTCTTTGGATGAAACATCATCAAACTTTCCCGTTGTGCTGCTGTGCAGGCTTTCTCCTGCCAGTACTGGCCGGAGCCATCCAAATAACACGGGCTTACATCACCTCCCTTCAACTTTCAAACCCAACGGAGGAGTCCAGACTCAAAAGTGACGAAACGGTTAATGCGAAGCAGCAGACCGAACGGCTCAGCGTTCAGATCTTGAACTGAAACACAGCCCCATTACTCTGCGAGAAAAGGAGGCATTTGGCTCAGGCTTATCTAAATCTTTATTATCTTTTAAACAAGTTGGAGGGGGAGTTACAGTCTGTTCCTCGTTTGGCTGGCGACGTAACGGTACACCTTTTCAAACCAAAAACATTTCCGATTGTTTGGTGGCATAACAGCAGCTGTCAGAGATGATGGAAGGAGAAAGTTGTTGGTTGGCATCCTTCAAAAGCTATAAAGTGTGCAGCTGGCTCTTCATTAAACTACAACACAGCATGTAAACATTACAAGTGTAGAAAAAACCAAAACAATCTGAAGTGAAGATGTTGTGCTAGCTAGATGTAGCGATTCAGACCAGACTAAAGTTGTTACAAATGCTGTAAAAAGATTAGCACCAGTCGCCCGTCTGCAGTTTAAATTTAGCTAGATAAATAGGAGAGAACAGGATCGATGTTATGAAGTTTATATGTCAAATGTACAAATGGTTATGTTGTTTTTATTTGCAATTTTTCACGTTCTCATACTTTCATGTTCTCAGAGTAACCGTAAGACCGTCAGCCGCCAAACCCTGTTGTCATTCTGACAAATTGAATTTTTCATTAGCTTGTTTGATACTTAAAAAAAAAAAAAAGGCTAATGATGTTTAACCCATTAACGACTTATTTAATGATCGGGATGAGATAACTTTTTAGGTCAAAAAGTAAAAGATGGCCTAGAAAATATATTTATTAATGGCAAAATGCTCCAGAATGTCAACGTTGAACAAAAAGGCCGTCCAAGCGCTCATTTCAGCGTCTTTTTCGAAGCTAAACCGAAGGCACCAAATATGGACTGAAACAGTCGTGAAGGTATTTCTGTGACCTGAAAGAGCCACAGGAAATCCCACGGATGTCCAGCGTTTGACAGGTCGGCTTAGGAACATGAATTTCATCTCAGCCTTCGTGACCTCAACAAACATGTTGTTCACTCATTTTGCCTTCGACTGAGTAAAAAGCGTTGGGAAGCGGAGAGGAAAATGTGAGCTATGTTGTAAGCCAGTGTCGACATGCAGGCCTCCAGAGAGCTGGGGGGGAGGACTGAGGGACTGAGCCTCTGTTGCCGTCATGCCCTGACAGCGTGCGTTTTGGGAGTCTTCGGAGGTTTGAGTCAAAACTTCCCTCTCTGCAGAGTGCTCCTCTGACAGCTGCGCGTCTGCCAATCTCAACTCCTCCTCGCCAATTCCTGAAGTTGCAAAACCCAGTATCATTGTGGGAGCAAGGACAGCAATCGGGACACATCGACGTGACGACTAAAGTCCAGCCTCGACAGTAACATTTTGTTTTCTTTTTGCTTTGTCTTTGTGGGGTTTTCTTTGGGAATCACTTCTGAAAGATTTGATTAATTGTTCTTGAACCCCATAAAAAGTCTGAAATTTTACAAGCGAACCACAATGTACTTTGGAGTTCTAATATGTATAAATTTTTTTTCAAAACACATTAATCTTATTTAGTTTTTTTTTTTTTTTTTTTACATTGAATATTCCCAATGTTCTTGTCCACACAGCAGTGTGTTTTAATAGTGTGATGATCCACATGATTTGGCCTTCCCTTGAGTTCTGAGCCATAAGTCAACCGCCCCGCTTTCCAAGCCAAAAAAATAAATAAATAAATAAACCGGCAAACATAAAACCCTCGGTTGCTAGACATGAGATATGATGTAATTCTATTGTGCAGTTTAACAAAATGAGATGCTTCTCTGGTCAGCTGTCAGAAAAAAAAAGGAGGGTTGAGTAAGAGTGTCGGTAAATGTAATTATTCGTGGGAAGGCGCGTTGACCACAGCGTCCCAAAGTGTCACGCCAACTCAGATCCAGCCAAACTTTTCACGTCTCATTTAGTTTCGCAGTGGATTAGCCGAGCTCTCGGGCCGTAAGGTCATCGGAGAGATTGGAAGAAGCCGTCTCCGTTTTCCGCTATCTAAACAGTTTTCGTGTGAGGTCTGCAGAGATGCTCGCTGATCTTTTCCTGACCCTAGACCTGCAGAAGTCCTTTGCAGAGAGAAGGTTGACGTTGAAGAGTCTTTCTGCAGGACTGATTGTCCTTCGCCATTTGGCCTTTCCTGCTTTCTCGCAAACGAACACAGGAAAACCTGAAAAATGTAACGTTGCCACAGGAATCTTTTTTTTTTTTTTTTATCATTTATTTTGCTAACATTAAAATAAAACAAGAAGAAATGGCATAAAAGTATTCGCTGAGAGAAGAATGTTTCGCTAGCACTAGCCGTACACCGTCGCTCGCTATCGACGCTCAGGTTAGCGTCCGATTCGTAGCTTCGCCGCATTCAAAATTACTTCTACTGGTCCAAACTGACGTTAACGAGTTCAAATACACTTTGCTTAAACTTTTTACTTTGAGGAAAAGCATAAAAGCAGAATTTCACAATGTGAGGACATTGTGTAACTGCATAAACGATGGTGAAGTACCAAGACTAGCCGCCAACGTCAATACGGATCGCATCTGCTTTAAATCTTCCTTTGGGCTCTGCGTGTCGGTGTGTGAAGCATTTGGTGGTCTAATCATTCAAATTTTAAAATAGTAACACTGGTCAAAGCCACAGAGCCCAGCTGGATGTGATACTGCACACTGTTATTGGAATGAGGATGTGACTCAACGTAATGAGCAGCTTTACTTGAAACTCTTTTATCGTCTTCTACGGGAAGGCAATATTGTGTACCTCCTCGTTGGGTGAGCTGAATGTATTGTTACGGACTCTATTAATTATTAATTACCTCCACTTTCACACGAGAAGTAAATGACTAAACATGGTATTACGTGTTTAACAAAAACAAGTTTTCTTTGAGCACAAATCGGAAAGAAAAAGACTGAAATTCTCACGTGAAGGCGTGTTGACGAGGTTGAACAACTGGGTTCTCTCATGTGACGTTCAGCATCTTCGTTTCATCGAATTTTGGATGGGATCAATTGATTGGCCATAAATAGCCGTAAAATATTCAGGGTCATCCGGTGTTGGATGCTGAATATCAGAATGCAGATAAGCAACGCATAGAGAAAATATCATCCCAGATTTCTGATCAATCTTAAAAGAGTAAAATCAATGATTCCTCAGGATGCAAAAACGTACAGTTGTAAATATGAAAACAGTGAAAAACAGAAGAGACACACAGTTGACAACAAAGATATGAGCCTTTATATGCTGGCATACCTCACTTGGTTTCGGACTTTGTAAAATTCATCCCCATTTAATGTCCTGAACATATAACCGCCGTGTGAAAGCAGATTAGATTTACTTTTATTAAACCCTGATTAAGACTGAGTTTCAGTCAAATAAACTTAGTCTTTACAGGTTTACAGGTCATTAGTCGTCTCTGCTTTGATCATTTCTGCCTGATTATAACCTGGCCGTGTGTCAGTTGGCAGCTGCTCAGTTTCTACAGAGTTTCCTGTTGATGCATTTCTTTAAGATCTGGAGAATATCTAATAATTTCATTTAATTCCTCCAAAACGCACCCAGATTGTTTTACGTTGGACCTCATATCCTGAGCTGTGCTGGAAATACCAAAGGAGGCAAAGTTGCCCGGAGGCATCGTTCATAGAATACACTAGATTATTTCTGTTCACCATTTACATCCAACAAGTATTGCTTTCAGACATCCCCTAAAAGCCAAGAACAACGAAAACATTGGGGGAAAGAATGCGTCGCGATGTCAGAACCTCATGTGAAATCATTTATGCGTCTCCTTGCACTGGAGATAAAGCCCACGATGTTGCGCTTTGGGGAATAATCATCCCCCGCTTCGGGCAAGAAACACTCGTCCGCGGGTTTTTAAGCGATCTACCGTTCTTCGCCAGAAAACACGCGGTGCCTCAAATCTGTCCGTTCTGGTTTGACAGACCGGGCCACGGAGAGAAATCCTGATGCCGACTCTCAGGAAGGAGCAAACAATGCCGCACTGTTCCCCCCTCTGCTCTGCTCTGCGCGCGTGCGCGTACGTATGTATCATGTGTGTGGCCTGTTCTCGGTGTGTATGTCCAACAGTGTATCGGTGTGTGTGTGTGTGTGTGTGTGTGTGTGTGTGCGCGCGCTTGGCTTTTGCAGGACACCGAACCTTGAAAAGAATATCTCAGAGGGCCACTTGGAAAAGCTGGCCCTCATTTCGTGTTTCTATGTCTGTGTGCGTGGAGTTCCTTGGCAGTGAAGGAGTCTCATTTGAGAGGATTAGGAAGAGGAGAAGCAGCCACGTAACTCAAATCCGGCGAGGCAGAGTTCTGGAACGACAGCGTGTGTCTTTTGGAGGAGAAACGGCAGGAGCGGGGAAGGAGAGAGTTTGCCGGTGGTGACAATGCTCTCCATTCTCCGCGATGAAACGAATAAGGAAGGGAGCTCAAGAGCAAACAACAGCCGAGTCCTCGTCCCGTAAATCACACCGTGCAAAAACAGGGATGCGGGGAGCGAACAAATGTGCGAACGAAGGTGTCGTCCAAACCCCCTGCGGAGGAACACGGTGGCGCCCGCTTCGATGCGTTGAGTAACTTGGTGTCTCAAGCAGAAAAGTGCTCGGCAAGAAAATTAAGACATTTTTCTCCCCGAGTCATTTTTGGCAAAAAATGACTCAGGCCGTGATTTTAGGAAGGTGACGATTCATTTAAAAAACAATGTATGTAAAACAAGCCACCTACATCAAGTCCAGGAAGTTGCAGATTCCTTAACCAATGGTAGCACAGAGTTTTCCAAACCAGTACAGTACTTTGTTTGTGTTGTTTTATAAAAGATAAATGCGGGTATTTGATTCAGGAGCTGCTTTAGTGAAAACCCTCTGACCCCTGAGATGATAGAAACCCGGTGGTTTTTCAGTCCGGAAAGAAAAGGTAACTTTAACTCTGAGTCAGTGACTCAAAAGTAACCCACAGATTCAGTTACGGTGATAATTAATTCAGAGAACATAATCTGCGAACTGGCAGGTTTTCCTTGAACTCAATAGTTTCTCTCTCAGACTCCACCCGTCCTGCTCACACTCGCTCATTTCCAGCCTACATGGCTACATAAACGCAACTCTGTATCTTTCTGAGGGACTTAAACAGACAGTTTCACTATTTTGGTCTGAGGTTTAGTTGTTGTCCCTTTACCTGTTTGGATGAAAATGAAGAAATCCTCAAAGTAGTGGAGGGTGAGGAAGAGAGACAAATCAGTAAAATCCAGACTGAGAATGGATGAGTAGATGTTTAGGATACAATATCATATTAGGTTCAACATCTTTGCTTTCACAAGAGACCATTAGGTTTGTCCCGTTGAATAACATTATCCCGACTACATAAGTTACGGAAGCTGAATCCGCCCAAAAAGCATGAAACACTGAGGTAATAGCAACGCAGCATGAAGGAACAAAGGATTCAATTACAATTCAAATCAATGGAAAGTTTGTCGACGTGCTTTTATTGGGATGCATTGTGTTGGCGGTAATAAATCACTGTGAAAAAGACATGATAAGACTTTTTCAGTCTTACGCAATTGTGTCATTTGGACCACACAAGCTTTCTACCTTGTGCGCAGAGAGTCACGCTGAAGATTTTTGTGTGTGTGTGTGTGTGTGTGTGTGTGTGTGGTTTCGGGAACTGATGGTCTGATGGGATACCGCCCCGTCTCCCCACAGTGTGCCACGCTCCTGCTGACCACGGGACAATAACAGAATCACGATTCATTTGTAGTCTTTGCATCTGTGGTCAGCAACAGCTAGCTGGACGAGCCCAAATCATTAATTAAAACAGGCCGCTTATTATTTTCTTTCTGTAAGCAAGAAATGTAATTTATTTGCCCAGCCATCTCTCAAATAATCACACAATTTGACGAGTTGACGGGCCAACATGAGTCGGTTTTATCTGCACCGCTGCGTGTGTAGGAGTTTGCCCGTGTAAGTTGATGTTTTTCCCCACTTTGACGTCCCCGTCGGGCTTCGTTGTGCTTTTGGCAGTCAGCCACTGAGGATCTGACTTTGATTTATTTGTCGGAGGCAAGTGATTTATCCCTGTTGCATGTTTAATGACCGTCAGCGCTCTGTCATGCGGTGGAGCAATCGAAACGAGCGTCGGCTTTTTTAAATGTGCAACAACAAATCCCCTCTTCCCCCTCCACTTTGCCAAAATAACATTACATACAGTTCATGTCAGCTTCCCAGGGGGGTGGGCTTGATGAGCGTTTCGACCAAAGCGCACTAATAACAGCGAAGGGGTCTCGAAAACGAAGTGCTGGCCGGGGTTCTGATGTCCTTAAGTAAGACGGTACAAGACGTTAATCGGGAAATGAAACAAAAATGTTGCACAGTGCTTATTGTTGCAGACTTGCAGCTTTGGATTTCACATTAAATTCATTCTTCAGTCTGGAAACACAAGAAAGCCCAGCCCTGTCCTGAAGGTGTTTGTCAAAAAGCCCCAAAACTGATCCCTCTCTCCCAAATGTGAGCACTTCTGCCTCTCCGACGCCGTGACTCACTTTTTTGTTTTCCATTTTCTTCTGTGTTTGGTCTTTGCGAAAATTCCCCGGACGACGGGAACGCGACCTCAAAATGCCAATCTCTGGACGCTGTTTCGGCAAAGAGCTCTTCCTTTCTCAAAACTGTTCCCTGATAAGATGAACCGAAAGTGAAACTGGTCAAATGACAAAATCGTGAATCATTCAATGAGACGCAGAAGTGCAAAAACTTTGCTGACTCGTGAATAATTAACAGGACCCTTTTCCAATGTGACATGTGACATAATATTCAACCTTTTCGACAATATAAAGGAATTGCTGGCTCAAAACAAGCGCCCATATTTTGTTGAAAAGTTACCTTTAAGTTAGTTTTATATTATTTCGAGGGAAAACATTTGCACCAGAAACTAGACATTGTGTTTTTTGAAGTGTAAGACGTTAAATAATTTTCCGCTGTTGCATTCAAGAAAATTATTTCATTCGAAATTGGCATAAATGCAAATTTAACTGCAATTGCCTACAGCGGGATTGCAGTTTTTTAGTTTTTACTGCCAATAAATTCTTCCTTTCAGCTTTGATTTCACTATTACTGAACCAAACGGCTTCATAAAGTCCATTTCTGCTTTCAGACTTAAATGAGAGCACGCGTTGTTGACTGGGTACACGTTAAAAAGTTGCTATGATTGCAACTTTTTAGAGTAATTTAATAATGTGGATGCTTTTTTTTTTTTTTTTTTTTTTTTTTGGTTCTTTCCACATAATTACAGTGCTATAATATGCCTGTGTCAGATTAAGCATGTGAATTCAAAGGAAAATTATGTGGAATTAGACACAGATGGATGTCACATAATGGCCTTATGGGCAGAGCAGAGCGGAGTGTAAGAAAACATTCCCACATCCGAACATCACACTGCGTTTTGGTGCTGTAATATCTTAGTGGCCCGGGACCGTTCTGAAGCAGTTTGTTAGAAAATGTCTGTTTTTTGTTGTTGTTTCTTTTCACTTTCCTAAATTTATTGTTATGACCACGGCTTTCAAGTGCTTCTTCTGGCGAACAACAACTCAGAGCCAGGAGGATTGGATTTAGCTGCGTTCGGTTCCTCCTCTTTGAGTTTGCTGCACGTTTCCTTTCGTCACAGGGCATGCAGAGTGTCAACTAGCAAGCATGTGCTTCCGAGACCTGTGGAGCGGCCGACTGTTTCACCTGCCAACGCAACGCAGAGTCATGCAGTCGGGTTTTTTTTTTTTTTTTTTTTGCGTGTCGACGGCGCGGGCAGGGTTTGCATGAGCTAATATTTGTGAGCGTGTACACAACCCCGCAGCGAGACAGCAGAAAACCACTCCCTGCTCGTGCATGTGGGAACGATGACCTTTCTTTGTGAATTTTGCCCCTTTGGATTTCTTCCAGTTTAGAGAGTTTAAAGACATACAAAAGCTGGGTGGAACCTGCCTGCTGTTTCTTTATTTCTGTTTTAACTTCCTTCTTGCTTCAAACAATTAAGAATGTCACTGTTTGGGGGAAAAAAGGAGCTGTTCAGATTTGTGGCGATAAAGACACAGACTGTGTGGCTCCCTTTGAGTTTATGGTGAGTTTTTCTTTTTTTTTTATTTTTTTATTATTATTATTTTATTTTTTTTTAAATCTAATTCGGCTACAATGAAGGTTAGCTTTCCTTTTGGGAGTTGTGTTTCTGGCTCCTGATATCACTTAAGCAATGGTGAAAGAAAAAGAAAAAGTAAGGGAAGAGAAAAGGAAAATAACAAAACGAGAAGAAATCAGGACTTTCCAGTGCGCCTCTGTGTTCTCCCATAGCGGCAGAAACGCTCAAGGCGACCGTGGTTTCCAGTGAATCAGGGCGAGAAAGAGAAAGTAAGCTGTACAGAGTTATCTTTCAACTCAAGTCAAGTTTATTTCAACAGCAAGGCAGTTCAAAGTGCTTTACGTCATTGAGACGATCGTCAAAATCACCACAATCCAATTGTGAACGTTACATTTTGTGCAAAGTCATCATTTAAATCATGAAGCAAACACAAATCCAACATGCTGATCAATCTCATACCATCTTTCCTCTTTAGGGCCAAAGATAATAACTTCAGTTTTGTAGATGGTATGATACGTGAGCCATGAGACGATACCCAGAAGCCATCTTCACATCCTAACTTCATTTACAGTCCACTTGCCCTGTGGTTCTTTAACTGTACCTGATCACACAGGTTTTCCCAGAGCGGAGCCAAAAACTGTGTGACTACAAGAAGAAGAACGTACCGATACCGATTCAGCCACATTTATCGTTACGGCTGAAACGAGACGAGGGGCTCTGTCCCTGTGACATTGCATTGCCCCCCAGGCCTCAGTTAATGCATAGAGACCCTTTACGTTGCGATATCACAAACGCCAGCTGCCCCCTCCATTAACCTCTCTGCTCTGTGTAGCAGAATGCAAAAATCACAGCAATTATTAAAGCTCCCCGTCTCTCACCAGACGACCCACAATTGAAAATGCATGCAGCGGCTCCGACGTGGCATCCGATCCGAACGGACACAGCTGGAGATCGTTTATCTTCAGGGTGTGTATTTAACCAAATTAAGATTAACCAGAACATTTTTTTATCTTTTTATTTTTTTGCCTCAGCAGATCAGGAGAAACTCAAGAAAATATTTTTCCTTTTTGAATCCTGTTCGATTAAGTGAAGTGGATGGAAAAAAAAAGGGGGGGGGGGGAACTATTAAAGCCCAGTTGAAAGCAGATGCTGACGCAAGGACACACAGTGGATGTGGTGAAACGCCACTAACTGAAACGATGTGTGTCCCGAGGGCTGCTTAAGAGGCCTGTGGGTGGGCATGTTTGTCATTTACAGTAAATGTGGTTATGTATGGAGGTGGTGACAAAGCCTGACTCGAGACAGAGCTCTGCATGTTTCTATGCTGACATGAATTGCAGCCGACGGGAGTTTGTTTCGAGACAAAAGTCGCAGGGACTTCAGGGGAGGCTGAAGCCCGAAGTCCCTTACTTTTAGAGTTGTGCTGCAGCTATTGTTTAAAAGAAAGGAGAAGGAACGACAGAGTGTGCTTGTGTGAGAAACGTCTGCCTGCCTGTCAGCCTGCCTTACTACCAACACAGAGAGAGAGAGAGAGAGAGAGAGAGAGAGATGTCAGCATCAGCCACAATAAACCCTCAGTGGACTCTGGGGATTCTACCTTTCACATTCCTACTGAAACCTCTGCAGAAGGTCTGTGTTGTGTTTACATGTGCTTGGATTACAGACGTGGAGATTAAACCCGATAGCGTACCTGAACAACTTTCCGCTTGAAAAGCTTTCAGACATGAGTTTACGGCTGAAATGAGGTGAGGGTAGAAAGATTAGCTTGGTGCTACGGAGAACGTTTCACAATGCAAGGCGAAAGAGGGACTTGCAAAAGAGAAAGTACATATTTCTCTTTTGTCCTATTAAGTGTTTTTGGTTCAGAATCACCAGAAGAATAGCTAGCGTAGCATAGCAGGCCCAGCAGAGGCTGTATTTTCGAAAGCAGGTCAAATGTACATGACTCCCCACCAACGTCCTGGTCATTTTCAACAACGTCTTGGTTCAGACTGTGCTGACCTTTGGTGTCACATCCTGGTATTCCGGTTGTAGCGCCTGCGGCACACTCACGGGTGGTTTATGGAGCTGAGGAAATCATTGCTGGGGGAGGACTTTTCCTGAATTAGTGTCTTCAGAGAAGCACAGGAGCCATTGTGTGACCTTCTACGCAATCTGGTTAGCGGTTTGGGTGTGTGTATATTTTCATTCTAGCCACATTTATCCAAACTGCCACCAAAGTTGCACTCCTCCCAAAGATTGTCTTATCTCTTAAAACTTTGTTGAGGGATTGAGTTGATGCATGTTTATATGTATTTTTGCTTTTTAAATTCCTTCTATTGAGAGTCGTTGAGAATAAAGAGCGCGCTTTCTTTTAAAGGGTATTTTAAATGCCGACACTTTATCCCGATTCAATACGTGCAAATAAAGTCACACTACTTGTGATTAGTATGTAACATTTCTCAATGACGGCTTACTCTCCCAATGACTCTTCTCGGCAGATCAGAGAAGAAAAAGTAGATTTATCCTCAAATGAAAGCTAAATGTGTTTAATTTCGTTCATGTTGTCCCAGAAGGGTTTGATAGAAACTAGATTCTATTTCTCTTTGAATTTAGATTCAAAGCCACGCCAGTGCGACAGCCGTCCAGGCCTCCTCTCCACAGCTGTTCTCTGTTGACGTGCTGTAACTTTGCCATGCGACTCGACCGGTTATTGTTATCCAGCAGAAATTACTCAGAAACATCTCAAATATTTCACGAGGTGTTGGAACACCGCTGAAGCCGCCAACTTGCACATTTGCCAACTTTTAGAGGCCAAGGGAACCTGTTAGAGACTGTAAAGGGATTTGTTGTCATTATTATGTTTTCCTTGATTGTTCCGAGAATCCAAGTTATTCCAGTTCATAGATCTTCCTCTAAATGAGATGATTAATGCCGAGAGCCGAGCTGGAAGCGTTTCCTGGATGTTTCTGTCTTGTGAAAGACGAAAAACAGAAAAACAAGCTTATTAAGAGTGAACGTCTCGCACGGCGCACGTAGCTTCCTCTCTGTTTTCGTTTAAAAGCAGATCAAACGAAGCAGGAAGGCTAAAGCTAACAGCCACGCCACGAGGCCGAATCTGACTTTTACGATTTTGAATCGACTCCCGTCTGAAAAACAACGTCTGTCTGTTGTGCAGTTCGCATTGGAATGTTATTTACAGAGATACCAGAGATTTTTCAAACTTTTGGAAGCAACTTTCTTTGAAAAAAACAAAACAAAAAACAACAACTGACAAATGGACAAAAAAGAGATAATCATCCTAACTAATTATTCCAACCAAAGTTTATTACATAGTAATGAAACTTATTACATAGATTTTTATTTTATTTTTTTGCACCAATCTGGCGATGCTTCCTTTTAGCCTACGCAGAAAAAAAGAGACCATAAGTTCAACTTAAAAAAATAGTGTAAATTTGTCAGATGTAATCAAAGTAAGTCTGTCAAACTTTCTTTATGTACATTTCTCTAACGTGACAACTTAATAAACTTAATATATGTAATGGATAAACTGAATTTGATTACTTATATCATTCATTTGTAAAGTTGAGTTCCCTGTTGTCTTTTTTTAGTGTAACACTCACATGAATCTGAGTGACATTTTTCAAATTAGTGCTGTTTTTGGGCAGTAGATGCCCACTCTGATCTTGAACTAAACTAGCATCATGGCTACTAAACCAATCTATCTTCAGCCTTCGGGGCCCCAACCAATTACGACACAATGAATAAAGAGAGTTATCCACTACAGGTACGATTTAAAGTGATCATTTTATGAAACTCTACTTTAAAAAAACTCTCTCTTTAAGGAGGCGACTTTTCAATGCTCGTTTGATCCTTTACTCACAAAATTCTAGCTCGATTTTATATATTTTTTTAGCCTTTATCTTGCAAGTTTCAGAAAAGAATGATACTAAAGGATCCGTTTCATTATGAGCTTCCCCAGAGGAAAATCAACGCAACTCTCAAAGTAGAAACCGAAGCATGTAAGCAACGGTTAAACATCTCGAGGTTCCTTGTTTTCGCTCCCTGCTTGTAATATTTTTAAAGCCCCAGTCTGATATTGGAAGCATGTTTTCATAATAATTTCAGATTTTTATCTATGTTACAAAAGGCTGAGGCCTACGCATCCATTTCTGGAAGCAAGGCTTTTCTCATAACTCGTACAGTATGTGTCTCGTTTGCCTCTCTGCCAAACGTCTGGAAGGAATTACTCCATTTATTTGGATATGAAAAAGTAAATTCAAATTAACCCAAAAATTAAACACCCGAACGGCAATTCGTGGAAAACGCAATCAGTTCTTTTTGTGACACAACACCGTGCCAGTGGCGTTCGTACCCACACGCCGACTGTATTTTACAGGCAGAGACAGTTAACAAAAACTGACAACGTTACTTTAAATTCAAGACTTGAAGGGACGCTTTGACTTACTATCCTTTTCGCCCCAAAGCTATTATTACGGTTTTCCATTCGGCAGCTGCATACGGAGCCAAATGTGTGCTCCAAGGTTGATTTACGGATGACTTATGTTCCTGCATGTCCAAACACCTTAGAAGCTCCTACAAATGTGGAGTTATTTCAAGAGACATTCAGCCAAAGATTTGCTTCAGTCCAGAGACTCTGAGAGAATGGAACAACAATGACCAGGGATTGTGTCTATTTCTTCAACCACTAAAAGCTTGTAAGGGGTTATAAACAGATTTTATTTTAAATAAAAAGTCAAAACCAAAATGTTTCTTATTGGCGAGGCGAGGGATGAGGCCAACAGTAAGGTTTAGTGAGTAAAAACCGTCATGGACAAGAGCTGGAAAAGGGATTTGGGAGAGATTAGACTGAAAAGCATTCAATGGTCATTTAATTGTTACATTTATGCGATCTGACAGGTGGACAGGCAGCAATAATTACTGAGTTCAGAGTGAAGAGAACTAGCACTAGCATTAGAAAGAGAAAATGCCTGCGGACGTGTTCTGGCTGAGTCTGACGAGATGTTTTTCTTGTACCAGGACAAATCTCCATTTTCAGGCTGGGATCATGCTAACCCAGTAACACCCCATAATGACATAAAACCTAGCCTTTTCATGACCTGTTGCTATCCTTATGCTAGGTTTCCACTGTGGTTTCTAAGTACACGTCTAAAACGTGGGAAATAAAAATGCACATGCATTTATAATTATTTCCAATACAACCATACTGTCCCTGAAGTAGATTAAATCTTTGTTTTCCACGTACATTCAGAGCTAGCATTTTGTCTGTGTTAGCTTTAGCATAGCTAACATAGACAATGGGATGTCATTGAAGCTAAAATGTTTCATCACCAGAACATGGTGATGAACATGGTAAATATTGGATACATTCGCCAATATTTCAACAAAATTGCCAAATATCACAAAATGCTGTCAGCACTGATGGTGGTTCTCTCACCTCAGCTTGGCAGATGCTTGACACTTTCTGATTTATTCAGTTAATAGTACAACTAGAGGCCTTATAAGGCATCAAAATTACACTACCAGGTCATCAGTTGATCCTTAAAAACAAAAATAAAACTAAATAAAATAAAAAGGAAATGTTCACATCCACACAACAGTGACACGCTCCATCTTGACACAGTGGAAAACTACAGTAAATGAATCCCAATATTAATGCACTACTACTACTACTTTGGCCTTTGTGACAAAAGTTTTTCAACGCGTTGGCAAACATAGCATAGGGCACATTGTGACAACAATTTAGCAGCGAATAAAGTATTGCATTTATTGGGAATGACAAATCTTAAACAGAATAAATGTGCTTAAAGCAAAATAGCAGCACACTTTTAAAAATTCCTCTGCCAATTTAAGAGTGCACCTTTAATTCAGTTGAAGGAGACCTTCCAGCAAAGAAAAGCAGCTTCTGTATATGCTTACAGTAAGAATGGGAACCATTTGGTTACCACAAGATGAGGGCCATGTGGATCAGTACAAGAGATGAGGTCGGTGAAAATGGGTTGAGCGGAGCTGCATTTCATTATAGGAGGTCCATGCAAACAGTTTTCCATCTTGCACATTAAACAATAACCTCCATCTGTTTCTTGAACTCTGAAGATGGCAAGGATTTTGAAAACTAATAGATAAATGTTATAAGACTGTCAAAGTACAATGCTTTCCAGAAATAAGGTAAATGATTATACATTTAAAAAAAAATATATACATTTGAGACATTTGTTTTTGATACTCTTGGACTTGTCCACGTCATAGCACCACACATTGTAGAAGGCCTGACAACAAAGATGTGCAATGTTTGTACTTCGACACGCCCACTGCAGCAAGTGTTGTTGCTAATGCAATCACTTTTCTTAGCAGGATTTGCTCCTATTCTTCCACCAAACACTCAGGTCCTGTAAGTTTCTCTAGTCATCTCACTTGACCTACTTCTTAGAAATCGGCTCACTCATTGCTGACAGTATTTAGGTCAAGAGACTTTTTTTAAAAAAGATGTCAAAGCTTATCGCGTCATATTTCATTTGTATGCCAAGGTTCGTCATTGGTAATTCACGTTACTTTATTGTAAATTGTGAGATTTATGTTTTCAAAATACTTTGCCTACTTCAATGACTATTTTTCTTTGAGTTTTTATTTACTTGCCCTGTGCTGCAAAAGATGATTAAATTAAATGGGTTCATATTTCCTTTTAAGTTTGAGCTGCTGATTCTTAACTTTTTGAAGGGAAAAAAAAAAAAACATAACAGAGCCAAAGTTCATTCAAGTTTTACAAAACCAGAGGGTCACAGGTCATCAGCGCACACCTTGTTTCTTGGTGTAGATTGAAATCCAGAGTAACCTCTCATCAAGCTGCTTCGACTAATTGTCCAACTAAAACCAGCTCGTTATGAGATCGTTTTATTCCAAACGTTTAGGTTTTTAAATCCTTAAATATTGGCATGATAAGCGTAAACATGAGCAGCATAAATAGCTACACGCGTGTGTTTATTGCTTTTGCAAACACTGGCTAGCATTTATTAGCACTTTGTTGCCCGTTAGCCGAGCAAACACAGTGATCGGACACAGTATTAGCTGGGGGACACACAAACTCAGCCGTGGTTCGCATTCCAACTTACGTGTGTGTGTGTCTCTTGTGTTTTGGCTTTCTGTCCTCAATTACATGTCATGGCGCAGAGCAGCTCATGGCTCTCCGGTTCTCTTTGACTTTACATTTAATCCTCGGCTCGGCCCTCTGCGTCGTTGTTCCTGTTCAGCCTCGGTCCTTCCTTAACGCCTCAGCGTTCTGGGGTTTATGGGAATTTTTCTGCCGTTTGACAGAAACACACTCCGTTTTATTGTTATTGGTTTTTGTTTTTTCTACCTCATTTGTTGATACGATTTTCACGTCGTTTTCTCAGTGGGCTTTTAAAGCCACAGGGAGCTGCAGTGAAAGTCCACATTTAAAGATTTTGTTGTGCGCTTCTCTTTTATCAGCAGAGAGAGCGAGAGCGAGTGAGAGAGAGACCGACTGGACGGGAACGACCAACAGCAAAGACAATGAAAAATACCCAATAAAAAAAAGAAGCCAAACAATATAAACACCGTGAGGATTTTAAAACCCGAGTTTGTTCAGTCTCGCGTGGCTGACGGAGCATTTCACTTATTTGTTTTACAATGAAAACAGTCAAACGTTCTCACTGGAATGATACAGCAACAAAAACACTGATATTACACGCATGTCCACTGTTTTAGCTATATTGTTATGCACTTTTATAATTAATTACTCTAAAGCTGAATGACTTTATCTTTAAATTTTCACAATTATTAATCATAATAAACTCTTGAAATAAGAATTGTTGACTGGTAAAAAAAAACAAAACATATTTGACAAAACAATAAAAGACTATAAAGTATCTTTAGACAAAAGTTCAAAAGCTTTGCAGAGTCTGAGTGAAATAATGTCATCTTGACTTTAGAAGGATTAGTTCATCCTAAAAGTACTGATTCCAACACATTTCACATTCCACATTATTTTGTGCTCAACCGAGACGTTTGCTTCTAAAAATAAGAGCGGCTCCCCTAAGAAGATGACGCAAAAGGAGGATCAATAAAATAAAACGGTTTTATGTACATTGACTTGAGTGACAAGTCAAATAAAATCCATAAAAAATGGGAAAAAACCAAATCTTTATTGGTATTACAGCACTTTCTATAATAGATCTGTTCATGCATGGCCATTGTTTGGAGGGTATTACGCGGTGGGTTTAAATAAGGACATTAGGTAACCCAAGCATCTTCCTCCTCCGTCATTGCTTTGACTGTTTCAACTCCCTGGTCCTGTTTCTACTCCAAACTCCCTCTCTTCTCTTTCCTCTCATTTTTCCTTCTGATCCCTGATTTCCGTTTTATCCTCGTCCAAATGACCTGGCCACACAAACAGGGAGCATGCATGCAGGTCTTTGCCTGGACACTGGGCTGTTTCTAGTACAGTGCAGACCAAAACGTTGAGGAAGAGCTTGTCTTTTTGAGGTTTCAGTAACTTGTATCGTATTACTCTTGGAGTTTCAGTGAGCCAAAAAGCTGAATTGTTGATGTGCTTCAGCCAGCTGACATCGGTTTTGGCCTTGTCGTTTTAACTTAAGAAGCAGAGACGAGACACAAAATGAAGCCAAATGGATCTACCTTTCACCTTCCTTCAGCAGTTATTTATACATAATCCTCTTGTTTCCTCTGATGCTTTTTTTTGAGGGATTTTGCCCTCATAAAACACTTTCCATAATTTTTGATCGGTGCCCAGGGATCTCTTTTGAATCCAGATCATTAGTTCCTCTTACCATCTGCCTAAAACAAATCCTTTTAAAAAGTATTTGCATCAGTGCTGAAAAATCCGTCCCACCCTCGAGCCCTAAAACTGACTGTAACTCGATTCTGTGATGTGGACCCTTAATCATAACACACAGAGACTACAGGGGGGACAGGAGGTGGAAAGACAGGCAGAGAGAGAGAGAGACAGAGAGAGAACATTGTGTATTTTGGCTGCAGTTTGTGGTGTACAGGGAATTACTTAGTGGCTCTGAATTAAATCTAAATATTTGGCGTGACAGATTTTATTTTGCTCCAAAATGTTGTCTAGTTACTAATATGAGAGGGAAAGATTTTGCTGTGCCCAAACTGCGCACACACGCTTTTTCGCTTACATTTACTGCACAGTAACTCGACTTGTGAACACGAATGCTTGTATTTTTTGGTGGAAAACTATTTATTATCCCTCCTATTCATTGTCGCTCAAGAGGAGTGCGGCAGATGTCACAGTCTGACAGCGGGGAAGTGGGGGATTGGTCCTGTTAGACCGTCAGTTCCCAAAACCACAAAAATACAAAAACAAAACCTTGTAAAAGTGCAAGCTGGCTATTATTTTTGGAAGACATTACAAAGCCTACTTTTTTACCATTTTTTTGTTGTTTTTACAATATTTGCAGTCCTTCCACAAATTTCCAGTAAAAGCAATACGAGATGACTGATTTCATTACAATCCAGCTGAATTCATGACAGTAAATTATTAGACCCCAATCAAAAACAAACAAACAAAATTAATTCTCAGTGATCCAAAGCTCCCATCACTGTTTTTACCAAATAAACAAAAAACTTCTGATATTTTCTGAACTGAAAATTGGCCTTTGTGCTGAAGAAGGTTTGGTGCGACAACTCTGAATATGCCACTCTCATTATACCCAGACACTCATCATGTTTGACCATCACCTGATACTGAAATGCTGCCAACAGTTCCACACTGGATACTCCAAGTTGTTTCCCGTCACCCGTGGCACAAATCGAGTCAGTTTTATTTGTTACAGATAGCAAATTATAGCTACAAGTGACCATCTGTCCAGTTTTTAAATGGATTCTGCTTATCTCAGATTGGGTTGGGGAGAAAGTATGCGTCTTGGAGGAAAACAGGAAGTCTCTCTGCCCATCGAAACTCTCCAGCTAATTCTGGGGGATTTCAAGGCAATCCCAGGCCAAGAGAGATAGACTTCTGTCTCCTTCAACTTGGCTCTGCTTGGTAATCTTCCAAAGAGAGCAGGCGTCCTGGCCCCAGATCAAGGAGCTCATCACCATATCTCTAGAGTGTCTTTAACAAAACACTTAAATACGGTGCTTAGATGTCTTATCGCCATCTCTGTGTGCTTTCCAAATGGACTGAGATGACTTGGAGGGGGAGTCAATCTAACCAGCCAAAGGCTCGTATTGTCTGACTTTTTAAAGAGCGAAGTCGACTTTCCGCCTCGACAGAGTGATACCGTGATGACAGGCGCCAAGATAAAACAGATTACTTGACTTCAACTAAGGGTGATTCCTTCAGTAGTGATGAGAAACAGAAAAAAGGAGAAAGTCACCAAGCACCACCAATGTGTCTGACTCATTTAAAATGGGTTTTATGACACACGGTTCATGCATAAAACTCAATACTGACTCTCTCGAGTTCCACTCTCCTCTTCTTTTGATTGATTAATGGTTAATCACAAATCATTGGCTTGATTTGTGATTTACGGAGCAAATCACAGAGGGGATTTTCTTCATGAATTTATGACGAAACAGTTTTGTGAAACATGCCATGACAAGCTCAGTCGTCTTATGAAGAAAACATAAGATGCAGGCGTTCTTGTAATGGTCTGGAAAGCACCAGCTGGTTGACCTTGGGTTGTTGGTCAACCAGGCACCAGGTAGTCCACTCCTTGTTGGCCCAACATCGGTGTGGATGGGCATGGGAGTCGGGACCCCATTTAATTGTGAAACTGAGCCAAAACCATGATCTTTAACTAACCATTTCTTCCTGCAGGCTTAGCCAGTTTGCTGTTACCCAAGTGGATGTCAGAAAAGGCTGCATCTACTTCTTTAATAGCAAAACCAGATGGCTTCTTCAATCAGCGTGCGCTTTCCTCTGAGATCTCTATCTGCAGGGAGGATTGATGATTGCTATCTTTACTTTCAAGAAGAGACAAGTTTCTGACTATAAAAGTGGCTCAGATGCTACAACGCGTAAATTTCCCTTCACTGTTTTTTGGGACTGCTGAATCTCAGTCTGTTTTTGTGTGACTCCTCCGTCTCTTTTCCTGGCAATTGGGAGGCTGAGCTGAAGTCACATTTGGCAGAAGGCTGGACATGAGCTAATCTATGGTTTGTTGCTTTGTCCAAAAGATCCTCAAATGACCTTTGTGAGCTGGGAAGCAAAAGTCCAAACCACGACTCCAGGACTCAACCGCAGATCAAATTCAAAACGCAGGACGTCCTCAATGCCGGGCACTGACCACAGAACAAGACAAATGCTACATTTTACACACTGAATTACTGACTCTGAGCTGCTTGTTCCACAATACTAACACCTATAATCTGAAGTAACTCTAAACCTGACCCCTTTACTCCTGCCGGCACCTTGCAGGAAGGAAACCTCTCAATATTTTTGATAGATTTATCCTAGTTTTCTCTCAGTTTGTTCATAACAAAGACCAAATCCTTTGAAATCATTGTGCAAGCACACACTTAAATCATGCTAACAAGGAAGAAAGATGACAAATTGGCCAATTTTTTTTTTTTTTTGGCCTGCACGGACCACACACATCCGCGTAACCCTGACGAAAACCTCCACAGTAAGAGAAAACAGTGTGCATCAGACCTCACGCACACACACACGCATACGAGGAGCTTTGGCGCACTCGACGAGTGTGTTGTTGCGTGAGGGTGAGTCAGCGCCTATCAGTGAACCCAAACAATAACAAAGAGGAGCGGCGATGTGAAAAGGAAGGAGTTACATACACATAAACAGACGATAGCAGAAGAAAGGCTTCAGACTTTACACAAGTCAGCACAACCGCAGCAGAAAGCCCCGGTTTGTGACAGTCGCACATCTGGAGCGTGCGCTTTTAGCGCAACTACAACCTGCTTCTATAAACACGTATAGAGCAAAGCGGCGGTTCCGAGTGCTATTGTTTGTGTTTGCAGCACCGAGTGCAAATCTAGAGGCTAATCAGATCCAGGAAGTTATCAAATGTGAATATTTATTAAGTTTAGTAGTTGACCATAGACGCAACACAAGGTTTCCTGATAAGCAGCTTCCTGGCAATGAAAGCTATGTTGTTAACAGGACAACATAATTACAGCAATAATGGTGCGTTTTTCATTTCTCCAATCTCATTTGTTGTTTTTAGGGGATTTTTTTTTTTTTTTTTTTTTTTTTTTGGCAATAGTGGCCTTTATTCATTGGTAGCTGGACAGGAAGTAGGGCAGAGAGAAGGGGAAGACACGCAGGAAATGACCAAGGGTCTGGAATCGAACCCAGAACAGCTGCGGCGAGAACCGAAGCCTGGGTATGTTGCACACCTGCTCCACCACTGAGCACGAGGCCAACATGTGCCACTTTTTATGACAATATTATCCCTATGGCACATGTTATCATGCCGATGCCTGCATGGCGTGACGTCTCAACGTCACACGTTTTTTTGGTAGTGTGTCCTGACACACTGTAGAAGAGTTTGAGTTGTTTTGAGTTACTCTAAAATGATTTTTCTGCATCGTTTTTCCATTTGCTGCGGCACTCTGCACTAAATGAATAACACCTACATCTCCAGGATTCATTTTAACAGAGTTGTTTTATCCCGGCAGCACAGCTGTGGATGGCAAGTAAAAGAACAATCTTTTTGCCCTCCAATGACGCGCGTATGTAAGCGATGACCTGCAACATGCCTTTGCTTTAAGCAATTCCAACTAATCAAATCCCAATAAAACAAAAACCAAAAGTCTTGCACAGTCCACCCCCGCAAGTGATTTAGCTTCAGTACTGCGAGAACTATAAATGTACACTACAAGGCTGACTGCATTATTCTGGAATAATGTTTTTAAATTTACCCAACATGAGGGAAAAGTTTGTGAAATGAAATAAAAAAATAAAAAAAAATTTCAGACACACACAAACTAAAGCATCAAATTACTTTAGTTTCAAGTTTATTTCTGGTTGTGATTTACTGTTTTGATGTAATTTCCTGCCCTTCACAAAGTTATCTTACCAGATGTGTAGGATCATAAACTCCCCATTTCTTGCCTTTATGTAACATTGTCAGGAAAAATTGTGGGGGTACTTAAGCTAGATGTGATTTAAAATGCTTGGAGGGGGCGCTAGCTTTCAGTTGTTTTCATTTACGGTCTCGTATTGGGAAAGCTGCCCAAATGCACTCTCTCGACCTGTCTCCCAGCTGCAGAGCCTATGATCTGGATGTATGTCCCCGGTTTGATCTGGTGGCTTCGTCCAGCGACATCGAATCCGCTCCTCGCCGCCGCCGCTTTCGCACGTGTTTGTTTTGTTTTCGTGTGAACGCCGAAGCTCCAGAGAATTCCTCCACCATACAATGTTTATTGTCCCGCATATCTTTTGTCCCGTGAGCAGGCTGGCACGGCCTGTTGAGCGGGCCTCAAAGCAAAAGAAAAGGGCCTGTTTCCAGATTAAAAATAGCCGGCCTTCACATGGGAACCAGGGGATTCCCCCTCCTGCACGCACGCACACTCGCACACACATACACATACACAAGCCCCGTGTTTTTCATTAACTCTCTCCATCTAGTGTCATGACTGAATCCGCTCCCCATCCAACCTCTTGTCACCTCGGACGTCTCCGAATGGACCGGTAATGTATTGAGTTGTTCGGAGTGAAACAGATGTACTCCTTTTACCACTCGCAAGTTTAACCGCCGGGCCGATTTAAAACCAGAAACAGGACCTCGGTCTGTCTAAAAAGTAAAGGCATGTGCTGCTTCCTCTCAGGTTAATAAAAGACAGCCTGAAATACAACGACGTTTTGTGAATGCGGATAACTGTCTACGCACGCCGACACGAAATGTCACAGTGTGCTTTTAAAAGCGTTTTAAAGTCGTGTTCCTGAAAGACCGAAGAACAAGAAAAGGCTTGCGGAGGTTTTTCGGATTTCGAATTACGGGAATGAAAGTTCAGCGCGAGTTTATGGTAGATGTTTCCACAGCGAACAAAGAACTGCTAGAAAAAAATAAATAAATACACATCAGTGACATGGTAGAAAAAAACATGGACAGTGTGATCAGCAGATGGAAGGACAAATAGAAGAAAAGCTGATAGCTTTGCAAACAGATGGATGCGTGGATCAACAAATGGAAAGGCAAAAGATGAACGAATAAGAAGATTGTCTAACATATAGCCGGATGTAAAGACAAGCGACTGAATGGTGGACACAGGACAGGAAAATAGAAGCCAAGCAAACCAACGCATAACACTCCACTGAAAATGGAAAATGAAAAATGTGTGAAATATTCTTGAACTGTTGATCATCAGGAATCTATTCAGAACTACTTCCAGTGATTGCAATTAACCCTGTATGTCTTGGATGTCTTTGCTTCGTCCAGGTCTACCTGGATGGAAAAACCCGTCCAGGGTTTACAATTAACCCCGGAAGCAAAACCTCAATTAAAAAAAAAAAAAAAAGCCATCAAAGACGTGGTTTACGCAAAAGCTCTGGTAAACATCCTGTTGTCACACACTCTCTGGATAGTTGCTGTCTCACACATACACAACAGGAGAGTGTGTGAAGGATGCATTAACAGTGCCGGACACACTCCGCAATGACCCCGGGGTAGAACTAAAGATGAACCGCGACGCAGACTGGACAATGCAGCAGGAAAAGAAAAAAAAACGCACCCAAGACAGCACTTCACTTCCTTTTTTATCCTTATGAGTTTTACTTCAGTGTATTGGGATGTCATGTGGCAGAGCGACAAGAAGTTGCAAGAAAAAGCGCTGGTTTTCAAAATGTTTTACAAATTTAGGGAAAAATGCGGTCGTGTATTTCGCTCAAACCAGTTCACCCAGACCACATCAGTGAGAATGCGCCAATGCGTATTCACGTTCCAATCTAAAACCTAATTGAATATGTGTGGCAAGACTTTAAAATTGGAAGTTAACAGATGCCCTGAAGCCAGCCTGATTGAGTTTGAGTAATTTTATAGAGAATATTAAGTTCAGCTTTCAGTCTCTAGATGCGGTTGGAGAAATTCCTCCCGGGTCTCGCAGCCATAATTTCAGTGAAAAGCCGCTTTATAGGGTTGCGACATGAGGGCACTGGATGAAACGCACGCTGCACTTTTCAAGTTTTAAAGTTCCAACAAAATCCATCGCGGTTTGTGGTCGCAACATGACCAGATCGCGAAACAAGTTCAAAGGCGCCGCGTATGTTTGTGTGTGGCACCTCCGAAACCAAGCGTCTTATCCGGCGGTCAACTCAGCGCCAGCGGCTCGATCCGATTGCCGTTTATTGAACATGGAAAGAGAAAGGAGACACACAGATGGACTTTGACACAATCGTGAGTCAAGGTGACTGATAAGTTCTATCTTTCCTATTTGATGAGTCTGTAAAGAGTCCACCAAGTACGTTCCCCCCGCCCCTGCTGTGACTCAGTGAGCAACAAGTTGCTTCTAATTTCACTTCTAACTGGTGAGACTTTCACTTTCATTATCTGCAGGAGTTAAAAAAAAACAAAAAACACTACTGTTTTACTTGTCTGAGTGTAGCTTTCAATTATGAAACATCACCAGTCCATTCTCACGCAGAATTTATATATATATACATATATATATGTATATGTATATATATCTAAGAGATACAGACAAAGTGCAAACGCATGACTTGTGGAATCATTTCAGAAGATAAGAATGACATTTGTCAGAGCCCAGGAGTCTGAGTCACCTCCATTAACTCACCCCCGTTTTTCACCTCTGCACACAACATCTGTAACCCACTTAAAGAGCTTGCAGCCTCCGCTTGCCCAAATGGCTCCAATATGCTCCCCTCCTTTTATACACAAGGCTGAACTCATTTCTGCTCAATAAACCCAGCTGGACGGAGCAACCTCTTCCACTCGGGATTGCTTCTGAATTGCGTTGTTTGACAAGCCCACGGTCTGGCAAGACTCGCCTCCTCCCGAGAAACGCCCGACAAGTCAAAAGTGTCCAAAAACCGTCCATTATGTTTTATAATGCAACGTTTGAGTTAGCGAGTTTGTAAAAAGAAGAAGAAGAAAAAAAAACCGCTCAGCTTTTCATAGCTTGTTTTGTGGCTGGTTTATGTGTGTTTCTCCAACACATGAAAAGAGCTTGCCGAGCTAGTTCACAGGCCAGTGGGAAACGGCGGCGACCTGAGCACGTCCAGGTGGGACGTGCTGGACGAGCCCACGATGCGCCAGGCACTCCGAAAGCTAACGGGTCAAAAGGTGAGGGAGTGCCATGCCAAAACTTCCTTCCTTCCTATTAAACCAATGGAAAACCTCAAAAGTTCAAGTTAGACTTATTATTTAACAAAAAAAACCCAAAACAAAACAAAAAAAAAAAAACACCAACAGGTAACGTTTCTGAAAACAAGTGAAAAAACATCGATGTTTACAGCGATAAAAATCGCGATATTTGGTACAGTTGTAAGATGATATATATCCCTTCCTTAACGTAAAGGTCAGGTTTTTGACTTATTATTATTATTATTATTATTATTATTATTATTATTATTATTATTATTATATTTTAGAAAGCCATCACATCTTGCCTGCGACATGAACATGTTCAGGGAGAACAAGAGCCCAGCATGAACGATGCACCTTGAAAGTTCATATCATGTAAAAAAAAAATCAATCAATCAATCAATAAATGCGGGGAAGAATCTTCCGCCACTCAACTGAATCAATTAAAAACCTCCGAAATTTGTTTGGCTTGTTATCCCACACAGCACATCATTGCCCAAAACAGGGGATGACATCAGGGCCCAAATGTTGACTTATAGACTTACAGACTGACGTTTCGGGAGGTGCCGTGAAGACACGCTGTTGGAAGCGAGCGGGAAGCGGCCCCTACCTGTGAGATGGACATGTTCAGGTAGACAAAGAGCCCGGTGGTGGACGCGATCTGCAGGACCACCACCACGATCACCACCATGGCCAGCCACATCTTGGACGGCGCTTCCCGGCGCGCGGTCCCGCCGGGGCTCCCCGTCGGGACCATCATGTAGGTGGTGGACTCGCTGCTCACCGACCTGAAGTAGTCCTGGTTCTGCTGCTGGTGGTGGTGGTGGTGGTGCTGCTGCTGCTGCTGCTGTGCGCTTGGAGAGGCCATGGCTTTCCCGACGCATGAGGGGAGCATGAAGCCTGGAACAACAATGGCCCTTCCGCGGAAAGCGACGGGGATGGGAAGTGGGAATCGTTGAAAAGAGAAGAAGAAGGAGAAGAAGGAGGAGGAGGAATGTTTACATTCCCATGCGGCCGCCAGCCAGTGAAGTCTTTTCTTTTTTTCTTTACACTGGGAGCTCAGCGCAAGGGAGGCAGGAGAGAAAAGTTAGAATGTGGATGCGTCCATGTCTGCTCGGCGCTCCGCTCAGCTGCCGTGTGAGGTCGGACTGGAGGAGGCAGAAAACCGAGAGAGAGAGAGAGAGAGAGAGAGAGAGAGCGCAGCGCGGAGGGGCAGGCTTAACCTCTTCATCACCCTGGAGCTGTGGCTGGAATGAGCTCGCGCGCGCGCACACACACACACAGGCACACACGCGCGTGCCGTTTCCTTTTTGTTTCAGCGACTGCGAGACTCCAGAGACACGGCGTCGTTAAGCTAGTCACTGCCGAAACGCTTCAGCAACAGGAAAAGCGTGGAGCGCCAGAAACTGGAAGAGCCTCAGCTGGTTCGAGCTTTAATGCGGACAATGGAAGATATCTCCCGTTTTATTCATTCGTGCGGCTAATAATGTTAGCTTCCTTTCGGCTTCTTATTTCCGGTCAAACATTCATTCAACGTCATGGTTTCTGTTTTTTTTTTTTTTTAAAAAAAGAGAAAAAGTCATAAACAGAACGCTGTAACCCAAACATGTCGCGTTCTTGTGTTTAATGGGTCTGTGCGCGTCTGAGTTTCACTCTGTTCCAGTCTGACCCGCCAGAGGGCGCTGTCCTCCAGTTCTGATTGACCTTGTGAATCAGAATTAATCTCTTTGTTCTAAGATGGATTCGTATTAAAAGATCAAAACAAACAAACAAAAGAGAAAAAAAAAGGCAGATACAGCTATGAGAAAAATTAGGACATCCCATTAAATAATTAGTCTTTTGTCAATAAATAGTCATATATGTCTGATTGAATCTTTTAACATCTGGAGAACAGAGAAATTAAATGACAAAATCATTAAATTCATTGAACAAAAGATATATATATATATATATATATATATAAAAAGGTATTTCAGTTCAAAAACATGAGTGTTCGGTTGACTGCTCTCTCCAACTTGCCCCCAGGTGTGAGAGTGTGTGTGTGCATGGTTGCTGGTGTGTGTGTGCGTGTGTGTGTGTGTGTGTGTTGCTCAGCTGATGGACTTGCAACCTGTCCAGGATGTAGCCCGTCTCTCCCTCAAAAAGACACTGCACACAACAGCGGGCGCAGACAATGGATGGATGGAGTCGCATCACGCCACAAAAAATGTTTTTCTATTACAGTTTCTCCAAGTTCTTGCCAATGAAAATTTGCTGGGTTTTCTTTTTTCCCCCCCCTCCCTCTCTGAAGTGTTTTCTGCCAGATAAATGTCTTGCTAAAAAAAAAAAAAAAGTAAACCACAGACATTATCCATTAGCTGCACCTTCAGAGTCAAGAGCCCAATGATGAATCGGGCACCCTGCTGGTTTAGGTATTGCACTGCAAATATGTCTTCTAGTTGTCAAACAGAGTATGCAGCTCCCCTTGGATTCCTTCTGACTCAAGTGTCTTCCAGTGGTGCATACATGGCACAAGCTTCTTGCTTCTTTATCCTAAAGATACGCTTCAGCCGAGCTAAACAGTGCGATGGTTTTGCTTTTAAGAGCGTGGGATCGACGGCTGTTGACATTAAATGGTTTGCGGGGCACTTATAGCATGTTGCTGCAAATGACCGAGACGCCTCGGCATCCTTTCAATGGGAGAACAAGTAATTATGGGTAATGTCCACGAGCCATCTCGTTGGGTCCCATGCTCACTTTATCAGAAACTCTCACTGATAATTTTCTTCTTGCATAAGACAAAAGCAAATTTGATCGTTATATAAATCTATAAACCAAGCAAAAGCTTAATTGCTAACATGTCCAGCTCTCTGGATGGGCAGCTGTAGCCTGACCCTGGACAAGCACGCATGCATATTGTGCAATAAATAATAATATTAATAATAATAAAAACATTCGAATAAAGATTTCTTGTCATAATTAGGAACAAGAAATTAGTATTTCTTTCTCAACTTCATGAGAGTTATTTGTGACGAATATTAAATAGGTATTTTATTGTTTTGAACTTAGAAAAAAAATTCTTTGGAAAATAAACATTTAATAAAGAGGCAATGATTTGCTCAGATGCGTTTATTTCGAAACGTGCACCGTTTGCACGTTTTGAAATTGTTCAAAGTGCAAGGTGGAGAAAGTAAAGCAAGCAGTTTATGTAACACGATAGAGCAAATGTTCTTTTGGCACTTAGATTGCCGGACATGACAACCTGATAATCAGATCCATCGCTTCTTACCAAGTTTATGTTTCTGTTGATGAGAGACCGGGCCTCTCTGCCCAAAGAGCTGTCCACTCACTAACACAGACAGTCTTAATAACTGTCTGTGTTATGCTCTGGATCATAACAAACAAAAAACGTAACAATGAGAAATGGAACGAAGGAATACATTTTTACCGCAACTCTGACAACAAGCCCCGATTTACAGAAACGGGGAGTTTCAGAGATATTGTTGTCATTTTTGAAGCTTGGATCTGAGAAGGATCCATGGAGGGCTCAGGAGGGGGAGGTCGATGCTGACGACTGGCGATTCATCCTCAACCAAACTGATTCTAACATACAGAAAAACGCAACAGAAGGATTTAAACACGCTGCAAAATGTATATAAGAAGACATAACAGCAGGAATGATGCTTTCAACATGAAAACGTCTTTTGCAGTTTTTCAAAGGGGAAACAGAAATGATCAGAAAGGTTGATAAACCTGACCAACATTCATGTAAACGTTCAACATCATGAAAAGACGTACTCCAGATTGTTACGGATCTGTTCGTGAGCCAAGAATTTGACTGACTGCTCGATTTTTTTTTTCCAACACTTAAACTCCGCAAACATTCGGCATGCTAAGCTAAACATGCTAACAATGACATGTGCTAAGCTAAACATGCTAACAACAACATGTGCTAAGCTAAACATGCTAACAACGACATGTGCTAAGCTAAACA
>VMRN01000102.1:781698-938255 GCA_010277015.1 Poeciliopsis turrubarensis
ATGTGCTAAGCTAAACATGCTAACAACGACATGTGCTAAGCTAAACATGCTAACAACGACATGTGCTAAGCTAAACATGCTAACAACACCGAGCCGCGTGGAGAATGTGATCGTCTGTCATACTGCTTGAGCTCAACTCAAAATAACAGCTATAAATTAACTACCAAGCGCAGTGAATAACTCAGACATGTGGAAAGTAAATTGCCCTGAAATGACTTGGCTTCGGTGGGAACCTGTGATTCAGTGAATTAGCTCCGTTAGTGTTACAGCCGCTGTAGGAGCTCAGAGTTAAGGAGTCGAGAGTTACTGATTTCGTTTTAACACCTCTGGGTTTGACACGGAAACACTTTGTTTCAACACTGGATTTTAACTCCCAATAATAGACACCCCCAGAGTTACATAAACAGAATGCTAGAGTAAAATTAACTCTGCTTTTGCATAAAGTCTACTAACACCAACACTTTTAACACTTTTGAATTTGCTGTGCAGATTTGTGGTTTTTTTTGTTTTTTTTTTTTGTTTCTGTAATGAAACCGTTATTGGATATTGCTCATCAGGGAGCAACGATACATCATCTGAGTGCGTGTCTCCACGGAGGAATGGCAGCGTTCCACTAATGAATTCATCACAGTTTGGCTGCTTTCGGGTTGGGAAACCAGGACTTGAGTGAAAACAAACAAGGACCGAACTTGAACTGAAATCAAAACCTTGAATCATCTCATTTCTGACATAATTTCTGAAAAACCGTAGTCTCAAGTTTTGGCCAGTCACAATTGAGTTGGGTATTGGTTTCATATAGCAACTTTAATGACATACTTGAGTTACAGTAAACATTTAATTGCAAGCGTCAAGGAGAGTCCTTTATGCCTCCCATAGACACTCACCAGCCACTTTATTAGGTACACCTGTTTGGGGCAGTGTTGAGTAAAATGAACTTTTTTGAGCTTTACATCATATTGTACTGTTACCTGTTACCTAGCCTGGCCATTGCCTTCTGCTCGATTCTCATCTCCCCGTAGTGCTCCATCTGTGCTTTCTCCCGTTGAAGTGGATTTCTCTGGTAGAATTTCAATCGATCCAAATGGTTTGGGAATTGTCGTCTGCGTGCTGTTTGGCAGCGGCAGCAGAGGAAGTGAACAGAGTCGTTCGGTCCACACTGGCCACGTTTCTGCATATTGAATTATTAGTATTAACAGCCACCTTATTCAGTTTGACACTCTTTCCTTTGCAGTGGTGGATGGTTGTTTACAGCACAGGCGATTTCCGGCAGGCTTTCAGAGCAGCAAACTCGCACACCACAGACGACACGACTAGATGTCAGCCACTGGATAAAATCGAACATTTCAACAGAGTCCAAGACAGCAAAAGGGTCCAGACCCTCTGGACGAAGTGAAGAGCAGAACAAGAAACGTTAAAAAAAAAAAAACGTGTTTTTAATTAGCAAATTAAACTCCATTTGTTTGTTTGGTTGGCATACGTAGCAAACACCCCACGCCGGTGGAGAATGACGTTCCATGGTGTTCATGAGGTTTTCAAAAATTATATTTATGGGTTTCCTCCCCTCCAGCAGAGGGGGAAAAAAAACCAAAACAAATTCTGACTCCTCCTTTTTGCTACACCTCCTGCTGTTAGATGTTGAAACCCTTCTGCTATCCGTCCAGCGTCTGTCATAGCGCTTTCTCTCTCTTCCATCATCTCACTCGCTCCCCCAGAGACCCCCTTTGCTTAGTGGAAGCTGACCTCCCCGCAAGCTTTCCTCCAGATGTACACCTCCTCTGACACCGCAGCTGTCCAGCAAGCCCTGCAGCTCTTCAACGCGACCCTGTTTGTCAGTGTGCAAATGGGAGTCAGTCAGTATTGCCTTGGTAAGAAAACATAACTGATTAGCAGTGGGAGCTGAAGGTTTAGAGAACTATTCCAAGACATATTACATGTCAGAGTTGGGGGGGGAGGGCACTATAACTTAGCGCGAGCCAAGTTAGCTGGGTGTGTGTCTGCGCTCCGTTGTCGTACTCAAATAAACATTCAACCAAAAAGGAATCAATCTTTTTTGTGTTGTCGTTGTCAAATTCGCTTCAAAAGACTCTTGAGATTTTCAATCGAACATGCAGTTACTTTATGAGGTTAAAATGAAACCGTATGTGTGTGTAAGAGGTAAAAAGAATTTTCTAAAAAAAAAAAAACAAAACAAATAAATCTAAGGGAAGAATATTTAAGCAGTAACTGCATCCCTTTTGAAAACTTCCTTGCCCCACACTGCTCCTCCGTCAGAAGGAGGGGATCTATTCAGGGGCTATTTCTGTAACTGAAACCAACGAGCCGACCCTACGCGGTGATTTGTCAGAGTCTGAAAACGGGGGCCGTATTTTAATCTGTTTGGACAAGTCTGGACAAAGTACTTCTGTCGCGCTGCCAACAAGACATCTTCCTTAATCTGGGATTTTCCCAATTCAGATTTTGCTCCCCAGTTTTGCTGATGGTTTGAGTTGACACAGAATTTCCTTAAAACTAATTTTTAAGTGTTGACATGCAAACATGATTCCTCCACCTCATTTCCAGTAACTTGCTGGACCTGATGCGCTTTGCTTATTTTTGGCTAGAACTGTGCGATTGCCTGCAACTGGGATCCGTAGCAACTCAACGGGTTTCGGTGAATCGGGATGTGATGGAAACGTCTTTCTGACGTTGGAGACGAGCATCGGCTGATGGACTCAGAGGGGCCAGAAGCTGCTGATCTCCTGGGATTTTCGCACACAGCCACTCGTCGTGTCAGAAGAAAATTATCTGATGACATTCAGGATACAAATGTCTCGTCGACGTCAGAGCTCAGAGGAAAACAGGCAGACCGGTTGGACAGAGCAAAACAGTAGAAATAAATCTTACGACACGTTGAACGTTGAAGCAAATGGGTCACAGCAGAAGACCATGCCACTTTTGTCACTTGAACAGAAAACCTAGAATTTTCTCATATTTTAAAAACTATACAAAAACAGATTAGACTAAAAAAAAAACCCTGATAACTCCCAATTCAAAACCAGAGTACAACAGAGTAGGAGGCTGGTGAGTCTATATGCTGATGACACACTCTTCTATGTGTCAAATCCCCAAATGACTCACTATACCTCAGCTGTTATTATTGTTTAAATCTGTAGCATGTAGCTTTATATGCAGCTGGTGGTTTGCCATTCATGTTGCAGACCCAATAGAACATGTGTTTAGCCTTTATTGATTAACAGCGTAGGTCATGTTTTATGAAACATGTTCAGTGTATTCAAAGTCTAATCAATTCTCGAGCCATTGCAATGTTCTCCAGTGAGCCAAAACCCACTTATATCAGAGCAAAAACAATGTGCAGCTATTATTATTCTTTTTTTTATTTGTAGTCCTACAGCAAAAGATGGATCGAGAAATGTATAATATATATCCAAGAGGTTCACTGCCTTTTTTTCACCAGGGAAATTTTAAAAGATTTTTTTTTTTCTTTTGGATAACATTAGTCAACTAACAGGTACTCAATATATAACTGTCTAATCTTTTAGGGGCGACTTTCGACCTTCTAAAATAAGTAATACTTTCCCAAGCTTTACTGTTTGTTCAGGTGGATTTATACACTAAACCACACAAAACACACAGAACTTCACATAGTATGCATTTCGCCGGTCCATCGGTAATGCATGATGTCAAAAAATATCGCATGCATGCCTTCCATGCATCTGCTGTGTCCTCAACATGGCCTCTGACAAACTGGGAATGGGACTTTGTTCCACCCGCCCATAAAGGTCGGCGCTGAGTACCGCTCACAGTCCCGCTTTTAAATAAAAGTAGAAGTGAAGTGGGAGCTTTAAAGCCCGCACAAAGCTAAGTGAAAAGCTTGGAGTGTAAAACGCTCACAGCTGTGGTGGTGAGTCTTTAATGATAAGCAGTCTTTCTTCATTCCTCGCAGTCTTTATAGCAATCCGTTTTCAGACCCTGGAAGAAAATAACCCTCCCAGCCATTCCTGCAAAGGAGACCAAGACACGAAGCCTGGGGACTCTTTTTGTTGTGTTTAATTATCTGGCATATTTGGACGCTCGCACCGGATTTTGCCTCACTGCATTGCAGAGTCTGAACCAGCATGGTCGCATCTGTTTAGGCCCTTAACTTCGTGGCAATACAACCAGCAGCTGTTCACACAAAAACCCTGAAGCCACACCTGGTGGTACATGCAAGAAGAGATGGGATCTGCAGAATTACTAGTTTTCCTCTGGGGGATCTAAGTGTAAAATTTTGTGTGGTTTTATTTCTTCTTTAAACATTATTATTTGGTCTTATCATGCCTCCATGGTTGTCCATGTTTAGTTTCCGTGACTGTCCCATTTGAGCGTACATCGTTTTTTTTTGTTTGTTGTTGTTGCTTTTCTTTTTGTTTTCTTTTTTTGCTTAACTCAATCCATCTGTGTCTGGGGTAAATGAAAAGAAAAAAAAAAACCCACCTCAAATTATTTACACATTTGTACATGTGTTTAAGTCTGAACATAAAAAGAACAAACAAAAGTTCTGGGTCCAAATTTCTGTTTTCATCAGCCTGAGTTGAGCCTCTTTGTTTTGCAGACCAGGAATAGGCTACAGAGAACAAGAATGAGTTAATTTTATTGTTTTGGAAACAGGTCTCGGTGAAGGTTTCCTCATAACAAGCAAAGCATTTTCCAAATACCTTCTGGTTAGCTCCTGGTTTTCATTCATTCAAAGGTTTCAGACATAAAGAATTTTTGATAACTTTTTACCTCAAGTTGATCTTAACCAGCAACCGGCATCATGTAAACAATCTGTTTTGAGGAAGAAGTCGACCCACTCGTCAATATTCAGCTTCGACAAACGGGATACGTGAACGATGATTCCGATTTTTAAATCGCTCTCAAAACCACAGGTGCACACAATCAAACATTCCCTCTGGTCCTCATGAAAGAATGGGTCGCTTTCATGAGCTGGGTGGCTCGTACCGTGCAATAACTCCATTTGTAAAAGAAATCCTTAAAATTTAGCCGTCAACTGTTAGCGGTTTCGTAATAAAGTTAAGGAGCAAAAGCAACGCGGGCATGGAGTGGTAGGTTACGTAAAACCACAGAGTGGAGACAGTGAATGGTGAATGAAGTTGCCAACTGCCTCCAGAGTCAGTAAGTACAGACCAATAAATGTGGTGAGGCCTTTGATTAGCTTAGAAACGGTACAGAGAGTCCTTCATGGGTTTGGATGGAATGACAATTTACATTACCAAGAGCAATAAAGAGCTGGATTCAATGGTGCAAAGCACACTGCCGCTGGACTCGGCTCGAAGAGTGGAGATGTGTTTCATAGAAAGACGAATTGCTCTTTTCTGTCAGGCAGTCCGGCGGACGATTCTGGGTTGATACTCATCAGGACAATGTTACTTCCTGACTGCAGTCTGCCAAGTGTAAAGTGGGGCGGATGGGGGGTATAGAGTTTATTTTTTTTCAATGAGAGTGAGAGGAACGCTTGGTCTTGAAGCACACAAAGACATTTCCAACAATTCGCTGATCATCTCGTGATTTGTCAGAACAGTTGAGGACGGCGCTTCCTGTGAACTATAGACCTCCCGTTCACTGTTCAGAAAGACGTGACTGAGAAAGTCTGACCCTGAGTTAAGTTAACAGACCAAATGTCCAACATCAGAGCCTGACCCCAAAAATACCCTGTTCAATGAATGGTCCAAAAATATCCATACATAGACATTTACGATCTGTTCGTTTGATCGTTTTTCAATCCATTTCATCCTTTATTCAGCCGAAAGACATTGACATGATCTTTTTCACAAAAAGTTCCTGACCAAGACTGTACATCAAAAAGACAAAATTCGAAATACGAACACACACAATACAAGTTGTAGAAGCAGAATGTAAGGAGAGCAGCCTTGACCATAAAAATAATTCAGACTGTGTACCATGCTTGGTGCAATAAATATTTCTCAGATGTGTTACATGCAGCTCTACATTTTCTCATGAGCCCAACTGATGCAGAACGGTTCAGGGAAAGAAACATAGAACAAAGCAAACACATTCTGCATATTTTAAATTACATACATAAAACACATTCAATTTACACTCTTCAAAATTAAGACAATTGTTTTTTTTGTTTTATTTTTTTTAAGAAAAGAAAGACCAGCTGATCCTTTTTGGATCGGGTTGAAAACATGCCAGAACTTTTCTCCTGTGCTGCCATCTAAAGGGGATCTACTGCAATAGGTTCTGGATCCCTGCGGCCGCATGAGCCACGACACTAAAGTCCCACATCTGTTTTGGGCTGGCACCATTATTTGGGCTCAGTGGCCACAAATAAGGCCATTAGCAACATTGGCTTTGAGCAACACTAGCTTAACTTAGAAGTACATTCACGGGGCCAAAAAGGGAAGTCAGAATACTGAACAATACGACAGAAACCAAAGCAAAAGGAACAGTTCCTTTTACAGGTTAGGTAGGAGCAGCACTTATCTGTTCTGCAGTCGATAAATCCTGGCATTGTATTTGATAAAAATCCAGATTAGCTTGTCCCCTGGGCTGAAGCTACAGGCTAGCCAGAGCGGGCCCCGAGATCAACTCAGAGTCGATCGTCTTAAAGCAATTCCAGTCGCGAAAATGTTGTATCAGTTTATGTCGATGCTATTTTGTGAGCCTGTGGTGACGTTTACGGTGGGAAGTCGTCAGCATCAAACAGATGGAGTGTCACACAGAGAATGAAGGCAGGAAAACAGCGTGCCACCAAACGTCTTTCTTTGTGAAACGTACAAAAAACAAAACGTTTGAGTTTGGGTTTTTGTTTTTTTTTTTGACCGTGAGAAAAGAGAAGAAGAAAAAAATCGAGTAGAAACGTACATTTCTGTAAAAACACTCTGAAAAAGTTAATGAAGTACCATCTACACGTGACTGGAGACGTTTCCAGAAGGGACGACGTCTACTCATGTCTCGATCCCTTTCAGAGAAGCTTATATCTTTAGGGCTTTCCGGGCTTTTAACTAAATTAAGATGCCAACAGGGTTATCTCCTGATGATGAAACATTACCTGCTCGAAACATTTTTGCAGGACCTCACGTCAAAACTCTTTCGCAGACACGTACTAGTCGGACAGGAGGTCAGATTTAGCTTTATCCAGCGATGCAGTGATGATTGTTTCAGCCAGTTGGTGAGCCAGCTGATGAAGATCGCCTTCATCCGACCCCTGCTGCTTGTTTTTCACACTCAGGACCCAGCTTAACACGTCACAGGACAGAACCTCTGCGAAAGCCTCCACGCCGGCCCCATGCGCCGGCGGGCCGTCTCTCGCCAGGTCGCTTGTAGACAGGGAATGCATGAGATGCTCCATCAGTTCCACTTGAGGGTCACTGATCACACCGCCCGAGTTGCCCTCCTTGTCTTTCGGAGTCGGCGGAGGAGGAGAGGGCAGGAAGACTTTAGCCAGCCCCCCTTTTAGCTTCCGAGCGAAACTGTTCCTGCTCCGCTCCAGCTCCGGGATGAGGGGGGTGGTCGGAGGGGCATCTGGGTAGTCCAGCGAACCGACAGTAGGAAGGCCTGGTGGGTACATAGGTGGATGGCTGGACTGAGAGTTTCTGTGAGTCTGTAATTCCCTTAAGGAAATCATCTCTAGTTCCAGCAGGTCCTCTTCTTCTCCGGAAGCGTCCGCAGGGAGCCCGTTTTCAGCCTCTTCACAATCGTTCTTTTCAACATCAGATGGTGGAAAGCAGACGTCTTTCAGAGCGACCTCAACGATTGCGGATGCCAACTCCTCGGCTAAGATCTCTGGTGTTTGAAAGGGTCGTAGCACCTCAGGTTCCAACTTTTCCATTTGTTCTAAAGAGGAGAGGATTATGTTCTCTGCCAGGTTGTGGGCGAACTCGTCCAGAACGTCGGTATACATGAGGATTCCTTTGCCAGAGGTTTTGGGAATGGGTTCTCGGCACGCTGAGTCTTCGCTTAGAGTCTGCGTTGGATCCTGCGAAGATAAAGACAATGAGCCACAATGCCTTCCTAAAGAATCCATATTGAACTTTTGCAAACTTTGTCACATTACATCCTCAAACTTTAGCGATTTTTTAGAGATTTTATGTGATAACCCAACACAAAGTGCAACACAAGTCTTCAGTAAAAGCTAGAAAAAGGTTTGAATAAAGAAAAGTTAGTCTTACTTTTCGTCAATACTCTTAGGGAGTACTTTGTACTTTTTTAACACATGAACGAGCTTTGATCTGAACTATTTCCATCTATCGTTGCTTCAACGATAGATGCTCATTATGAATGAAGTCTACAAATGTAAGTTTGGTCTGTTTGTTTGAGCAGTTCGCCTAATAAGAGCTCTTATGGCTTTTTTCCATCAGAGAGAGGTTTCCATGGCTCTTCCACGCCGGCAAGATTTTAATTGCCAATCCGAAAGTGATTTGTTGCACCGAGTTTCATTGTGGGACATCTAAAATTTCTGATTTCTTTTCGTGAACCGATTTGAAACTGATTGGTGTTGGTCTTTCAGGTAAAATTCAAACGCAATGCAAGTTTGTGATGGCACTATGTGAGTTTTAGCATTTAGAAATTCCCAGAGCTTTTACTTTTACGGAAAGAATTGAGCTGAACAATTTTATTTGAAGGCTTTGGCTGCAATATTTCTAATTAAAACCAAAAATAAATGAATAGAGAAAGTACAGTTGAAGCGTAACAGGATACACAAATGGCGCCTCAGCTCTCTTCAGGGTATGAGTCTGCTTCGTTTTAGAGAAGAAGGAAGAAAGCGGATAAGCTACGAATTGACAGAAAGCCTCAAGGAACTTCAAAAGCGAGATCTGAGTCAGGAGTCTTTCAAAGCAAGAGAAAGACCAGAGCAACAGAGAGAAAAGGAAGTCCCCCTCTGAAGCTCAGGATGGAACGTAAGATAAGGGCCTCAACCGCAGCCTGTCACCAGATGAGCTGTCAGCCCGTCCGGATGTGACAGGCAGGAAGTTCAGTTCAAAATTGCTGCGGCTCAAATTGCTGGCCTCGGCGACAGCAGCGACCCCGTCTCTCTGCGGAGCTTTTGCAATTCCGGTGAGTTAGGCTGGGAAAGCTGGAGAACCCATCGTGGGACAAACATCCAAATGTTTCGTCAAGACCAAGTCAAGTGTCCTGAAACGTATTTTATGCAAACAACAACACATTGTGAGTCATAAAGGTGTCACAGATGCACACAGTCTGCATGGCATGGATCAACCAAGGAGGAGGAAGTTTTCTAAATGTAGGACCATTTAGATCTTATTGCAGAAGAAGGTTCTCCTTTTCACTTTTGATGATTTTTCTTTTGGATTATCCCAATTCCTTTCTACAGGATATTTGAGTTAGTTACGTGAATGAACTTTTAATTTATATTGTAGCTGAAATAGGGATTTGCTCCCAGGTTTTGTCTCACTGTAACCGGAGCTCTTCCACGATGCCGAGGCTTCATCGCCTGGCATGACGGGGGATGGAGTGTCATGAACCGGGATGAACCCTAACCCCTAACCCTAACCCTAAACCCTGGTGTTTTCAGAAAGCAGGCATCTGAACTGGACCTTCAGCTCAACCATCTGCTCCCAGTTCAAGTTTGTCACGATTGTTTATTGTGTTTTTTTGTGTTTGAATGCAAATCACTCTATGGAATTGCAATAAACTAATAACGTCGATGCATTTTATTGTCTTCCCCATTGACAACTTGTGGCAGCAGCTGATGTTTCGAAATAAAAACATGTAGATGAACCAGTCTTCATTGAATTTGCCTGCAACGACTTCTTAAGTCTGGCAGACGTCACTCCGATTGACATGGCAACGCGGTTTCAACACGCCGTCGACACAGTCTGGGAAACGTGCCACACGCCCGACGAGGCCTCACCTGCCCATCACTAATAGAGAGAGAGAAAATAGAGTGCAGGGAGAAGGGGGAAAAGAAACATGATGCTCCAAATGGCCGGAGACCAAGAAGCAAACCCAGGACAACCGAGCCAAAGACTCTGGCCTCCGAACACGGCCACCAACTGAGCCGCCCAGTGACCACAGACACGCTGAGATTTTAACGGAGGATTGTGGGCGGGCCTTCAAGAGGGAGAAGCTGCAAAGCTCTCATCTAAATCCAGACTCCGGGCGCAGAAGAGAATGCTCAGTCCCCCAGAAGGACAAGACTGTCTCGGCAATTTTCTTCTCTCTCGATTGCTGTGTAATTGGATGAAGAGAGCGGATTCACGAAAACATTAGGCCTCTAAATACAAAAGAAAACACAATTACATAACAGAAACTGGCAAGATGAAGGAGCCAGCTCAAACTAGTGGCAGGAGGCAATAAAAATGTTTTCTGACGTATCTCTCTGTCCGAAACCCAAGGCTTAAAGTTGACTGACTCACTGTGGAAATCAGAGACATGAGCTGTTTTTCCTTAGCGCAGTTAGACATTTTTGAAAATAAATTTGCTGAATGGAAATACGGCAATTAAAAAAAAAAAAAAAAAACTCTCATTGTTCAATAAAACGTTTTGGCAAACAACCGGATGTTGTCACTGGCGCAAACCACAAAGAACAAGAGAACAGGAAGTAGTTGAATGATGATGCAGCAGGTCGCTTTAATGCCTTATTGCGAGAACAAACTTATTCACTTGTGATTTTAATTGGTTTTCTTGTTCAATGGAAACATCACAATTGCAAAATTGTGTTTTTTTTGTTTTTTTTTTAAAGATTGACAACGTTTGGTGCACATTTGTAATGGAAATGCAGCGATGGAGGCAGGAATAAACACCTAATAATTTACTGGTCTTAATCGCGCAAACCTGCCTTTACGCGTCCTTATTTTTCTATTGACAGCAATATTTTTGTGTGCGCAGACTACTGAGAAATTTCTTGCCGAGCTGGTTGCGTGATTCTCTGTCAATACCAAGAACAGTAGTCCTCCATATTAATGTGCAAACTTGTTTCTAGCCAAATCAGTCAGATTTCTATTTTCATGGTACTTTCTCCGATACTGTTGCGGCAATTGATTGTCATCCGAAATGAACAATGAGGTCATTTTTTTTTGGTTTTATGACAACGTGTGCCTTCGAATCTTCGGGGAAGCGTCGTCAAGTGACAAATTGGTCATGCCTTACAAAAGCCAGGTTATGCTAACGACATAGCTCCGGGTGTCATTTACGACCTCGCGTAGCAGATTGTAAATAAAAAAAAAAGTGAGTTTTTGGTTTGTGGATGTTAATTTGTAAAGGTAAAGTTAATTTACAAGTTTGAGTGTAAGGTAAGTTTACAAAAATGTGGGCCTCTAGTAACAAAGAAAAATCAACGAGATGTCAAAAATGTGTTAATTCTCAAAATAAATAAATAAATAAAAATAAAAATAGGAAAGGGTGTCAAGATAGCATCACAGATCCAAAATAAGTAGTAAACTCTAAAGTTAAGTTGAGTAACTTTTTGTAGATGGTCATTTTGTTTTAGCTCAGGGGAGGTAAAGACAAGGGAGACGTCTAAATTTTTCACTTTTAAAAGATAAGACTAGTGTCGGTTTTTCTTTAGATAAACTTAAACTAAATGAAGCGCAGATTACAATGGAGCCATCTACATGTAGCGTCTTTTTATCAATCGTTCTGTAAACTTTTATGGCAAACCAAGACAAAAGCAGTACATCTTTCCTTCCACTGCAAACTCGCATTTCGAGCATCGCCAGAGGCAGCCCGGGGATTTTCAATACCATAAACCAGTCGCTCAGCAAACACGTTTCCAACATTTTAATGGCTTGTTGACCTAACGTCCCGTCGTCCGATCGGTCGATCTCGGCCCGTCTTTTGAAACATACAGGCTGTGAAGGGCAGACGTGGAGCAGATTACAGCAAGAGCAAAGAATGTTTTCTCCCGACAGTGCGAGTCGTAAAACTCTGACGAGGTAGAGGAGCGTCCGTCAAATTTGGGACGCCTCCTCTTTATATGATACAGGCCCAAACGCAAAGTGTTGACTCTGAGCATTGTGTCGTTAATTTAATGACACCAGTGCGCCCCTGTTGGAGCTTTCACAGGCAACCAAATGCGCTACATGCGCAATAAGTACAAAGGCAGTTTTAAGCGTGTTTGGTGTTTGGCTGAAACCTCACTTGACCCTTAAGGAAGGCTTTATTTATTCCTCTTTCTTTCCCACTGGTTCGTCTGTTGAGAGGGAGCGAGGGGGAAACAAAAAACCTCCTCTGCAAGAAGCTATTTTAGGTTTTGTGTGAATATCCCAAACCACCATTTCCTTAATTAAAAAAAAAAAAAAAAAAAAAACTGACTGAAAATAAATTCACAAATTGCCTCAAATAAGTGTTTGCGAACACGTAAGGCTGTCAGAACTAAAAAGAAATCGATTGTGTTGAGAGGGGAAGGTAGGAAAGGCAAGAAAATATCCAGTGAAAATACAGAAAGAATCCTGAGAGTCAACTTGATGTGTGATATGTTACATATATGAAGTTTAAAACAGCTTAAAAAGAAAGACAGGTGAAGGAACAGACAGTCTGAACTCTATCGGCATGTAGGCGAACTTACCACATTGGAGCTTGGTGCACAGCGTCTTCAGTGGAAATGGGTGACATGGGAAAGGGTTCACCAGCTTTGCTCACTTCCTGTAAGTTTCTGCAAGCGTATTTGTGCGTGGGAGGAGCCGGTTTAAGAAATGTACAGCACTGAGAAACAAATAGGAAGTGGCAGAGGACTGCGTCGCACCGCCAACAGAGTTTCTTTTTGCTCGGTCGAAGTTCAGAGAGCGCAAGCTTTTTAAGAACACGTTTGTTTCCACTTTTGTTCAAGTTTATTCATTGAGCTGCAGGCTTTCAACGTCTTGAGTTCGATAAATATGTGAAAATGGAAAAGTGGAATCAAGAAGCCAGGCGTGAGCGACCCTGCATGTCGTCACCTTCCGAAAAATAATGGGCCGACTTGTTGTTTTGTTAAAAGAGATTGTTTTTGATTTGCCTAAAAGGTATTTTGGGAAAAAAAAAAAAATTGGGGGGTGATTTTCTTTCTTTCTTTTTTTTTTTCAGAATTGCTTTTGGATAAAAAGTACAAAAAAAAAAAAAAAAAGACCTAGTCCATTGTTTTAGGAAGGTGTGGATATGAAACACCAAATTCTGCCTCTGCATAATAACATGATGGAAACCTGAGAAAAAAGGACTGAGAGAAATAAGGAGGAGAAAGTGAAAAAGGAGGAAAAGCTGTTAATGGAGGCCTGATCCTGCCATAATTAGGCCATAATTAAGTAGAAGTACATAAATAAATAAATGTTCAACAAATAAATAAGCACATGTTTAAATATGCCAAACATAAAGTAATTAAATAAATAAATATTGGCAGTACTTGAACTACACAACTGAATTTGATATTACAGCCTAGAACCTGTGTGTTTCTTTAAAAGTTGTAAATGATTTTGCATAAAAATATCTGAGCTTTGTGTGTTAAAGAGTTTGGATCCTTCCTGATTTTCTAGTTTTTTGTTTGTTTGTTTGTTTGTTTTTTTGCTGTTTGTCATGCTAAAAGAATATCAACCAATTTAAATACTGGTTAAAAGCACACAAGTAAACAAAATCAGGCCTGGGTTATAAACCACAGTTACGTTTTAAAGGGGTGGGGGGAGTCACTTTTCACACATGGCTGCTTGGGTCTGATTTTTTTTTTTTTGTTTTGTTTTTATTTCCTCCCACAATAATAAACACTTTAATTTGAAAACTGTGTTTTTGCGGTGATTTTGTGTGTTGTCTTTGACTCATGTCTAAATTGGTTTGGTTTTCAGAAACAGTGAAGTGGGACAGATCTGTGAAACAACAACGACAACAAAAAACAAACAAACACTTTTTCACGCCATCAGATTTCGATGTGTTTCGTGTCAAAAAAATAATAAAATTAAACTAATTAAAATAAAGCACGTTTTTTTTTTTTTTTTTTTTTCTTTTGGATGCACTGAATACAAAGCAGAATAAGCAGAGGAAACTCAAAACCGTTGGCGATGATTTGTAGATCCCTGGTTTGTGCATTCCACATCTGGTTGTTGAGGCAGTTCTACGTCCCAAAAGCATTACAGTAGCTGCCCTTGAACCGTTTCCACCAAAAAATAAAAAATAAAAAATAAAAAAATCCCCTGAACTTCACGTCCAAACCCCGCCCGGTTATATATTTTTGTATCAAACGATCTGCGGCGTTAGGTACATAAAATGATGTATGTTCAGGGTTTGCTCAGAGGAGACATACGTCTTTCTCACAGGTCAAAGAAAAAAAAAAAGTCTTGGTTTTAGCTTAAATTTACTCCTATCCACGTAATAAGAGAAAATAAATAAAAATTACGGCCTCGGTTCTTGATACTCTGACATGAAGCCAAACTTCTGGCAGAGAGATGCTCGTTTGCTGCCAGTTTCCTCTTTTACTCCATCTTCACCTGTCCTTGGAGTGTACGCAAAATTTCATGACCATATATTATCTAAACTGGTGATGCAACTCCCTCTATGTTTCTTCGTCCCAACAGGCCAATTATTATTCTGTATTTCTGGAAACACTTACAACGCCCTCAACCTGTGACAAAGACGTGCAAAAACCCAAAGTCTGAGGGGGTCCTGTTTTGTTGCTTGTTGTTCTTTTGCTACGGGAACGCTCATCTTGTTTATGACATGTATGAAACGACAAGTAAATTGCTCGTCTCTTTTCTTTCTGCCGCTTTTTACTCTGTCATATTTACACTACAGGATATTTGGATGAATATTTGAAAAGTCTTCATCTCAAGTTCATCTTTCTTCATCTTTCTCCATTCAAACTAAACAAACTAATGAGAAGTATGTATTTTAAAATAAGTGTAGTGAGGACTTTTCCTCTCAGCAATTAAAAAGCACATCTGAATCTGAAAGAAATCAAAAGACGCCCTTTGAAAAGTTTAAAGTAGATCCATTCATTTACTCTCTACCTAAATGATAAAAGGTGGACGGAGAACACACGTGTGTGTGTGTGTGTGTGTCCCAGGATGACAAGGTTACCGCTATTTAAAACCTCCCCGAACAAAACATCAACAAATCTCTCAAGGCCCGAATTCCTATTGGTTGTCAGGAGGTTTGAATGCCCTTAGAGCTCCTCCCTGTTTCTTTAAGGTGTGTTTGGTGTCGGACAGGCGGGTTCGCCGTCATTTTCAGAAACATGCTGCATTTCGAAAGGAATAGTAATTTCCTCTATAAAAGAGATTCTTTTATACATTAAATGTAAGCAATTAAAATACCCCTACAATGATTTTTTTTTCAAACTATATTTGTGGGCTCAAACACGTCAATTAGATGTTATTTCCTTAACTCCGCGATCGCTCACCGGTCGGAGCTGGTACCGATACCCAGCGCTCCTTGTCAAACGGCATTCCGCTCCGCTTCCTGATTGGTCCGTTTGGCTCAAATTCTAGCCAATGAAAGCAGGGCGCAGGAGATTCAGATCCTCAGCTGAATACGCTGCAGACCGAGAAGCGACGCCGCTAAATTCCAATAAAGATTCCAGAAAATGCTACTCTCCGCTGTCTAAACTGGATTTAACAGAGCGAAGCGCACTAAGGTAAGACGAAACTTCGGCGTGTTCGAGCCCCGGAGCCGCTTCGAGGAAACCCCGCCCGTCAAGCGCAAAAGCTCAGCCACGGAGACTCCCCTTCATGCGAGCGAGTTTAAACTCGTCCCTGCGCTAAAGCCGTGAAGAGTTGTTTGTTGTTTTCTTGCTTCGTTTTTGGCCTAAGTGCGCCATTTCCCGCTCTCCTTGTATGCGATCCGATCAGCAGCGGCGACCGGACAGTTGTTTTCGCGGGATAAAGGTGAACGAAGCTGCCATGCCTTTCACAAGAGGGAAGAAACACAAAGAGGCCGCGGGGAACAAGCCGTCCAAGGGGAACGCAGCGGCCTCGGAGAACCAGGTGAGGGGAACGGGAAACTGAGTGACCGCGCACGTGCGACAAAACGACGGATTTGCTTGATTCGTTGTGCTGCCCGTGTTTCAGGAAGAGGCCACTCAGGTGAAGCGGACCTCGTCTCCTCCCCACGGAGCTCCCAAGAAGAGGACTGCCTTCATCGACATCACCAATGTGAGATATGTGTGTGTGTGTGTGTGTGTGTGTGTGTCTTTGGAGGAGTAATACAGCAACTTGCTCACTGGGCCTGAAAAGTAGCATTAAAACTAGAAGAGATGCAATGTATCAAGTATTGGCGATGCAATACTTAATTAAATAATTAATTTAGTATCAAGTATTGGCGATGCAATGTATCGCCAATACTTGATACAAAATTAATTATTTTTGTTTTAGAAAAATCATTAAAATACGTGCAAAGGTTGCCATCATTTGGTGAAATTGTATTTTTTTGTGATGCACTGACTACTAGACTTTCACATCTGTTTTTTTTTTTTTTTGTTTTGTTTTTGTTCTTATTTGGGATCCAGCGCTGCGTTCCAGTTACCTCGGAATTCAGAGCTGAGTTTTTACATCAAATCCGACATAAGGCTTCTCTGTTAAAAAGTCTTATTTTCAACATGGCGCCGCCCAGAGATGATGTTTGCATTGCCTCTTACAAAACATTTTAAGCTTTACGCTTCATATGCAAGCACCACTTTAGATTAGAGGTGCTTTTTTTAAATTCACTTTTATATGTGTGTTGCGTTAAAATAAACATGTCCCCCCTCACGGCTTACTGTTGGGGAGTGGAGCCATATTGAAACGCCAAGTTGATGGTAACGGAGGGTAATCGTGGTCATCACTACTCTGTGTGTCTCAGTTAAATTGATCAATATGAAATTCTTCTTTTAGACTTTGACAACTCCTCAGGACATGGATTTTTATTTATGTCTAACTTTAAATGTCACAAATTCTTATCCAATTTGTTTGCAGGCTCACAAGGTGACGATCAGCCTTCCAGGCAGGAAGAGGGAGTCGGCGAAGAAAGGTCAAAAGAAGACCAACTCCGTCTCGGTCCAGTCAAAGAATCGAACAAACCTACAAAAGTACTTTTTAAAAGATCTTCCGGGTTTATTTTCCGCCGTCGTCCTTCTCGCTTGTTGCCTTTACCTCCCAGTGTCTCGCCTCCTGCAGGTCGTCATCCGTGAGCTCCGAGGGATCGCCGGCCGAGAAAGAGAGGTCCGACGAAGAGGAGAATAAGAAGAACGAGGAGCCGCAGAGGGATGACTCGTCTCCGGCAGAAGAACCAGCAGATGTTTCGTCCCCTGCTGCCCGGGAGGTGCCGGCACACATCCAGAGGCAGCCTGTAAGAAGAGGCGCACATTTCTAAAACTACGTTCACACGGCGGGTCTTGATGCTCGACTCCGAAAAGCGAAACGCGTAATGATGGACAGAGTCGTTTATGGATCCATTTTTAAAGTTTAATCAGTAATGGGAACGATGTATGACGAGATGAAGGAAGCTAGTGGAAAAGCCCAGCTACTAGCAATGGTCTTGTGGAGCATCAACAGCAATGTCAGTGGAGAAGTCTGTTTGGTTGTGCAGTCAGAGCCAACTGTGGTGGGATTGTGATGTGCTTCAGTGTCCATAAGTTCATAATTATAATTTCCAGCCGCCGTTTACGTCTGGATTTACCGAGCCTAGCTTCTTCTGGTTCATAACAATTGCACATGTCTCATCAATGGCATAAAAATTGTTTAAAATGCGACATGGCCATGCAAAGATTGGAATCGATCCGTTCAGTTGGGATTGAAAAAGCCGTATTTGGGTCGTGTTTGCCTGCTGTGTGAACGTTGCCTAAAGTTGGGTAAAAGTAAGGCTTGTGTTTTTAACTCCACATTCCTTCGACTTGGAACAGATCCCAGAAGAGTTCGACATCGACTCGGATAACTCTGAAGACTGTTACATGTGTCCTGAGTATGCAAAGGATATCTTCGACTACCTTAAAAAGAGAGAAGTGAGGGAACTTTAGAAAACCTTTAACATTGAGTATTTGTGTCTTTTGTTGTTGGTCCATAATCCTCATTGTTCACCTTCAGGAAAAGTTCGTTCTTTCCAACTACATGGACAAGCAGCCCTACCTCAGCCCAGACATGCGGGCAATCCTGATCGATTGGCTGGTTGAAGTCCAGGTGATTCATTCAGCCAGTGTGTTTGCTGGAAAAGATCAAAGCGTCTTCTGATCTAAGAAAAACATTTTGATAACTTGAACAGCGGTTGCCTTTTCAATTTCTGATTGTGTTTTTTTTTTTTTTTTTTTTTCTTTCTCACATAGGAGAACTTTGAGCTGTTCCACGAGACTCTCTACTTGGCCGTGAAGTTGACAGACCACTACTTGTCAAAAGTTCCCATCCACAGGGACTTGTTGCAGCTCGTCGGTTCTACCGCCTTGCTGATTGCCTGCAAATTTGAGGTGAGAATTATTTATTTATTTTTTCCAGCTGGTTTGAAGTGACATTTCAGCTTGAACAGTTTTGAGTCTTTTCGTCGTCGGTTGCAGGAGCGCTGCCCGCCCCCCGTCGAGGATTTCCTCTACATCTGCGACGACGCTTACAAACGACGCGAGCTCATCAGCATAGAAGCCAACATCCTGAAAACGCTGTCGTTCGACATCAACATTCCCATTCCGTATCGGTTCCTCAGACGCTACGCCAGGGTGTGTAGGCTTTAGTCGTGAATGTTGTTGTACGGCAGAGCGACTGAAGACTTCAGGTCTGACATGGCCTAACTCTTTTTCTTTTTTTCCCCTCCCTGCAGTGTGTGAATGTGGGCATGGACACACTGACTCTGGCTCGGTTCTTCTGTGAGATGAGTCTGATGGAGATAGACTTTGTGCTGGAGCGGGGCTCCCGGCTGGCATCGGCCTGCCTGCTGATGGCGCTGGTCACCAAAAACCTGGGAGGCTGGGTAAGCTACCTACCTGAGACACAAACCTAAACTATAACTGCATTCCAGAGCAGAAATTAGCCCAAATTTTAACTGCACTTTTTCCTGCCATTCTGCTTTCTCCTGTTTGGGCTTTTTTTGATTTCGAACTGAATCTTGTACGCCTTGATCAGCAATGAGGATTAGTAATTTCCTTCTGAATGGAATGTATTCAGAAGTTCCCACATAGGATGTGTCCAAACTCAGGGGCTGCATCCTTCGAAGTCCGCATTTGAAAGCTGATTACGTGTTGCCTTTCATGTCGGTCAACATTGATTAATTACTTTTTCTTTTTTTTTTTTTGGTTTAAAGATCTGAAATATTGAAAAACTGGTACAGTTTTGTCTCCACTTTTATTTATTTTTAAGCAGTTTAGTTCAGAATTTTTATTTATTTTTTTTGAAGGGCAGTTTTGTTTGCAGACTTCATAATCTATTTTTTGGGTTCAGTAATGTGAGTTTTATGTCCGTGTTAGGGTTTTTTCTTTTTTTCCAGATAGTTAAAATATCTTCCAGTTCCAATGATCAATGTTCTTCACAGAATGAAAGTTCACTAACCTTTGAAAGGGTCAACTTGACGGTATTACTTCATAATGGTCTCAAAACAATTGTTGTTTGTCACAATAATTTCAATAATTTATCTTCTAGCAAAAATTGCTATTGTGACAGGCCTGCCTACATCCAACCCCCCAGAATGATGTGTGGTTCTGGATTGGATTTCAGTGAAACTGTTGAGCATTCCCATTCATATTAATACGCATCTGCTGTGTATTAATCTTGCTATTGAGTTATTTCCCAGCCCTACACTTGCATCAGTGATGCAACAAAGGCTGCCCAAATATGAAGGCTCCTCCCAAAGGATTCTTCTTTTCTCTGGATTTGAAGAACAAGTCTATCTTTGACAGCCAAACCTATCCCAAGAGTCATTGCAGGCCGAACGGAGAAACTTTTGTTCAACAAAATGGATGAAGCGGGAGGCAAATAAATCTTATAGAAACGTATCAAAATCTAATATTGGATAGATAGAAGCTTGTATTGTTTAAGTGGGAAGAGTTTTTGCTAAAGTACTTTTACAATAGGCTGATGTAACTTTGGGAAAAGTTACATCCCAAAGCTGGATGTAACTTTTCTTCCGCGCTGTCGCTCCTGCAGTGTCCCATCCTGCAGTTCCACTCCGGCTATCAGGTGTCTGACTTGAAGCCTGTGGTCAGAAAGCTCCACTCGATGCTTCAAGCTCCACCCGACGATAACCTGAAAACCATCCGGAACAAATACTCTCATAAGTAAGTCAGCAAAGAAAAATACACGTAGAGATATTGCTGTTCTGAGCTGGTGGGGTGAATAATACAGAACAATAATTTTATTTTATTCCCCCTCACCCCCCCCTTCCCAGGGTATTTTTTGAAGTCGCTTCTCTTCCTTTGGTTGACGTTGATGTCTTGGAGAAAGCCTTGGTCTCTTCGTGAAGATGGAGAAATGGTCTAAAAGACTTGAGTTGAGTGAAACCTCCCATTAGGACAAAAACGTTGTACATAATTTAATGTTTAATATTTATATGTAGTCCAGTTTGTCTTCCATGTGACGTTGGAAATAAAACCAGTTCTCAAGGAGTGTTCTTAATGTGGGCATTGTTATTAACGTGTTAAACTTATTTTATCAGTGGATTTGTTTTTTTTATACATAGGTTTTTATAAGATCAGTGAAATTGTAATTCATTAGTAATCTGTAAACTCTTCTGTGTGTATACTTACTAATGAATTATGCACTGGCCCACAATTATTTTAAAAAAGATTTCAGATATCGTTCACGTTAGCAGCTATGCATGCATTTCTGGTTGTACAGTGTTTATCATGTTGAGCTAATGATTTGTATAAAAGAAAACCAAATAATGCTATTTTTTTGTTTTGTTTTGCTTTTTGTTGTCATGGCTGTCTTGCGAAGTCTTAAAATAAAGAAATGTTTTACTCTTTACTCCAATGAATGATTATTTCACTCTTATTCAGACACTCGCTCTTTTACTACGTTGCAATTTTGATTTCCGGTGACTGTAATTCTTCTTCTTGTCCACTGGAGGTCGGTGTCGCCACATGAATAATTTTGTATGTTTGCTGACTGATGGATTACAAAGGACTGGGAAAGAAACTTGGGAAGTCAGAGGACTTGATTTGCGAATGGACAAATGAGACAAAGACTTAAAGATTCACACCAGCCAAGTTTGGCCTAATTTACCCAGAAAACATGTTTGTTGTTTTATTTTTTTTGTCCCACAATTAGCTTTCAACATAACTAAGACTGGTCCTCAACAAATGTTAACTCTTGGTAGCTAAAATGATTTAAAAACACATAATTGGCTCCCACGTCTTTTAATTCTTTTTTCTTGTTTGAACAGTGCAGCGTTTCAACCAAACTCAAATACAGAGGCAGAAGACCATGTCCTCAAGATTACAACCTGACATTTTTGCATGAACATAACCTACTGTTGGATCATTGAGAGAAGATACTGCAGTGTATCACTTTTGTCTCGTGGGGCTTACCCTCGACATGCCTAATCTGAGCTCTTAATTGTAGCTCTGGCTGAATGTTTAGGGTGATTTTGCAGCTGTAAAGTGGCAGTCTGTTCTGCCTACCGTTTTAAGTGTTTTCACACTTGAAATAGCAGAGCTGGTTCGACTGGGTACCGGAATCGCAACGTTTGTTGCATTTTCAGCTGGCGCGGTTGGCTTTCACGCTGCACTGTGTGAACTGAGCCAAACTAATCTTCCGTCTTTATGACATGTAAACAAAATGGAGCAACATCGGATTTTATTTACTGCTTCTAGAAACAGTCTAAGACTCCCCCCCCCAACCTCCCCCCCCCCCAAAAAAAAAAAAAAATTCAAAGAAAAACCACCACCAGATCTTTTTTTTTTTTAATTTTCTTACTTAAATATAAGTAAATGTTTTGCGGGTGTCTGCAAATCGACCTCTTTCCAAAACCTCTAAATTGTTCTGCCGCCATTTTGTTACCAAGCAACCGCAAGCCCAGCCCCTCATCTGTCAATCCCTGGAGCTCCGCCCACTTCATTAGCTAAGTTCTGCGCAATGGCTGCTGCAGGAAAAGAGGAAAAAAATTATTTACATCACTTGTGTCCATACATCTTTTTTTCCCCTCATGTAAGAGCTTCATGGCTCCATTTCAGTCTTTGCTTACAATGTCCCTGTGATATTAGCAAAGAAAGCGCTAATTCGTGCAAATAAATGTCGGAAGGACTCCTTTGAGAACGACCAACAATTCTTTCAGGACGGCATTTCGAGAATATCTCTCTCTCTATATATAAAAAACATGCGGTTAGAAAAATAAATAAAATAAATAGTGCTATTGTCAGCCGCTCGACTTTGTCATCCACTTTCCCTACTTCCGGGTCAGGTGGTTGTGCCAATGTCGCCATTTTCAGTCTCTGAGGTTCTAACGGAAGCACTGAGTTGGGAGTGCTCGTTTCCAGGTGAGTTGAAGGTGGTTTTTACTATGTTAAATTCAGGTGAAAATGCCTTATAGCCAAACTTTGCTTTGATCTTTTTTGTGACTTGATTCCTGTGTGTTCCCCTTAAACTTTTTGTCTCATATTTGTGGCCATAAATAAGCCGTAAAAGGCTTATTTTACATGTAAAAAACTTAGTCTGAAAATGCGCTCCATTTCACAAAATCAAAATTTGTTCGGGCCTCTTTGGTGTTGGGTGGTGGAGAAAAGTAAGACGATTTCACTGACTTGCATCACACCAGCAAGTACCAACCACGCCACAGAGCCCTTCACTGACCTTTAGTTTTGTTTGAAGGTCCATCGCGGACTCGGCGTACATTCAACAACTATAGGATGCGGATGTCCGCCAGTTCAATTCAGTGGCAATCATCTCCCACAAACACTCATAAAGCTTCACCTGCTGCTTCTCTGCTCCCGGAGCCGTCTGAGCTCATTTTCCCCACCGTCATTCTCTCGATCAATTAAAGTGATTGATTGGCTGCATTTTGTGTGCGTGTGTGTGTGTGTGTGTGTGCGCGTGCGCATTCTGTTCCCCCCACTTCTCTCAGAGCAACGATCCCAATAACACCCTCTGATTAAAGTGTGCTGGTGCAGATAGTGCCCATCAAGCTGTGCTGGATAAGGATCTGAACCACTGCTGCCAGATCCTTATCAAACTGCATATGAGCTATTGATCAGAGTCTGGAAGGGAAACCAGCTTTCTTTCTCCCCGCTAAGATCTGCTCAGTCAGGAAGACCTGGTAGTTCTGTTCGCTAAACTTTGTTCTTCTTTATGACAGAGTATTAGGGCCGTGTCATTATATTAAGAGGAACTATAGTTGAAACGATGAAAGAATAAAGTCATATTTTTAGAACTGGGTTGTATGAGAAGAATCGAAATAAGAGAATGTAGTCAGTATATCGAGGGCAGTCATACTTACAAAAAAGTCATATGACTCGAGTTAAAAATAATTCAAGAGTGAAGTAATATTTTTTGACTAGCACCAGAAAAACATCAAAAATATGAGAATAGGGTTTAATTAATACAAAAATAAAGTCATATGTGAGAAATGTACATTTTTTTCAACTTTATTCTTGAAAGTTTATGACTTTATTCTCATAATTTTTTTTTTTTTTTTTTTTTTTTTTTAGTTTGGCACTAATGCTCCATCATACTTCTCATAACTCATCTTTGTAGATTTAGCATAATTATGAAAATATAAATATATTCTCTTTAAATATATAGGAGATCCTTTTTTTTTTTTTTTTTTTTAGCACTTAACCTGGCAGAGTAACGGACTAAAAGTTCCTGACTTCCCATCATCTCATACGCTTTGTTTCCTCTGCCTTTCTCACTTCCTCGTCGGCGTGACCCGCCTGCTCTCTCTTAAGGAGTCAGTTGGATCTACAAGCATCTTTATCTGTGAGAAACTTCGGGACCCGTTCTTTGTAAATCTTCAATCAGCCAAGTCGGCTCATTACGGGAACGTTTTTAGAGGGATGTTTGGCTGCGAGCGCGCCGTGATTAAGCTCCCCAGCATGTGGAGCTCGTTTTGGGTTCATCTACCCTCTGTTTTAGTTGCTGCCATCAGGCTGAATTATTTGCACTGAGCTGTAATACATATCTACGTTTAAAATTGGCTTAGTTGAACTGAAAGAGTGGCTTACAGGGCAGGAAAGGATTTATTTCTTTTTTTTTCTCAGGGTTTTACAACGATTTTACATCAGGAGTTTAGACGTTCCAGCTACGGTTTTCCGATAATCCCTTTAGGGGCAGCAGACTTACAAGTGAAATTATTGAACAATGAGCAGTTCATAATCTGTTTATAGAATGCATTATTGTTAAATGACAGATTAATGGTCTAGGATGGAGAGTCTAGTCAGGGTTAAACAAGCTGTTCACTAAAATAGAATAAACGCATTAAGCCAATGCAACCAAGTGAATAGATTAGAACAGAGATTCCCAAACGTTTTCATGACGTATCTATATGTTTACATACTGTATAGTTTCACATGAACTTATTTGTCTGGAACGATGTTTTGGTTTAGTCAAACACATTCTTTGACTTTCTAAGGCTCACATGTCCAAAGAACGACATTGTAGAAGCCACTCTTACTGTATTTTAGTCTTCAGTTTTAGTTTTGTTTTTTTTAAAGTTTTTTTAAAAGTTTAATGTTTTTTTTTTTTGTTGTTTGTTTTTCGAAAGAGTTTAGTTTCTGCTAGGTCTAACTTTACTGCCAATTCTGCTCTGTATATGTATTATTTTTAAAACAGTGACATTGATTTTAGTAGAGAGACTTCAAATATCTCTTTGGGCAGATTTTCTGCAAATTAAGAAACCCATGTCGATCAGTCTGTCAAAGCAAGAAATCCTTGTTGCCTTTAAAACTCTTGCAAAACAAATGCAGAAGTTGCCAAAGAAGAAGAAAGGAGAGAAAAATGTTGCCGTCGGCAATGGAAAGAGATCCATAGGAGGTACAAGGACGAACAAGAAACAATGCTGACTGGATGTCGGGGAGAGTCTGTGATTCAGAGTTGAAAAGTAGCAAGGAAAAGATTAGATAAGAGAGACTTGTACACCAAAAAGAAATCTGGGTGGCAGTGTTGAAAACAAAGGAGATTCTGTGAGTTGCTGTCTGATATCTCAGGAACATGGCATGTGTTTTTCCTGTGCCAAAAAAAGCATCTTTGAACCTAAAGTATAAAGGTTTGCAATAAAGCTGCTGTTTTGTAGCAACAAATGTGATGTGTTGGGCCTTTCTTTTGTTGAACTTTTTGTTTGAGCGTTTTTGCATTCATTGCTTTGATCGCTTTGGTTTTTGATGGAATGGCCTCTTGAGGGTTTCATAAAATGAACATGATCCAAACCTCGTGATTGTCTTAGACTGCTAGAAACAACAGCAGGGGCGAGGTTGGATCTAATCGCCTGGCTTTAGAAAATGCTTGGCACTTGGGCGACTTTTCAGTTTCTAAAATATTTTCTTTTCATCTATATACATTCCAGGACAATTCTCCCAGGAAGCAGGCAAAATTTGACTCGCAAAATGATGGCTTGTGAACGTTTCTGAAAGGAAGATCAGAGAGAGTGAGAGTTGGAGTTGTAAAGGTAGGTAGGTGGGTACAAGCTTACTTTTTGAGCCAAAGTCAGACTCAAGTCTTGATAGATACTACCAAGGATGATAAATTCGGGGTAAATTAGATGGTAAAAGACATTTTCCATCTTCAGGGCTAGAATTGGTAGAAACCAATGGACAGATAAAATTTATTGACAGAATTGAGGGACATCAAAAATGACTTTCAGTAAGGCTATTGACTTTTTGGTTGGAAAAAGGCTCTGGGATAGTAGGGAACATGAGTTTTTTTTTAAGCTGATCCAATCAGCTGCCTAGATCAGATTATCTTAATGTTGCTCCTTTGTTAATAATTGGACTAATTCTTGCATTGGAATCTTGCACAGATTATGTTGGGTGATTCATAAAAGGTCTTAAATTAAGGCCTTGAAATGTCTTACATTGATTTTAAAGTACCTTAAATACGTAAACCACAAGTCTTACATTTAGACTTGGCAGTGCTATTTAATCATATATTATGTATTTTGTTTTCTGGTGGGACTCAAAAAGTTGAGTCACACCCAAACGTCTTAATTGGAGCTAACTAGCTAGCTCGATAACTATTTTGGTGCAAATTCATCGCCACCTGGGTGGATGAAATTCTTTGGCGATAAAGGCATTCAATTTTATTCATTGTGGTCTTAAAAGGTCTGAAATTGTAGCTGGTGAAGCCTGCAGAAACCCTGTAATTTATTCTGAATCCCACTTTGAACTTCTAACTTTGCTGTTTGCTACTTCCACTCGTTGAACGTCGTCTCTCGCCAGTCGCCGCAGACCTACCTACCGTTCGGTTTTGCTTTCTTGGAATGCAAAGAATATTTGCAAATCAAAACCAAGACACCTCCTATTGTCTCTGCCTCTCGGTGTGCGTCTCCTGTTGCTCACTGGCGCACAGCGTGTTTCAAGTCCGCTCGTAGTCGTCTGCTTTCTCTGTCTGCTAATTGTCTTGGCTCTGCCGCAATGCCATTAGCATTTCCCCACTGTGCAGATAGGAAAGGGCAACCAACCCCCCTGTCCGACAAGTGAAGGATTGAGTAAAGAAAGACAAAGAGGGGGTTTGGGGAAACGGATGAGCCCGAACAATAGCGCTTCTAGGATTTGGCTGCCTCTGCGGACTGATTACGTGCGTACATGTGCGTTTGTTTGAGGTAGCTGTTGGTAAATATGAGTGGAGAAAGCAGAAATGCAGAGATAGACGGTGCGTATATCATCGGAGACGCTGGCGTTTTCCGTGTTGTAGAAAGATACAAGTATCTTAAAAGGTCAGTGAAATTGGCCAAAGTGCGACAGAATAAAAGTGCATCCAGTTTAATAATTGCAATGTTGAACAGAAACAATGTACAAGTTGGCATATCTTGACCTGAAATTCCTCTGCCGCCCGTCTTTCACATCTGTTTTTATATTTCTCACTGGTAAAGTTGATGATTTTCCTGTGTGTCCAGCAGTCACCCTACTTGATCAGCAGGGATGCAACAAATGGTGGCACTGTGACATCTTTGAATCAGAATTCATAAATGGGTTGTATGTTGGACTAAACCACGAGGCCCAGGGTTTGTTTCCCTACAGTTTCTTCATTAGACCACTTTTATTAGGTATTGACCTCTATACCCTGGAGATGCTCTGACTTAGTCTGCCCCTGTATATCTCTCTGTAGGAAAAATAAACTGCTATTCAGTTACAACCAGACATTTGCTTTAACAGTAAAATAAACACATTCTGACATTAAAATAAGAGACACAAAATATTTGCATGGGATGCAAGGGTATTTATATATCATGTACCACATGTCTGTTTACATCCATAGTAACGGTTTCCACAATAAAACTCAATTTAGAAAATTTCTCCATCCAAACAATTTCATGCATTGTAAGAAAAACGATGAAATGCCAGTCTTTGGCCAGCAGATGGCAATGAAGTAAAGAGCATGTGGGCAACGGAAATACAAAAAAAACTTAGTTTGTGGCTATCAAACAGTTTCAATGTCATTTACAGTTTACTCTGTCTTATCTGTAAGAATGAACAAAGTTCATAACAAGAGATGCAAAGTGTTTGATAAAAGAAGTTCTATCATGATATCCCTTGTACCGCAGAAGACCTTATTGAGTCTTAAAAGATGTATATCTACATCAGATCAGACAAGGCAAGTCTGGGGAAGTGCAGGACTTGTTTTGTGTGTCCTTTCATTGCCATTGCCAAGAAAACAAAGGTCATTTAGTAAAACCTGTTCTTATTCTCCCAGCTTTCTTCGGGCAATAGGCCAAATGTGCAGAATACCTCCGGACACTCTTAAAGAGGACTCCGAGTCATGGAGGAAATTTCTCAATTTATCAGTCAGTCTACAGTTCAGTTTCTAGAGATGGTGAGCAACAGAGAGAATGGGTTTGGAGATGCACGAAAGCACCAAGTTGAACTTTCTCTCTGTGCTGGGTCATGGCCTCATCGATTTAAGAGGAGCTCTATTCACACTCCGCAGAGATGCTAAACACGGTCGAGGCTTTCAGGAGTTTGTGGCTAAATATAAACGTAAACGTTTAAAGCACAGATCTAAAGCACAGAAAGGTTAAAGATCCTTTCTAAGCTGCGATTGAAACCTTGTGTTCATTTAAGTAGGGGAAAAAAGGGTGACAAAGTCCACGATTTACGTACGCATCTTTCTCCTTTACCGGTTTTAATGGTCACTTAAAAAAAAAAAGATTTTTACTTGATTCTGCTTGCTTGTGTGGAAAATGGAGAAAATAAATGAAGCCAAAGGAGGAAAACAGGGGATCTGATAGACATTTTTGTTTTCAATTTTTATTAAATACTTTGGCCACCATCTTTGCAGTCTTAGTGTCTCATTCACAATGCAAACACTACAAATTCATTGACGCACAATTTGCAGTATTTATCCATGAAATTACTGGATGTCTGTAATTGTTATGTGACATAAGCACACAGTAGAATTGGGTTAGACCGCTGCATGCTCACATCTTAGAATGATCCAGGGTTCCTCCCAGAAATCTTTCTAAGCCCAGTGGTAAGTCATTCAGTGCCCTACCACGTTTTTGAGTTTTTTTTTTGTTTTTTTAAATGGGCACAAAATTTGAAAATCACTCGGTAATTCGGTAATTCTGTTGTAGGAACGCAGTAATGTTTAGGTATTAATAAATGTAAATGCTTACAAAAGGCAAACATAAAAAAAAAAAAAAGGGCTTAGCCTGGTGGATGTAAAGCCTGGTGGGCTGCCAGGGTGATAATACACTGGGGAAGCCAGTGTGGCCTATTCAAAGTTTAGACCCCAATCCAAATAAACTGTGGTAAATCTTGAAAACGAATGAAAATGCAAACAACAGAAATACTAACATTTTGTAAAACATGAAAATGTGAAAAAAAAAAAAAAAAAAAAGTTAGTGGTGTGAATATTTTGTAAAGCGCTTGTAACCTTAAACTGTGCAGCACGAGGTAAATTATTACGACAGACATTTTGTACATTTCACGCTTTCACCGTCCTTGTCGTAAATCCCGTCTCCAAATCGATGCGGTTGCGGTCTAATTGCTTGTGCTCGTCCAGGCGTCGGTCTGCTGAACAAACGATGCAACGCAACGTGTGTGTGGAGGCCGGCGTGCCGCGCTCGCTATTAAACACGCGGAAACGGCGGCGACGGGAGCAGCCGAGGGTCCCCGTCTGTGTTTAACGAGCTCCAGGAACACTAAAGCGCAGCGCTCGCATGTGTACAGATGACGACGCCTTTGTTCTGCTTTCTTGTAAGAGTGTGAGACTGCAATTGCGTGCCTTATTGCAGACAAAGAAACACACTTCACCAAGAACTAAACCCCGTGACACGGACGGTGGAGCGTTGAACCTGGCCCCCCGCTTTCTGTACTGCACTTTTAACACGTTGACAGAGGAAGAATCCTGGATGCTTCACCTTGGAGTTCATTTATTATCTTTGAGTTGGTGATGGATGGATCTATTGCTTCTACTTCCTATAACCATAGAGTGGGTGGGTGGGGGTGGGGGTGGGGGGGGAGAGAAATAGCACTTTTAAAAATGTATAGACACCCCGAGGGAGATGAGCTCTTAAGCCTTAATTAGCTCGTTAGGGGATAGGTCTGCTCACAGTCATCATAACGGACAAGCCAAGTGCTTCATTTTAAGGCTTTCTAAACTCTGACTCCTTAAACTCTTAATATGGAGCCGCGGAGTTTTCTGAACTGCATGTCTTAAACCCAGATAATTAAAATAATTGAAACCCACAAAGCACCGGAGGGCTGAAAGGAGATAAAAAGCCGCTTCTTCAGTTCTTGGTGTAATTAAGAAATGCTTGATAACAAAAAGCGTGGGGGTCAGTCTCAGGTTTCGAAGACCAAGAGATCCTTCTAATATAGTTGCTTTTATCGTCGTCAGAGCAAATAATTACTACTGCTCACTCCAGAAGGGAGTAGAAAAAATGTGTATGCTTAAGGAAATATGGTAAATACTCAAGTGGCTCCAGTACGTGTTCAAAATGTGTGAAAGAATCTTTCCCATAGGGATCGGTGAAAGCATCAGCTTGAAAATGTGTTATTTATACGGTGCTTGTTCATATCGAAAACATGCATTTATTCTCATTTCATGCCATAACCCCTCAAAACAGCATGAGCTTCTGGGTGAGGACACCCTTTGAAAATCTGCAAACAGAGCTTCTAAATATGTAAAAAAAAAAAACCAAACAGCTTTCTGAATGTTTTTTTTGTTTTGTTTCTCACTTTAATCTGCTATTCTCTAAAGTTATTACCTTTGTTTCGTATGAGTGCTGCCTCGCACCTTTTGGTTTTAGTTGGTCACGCTACGCTTAGCAGCCTGATAAATTTGACTGGGAACCAGAAAGCCAGTCAAAAAGATGAGAATCGGTAAACTACCTTAGCTTATATTGTATAGTAATGATTGAAAAATAAATGTGATTTCATTATAAAGATTTAAAGTCTGATTTAAACATTTTAGTTGATTTAATTTTTCATTTATTTATTTCCCCCTTCATCTTTCAAGTTTGCTGATCATCTATACTGCCCCCTGGTGGCAGCATAAAGAACACTATTCTAATTCGCTGTACTGGCAACTTATTGGACATTTCATTTGTTTCAATAAGATTTGAAGAGATTTATTGCAGAGTTTAAGTGCAGCTTATTACATTGAAGTGAATATTTCAGGAGACCATTAAAGTGTAATAAATCCTTTACCTAGTCCTTTGTCATGACTGAAAGAAGGAGAATCTTCGCTTCTGATAAATGGCTTCATTTAGTGGGAAGTGCAGACTTTCATGGAGAGACAATGTATTATTTCAGTGAAAAAGTATAGTGGAAGCTAGAGACTGAAGTTGAGCGGTGAAATGAAGGGTAAGGCAGAACTATGTAAGGAGTCAGAGTTTATTTACCTTCTTAAACTGATAGTAAGGACATTGTAAGTAATGTTCTGTCTTCCAAGGTTGAGCGTTTGGGTCAAATTAGTCTAACCATTGTCGTCTTTCGCAATTCCACTCCTTCTGGGATTTGTCCCATTGAGTTGAATTTCTCAGGTATTTCATCCTGGCCAATCAAACAGAAGGAGCCTTAAACAATGACATTGAGTTTTGTACTCTTAACTTTTGAATCAAAGTCTGCCTGTTGTTGAACGTTAGCAGTAGAGGAAGTGAGCAAAGCCGTTCAGTCCACATTGGGCACGCTTCTAAATATCGAGCAATGAAAGCGGTTTAGTCAAAAGTCTAAAGTTTTCCAATTGGCTCCTTTAATTGCACAAAACGTGGCAAGGCTGAACGCTAGAGAAGCAACTCCCATTGTTTGCTCCTCGATTCGAGGAATTGGAAAAATCAGAAGTTAGTGCTGACATTTCTCTCTTCTCGGTGGCTTTTGGTCAGAGCATAGCTTTTTTTCCACAATCAACCTTGTGTATCACAGCTAAACGTTTGCGATTGCAGGACTTCAAAGTCCACTCCTCCGGGCATGCAATAGTCTGTCAATAGCCGATGGTCCAGACGGATGACTGAAGTTTGGAAAAATGCCTTGAAACTTTTGAACAGAGCTGTCTTACAAGGAGGGCGGTGGCTCTTGGGGAATTTTTCCTCAGCTGACCTTCTTCTTTTCTGCCCTGTAAACGGTCCCCACCAGACAAAGATACATGCGTTAGCCACTCCTTTGACAGGCCTTGCTTCCTCTGCGAGGGTCTTTTGAGGAGAGACTATAGAGACCTCAGCTTGACTTTTTTTTTGATGATGAATAAAAAAAGGGATGAGATGGAAACGAAAAATCATTCCTATTCAAAGACAGAAGATGACTCGATGAAACCAGTCCGTAAGAAGGTCCAACAGAGAACTGGTGGATGGAGCAGATGAAAATGATGCTGAATTGGTACTGATAGTGAAACATGAATTATTTTTAACCCAGTAGACCAAAGGAGCGCAAAGAAGATCGTAAAGCGGATTCACTCTTCTAGTATTTTCACTCTGACTTTCCTCCAACTTTCTTCAAGGGCATCATATCTCCCTCTCGTTCATGGCCACCCTTATCCTTCGCCCCATATCAGGGATCTTGTCAATATTTCTTCCTGCTGTGGGGAAAGCCTTCATCATCTTAGCCTAACACCACCTCCTGTGCTATAAATCAATTCAGATTTTTATTTTTTTTTTCTGGTTGCTGCTTTAGTTGGCTTTAGATATTAGTCTGTGGGATGTAAGGAACTGGAAAGACATTTTCCTTTCATTTGTTGTATCTCAGAGTTCAAACCTTCACTTTTTTTGTGAAGTTATCTTCACAAAAACATCAGGGCTTTAGAAGAATTTGGAGATATCAGAGCCTTGACAAATGAGAACCCGTTGCCCTGCACTTCTCCAGTATTTCACATGAATCTAGCTAATCCAGGAGATGCCACGCAAGTGTTCATTATGGCTCTTGCTTACTATTCCAAGGTGTTTGGAAGCAGCGCTTCAAAATGTAAACCCTTTTTCAAAGCACATAACGTTTCACCCTGGCCCAAATCAAAGAGTAGCATATGTCGTGAAATCCTACCAAAGTCCAAAGAAGTCTGGATTCAAATGGTGTCTTCTTAGGAACATGTTGAAGACGGGTAAAGTGTTTTGCCCAAGGACACCTCAGCAGAGATGGACGGATCAAGGGCTCAAACCAGCAACCCACTGGTTATGGGACAAATGCCTCCCAACGTAGGCAAATGCCTCACTTCTCAAATGCAAAGAAGTGCTTCTACTTCCTTGTTTTTTTTTTTTTTTGTTTGTTTTTTTGATACTTCTTGCTTTCCTAAAACTTTTTTCTGCTTTAAAAAAAACAAAAAAAACAATTTGCACCACACAAGCCACCACTTATGCAAACTGTACTCTGAAGCGCTTTGCAGAACACGTCAAACCTGGTCTTTGTCAGAGCCGTGTGTGAAAACCGGGGTCGTGTTGGTCTGCCGAGCCAAACAGCAGCCAGTTCAAAAATCTAGCTGAAACAGCAAAGAGGAAGATTAAGGCAATTTATTTTTCTGTGTCTCTAACGCACACTCTTCATGCAACTTAATCAACTGTAGTGATTGTAATAACTCGGAGCGGAAGAAAGCGGGACAGCAGAGGCCGAGTATTGAGGGGGAAAATGGCAGAAGGTGAAGAGGAGAAAAAGAATGCGTGCAATTTCACACGTTCATATCCACGTTTACTCAGTTCGGCGGCAAACGCCTAAAATATGCCTGTCTAATATATCAGTGACTCCTTTCTTTCTGCCTTGAATGCATTTTAATTTACAGCTCCTTGGAGAGCTCGGCTATTATAATAAAAAAAAAAAAAGTGGTGGAGCTGAACCTTCGTTATGTCTGTAATTCACACTCAGCCAAAACATATCAGTGTGTGTTTCTGCGTGTGTGTGTGTGTGCGTGTGTGCGTGCGTGTGCGTGTGTGTGTGTGTGTGTGTGTGAGGCAGAACCAGCTGGCCATAGACACCAACTCCTAATGTTCTTTGCAACATTACTGCACAGTAACTGTATTCAGTAGATGTGAAATTCCTGATCTCCAGGGGAGACTTGAAACATATATATATTTTTTAAAATAAGTATTTGAATCAAGCTTGTTGATTCGGAGTTGTTTATCTGATTACTGGAAAAATATTCATACCGCTGGCAGATTCAGGGAACTGCCAGTTCAGCCACACATTAATGTATTTCCCTCCGTCTATTGCTAAGCGTCTTGTTTTTTTTTTTGTTTTTTTTCTCTCACATTTTTATCAAGCTTTCAGCAGAGCTACCCCATTAATCTCGCTGCACCGCTAAAAATGCTCTGCGACGACAATTAATCTAATCTAAGTGACGAGGTCGTCATCAGAGATGAACTGAAAATCCCAGTAGAAACATTCAAATGGCTCAGGTGGAGGTGAGGATGCTGGAGTGACGTTTTCATAATTGCACGTTTTACATTTTTACAGCTACTTTATTTATTTATTCTTGAAGTGCATCTTTTCTAACCCTCCTGCAGCCCTCAGAGGGGTCGGGGTCGTCCTGCGCCTGAGCTTTCTCATCCCGTGTGCAATCCTTGCGTGCGCTTTGTTTCCTCTCCTACTCCCTCTTCGTGCTTCCCTGCTGCCGGCCGTAACATTTTCCGCATTGTCCAACGTCGGTCCTCGACGGCTGGAGTCCTGCATGTCTTGGGTTTTCTCCATGCTGGTAGTAACAACCTCCTCAGCATGTCCATGTTCTTCTTAGGCCTCTGCCGAGCCACCACTTGATCCAGGCGTGTTAAACCAGGGAGAAAACTAAAACACGCAGGACGCAGTTTTAGTTCCAGCTTGGACGCCGCCGATTTAAACTAACCTGTGATGAAAAACACAAATCCTGTCTCATTCGTGAAATTTTTCTGAAATCTTGAAGGTGTAAAAAGTAGAAACGTGTGCATATCATGGGACATATATATACTTTTTTCTATAGGGACAGGTTTAGATTTGGGTTTTTTTGCCTGCTCCGTGTAAGTCGCAATGCAAGTAGTCCATTAATCCACATTTTTCACCACAGAGAAGAAAAAAAATCAAAGCTGCAGAATAACAATGAGGCCATTTCTGTTGCTTGAGGATGATTGCAGGTTAGTTTTCTGAGCAGCCACCCAGAACATTTTGGAGAAGGGGCTGGGCAGAAATAATCTGCAGCTTGCCTGTAGGGGACAGCAGTTCCATTCATGTGCAAAAGCTTCAAGATTAAAATTCAGAAAGTGGATGAAACTGAAACATAAGGTTCTTTTGGCCCATTTGGTATTCATTTTAGGGAGAGCTTATGAACCTTGAAGGGCTTCTGTTGGTACGCAGAGCCTCATGTTTATGAGGCTCAAGCATCCTGTCTAATATTGTACCCGATTAGTCTTGGAAGCTGAGATGAGGTTAACAAGAGACAATTTGTCTTCCTTTCTGATGAATTTTATTGGAAATGACAGGAAGGAGATCAAACCTCTTTTTTTTTTAATTTATTTATAGATTGTATCAAGGATGGAGAAGAAGTTGAGTGGTTGGTAGCATGTGTTAGAACAGTTATCTCATTTTAACTTTGAACAAAACACAAGACAAGGTGGTGCATAAATAGCTTGGTGTTCACCAAGGCAACCAGACAATTTAGACTGGACTGTGTCAGTGAAGTCAAGAAGGGACAGATTAGTGTGTGATTCTTGAGGAAGTGTAAGTCCTTTTAGTCTTTGCAGAAAGATGATCTAAATGTTTGATTGTAATCTACGTGGATCCCATAATATCCTTTATAAATCTACTCATTTTATTTAAAATCAATATGGAAAAAAAATAAATAGAATTTTTTTTTTTTTTTCTAATGCGGTTAGTGAATTTCATACCTTGGAAATCGAGCAGTCATTGTTGGTTGTTCTGCTGCGGATATCCCACCACTCACTCTGGCATCACTGGGCTCCTCTGCATCGCTCGAATACATCCTTGCAGGTGTATCAATTCACCCATGCAGCACACAAGACACAGGAGACACCATTAACATAAACCAGCAACCCCACTGCCCTGCTCTGCTCACGGACATGCGCACACACGAGAGAGAAGGGAGGAGGCTCCGCCTTTATTACTTAGCGTAACCTTCCACTTTACAAAATAGTGCCAACATAAACACAATAGTGGCAAACATCATATTCAACACCCCCACTTGATGGTGCCACCCATTCTAGCCATGGCGCTATTTTCCAAACATATAAGAACAAAATTTTTCAATCTTGCTTTTTGTGGCAGACTTTGTGAACACATCTGCAACCATGTTTTCTGTTGGACAATAAACCAAAATAACTTTTCCCTGTGAAACATTTGACCTTATGAAGTGGTATTTAATGTCCACGTGCTTGCTCCTCTGGCGATACACAGGGTTCTTTGCAAGGCGTATTGTCCCTTGGTTATCTTCAAACACCTTTGCTGTTTGCTCAAAACTGTGGTCCATGTCACGTAGTAGTTGGGATAGGTAGAGCGCTTCTTGGATGGTAGCTGCTAATGCTACATACTCAGCCTCACATGTCGACAGTGAAACTGTTTGCTGTTTCTTTGTTTTCCATGAAACAATAGCTCCACTTGGACTTAGGCTGAAGCAATAGCCTGTAGTGCTCTTCCTGTCGAGAACATCGTTGGCCCAATCGGCATCAGAGTATCCTGTCAACTCCAGTTTAGTGTTACACTTGTTATAACACAACTCATAGTCCTTAGTCCCTTGTAAGTACCTGTACACATGTTTCAAAGCCGTCATGTGTTTTTCTCTGGGATCAGACATATGTTGTGTCAATCTGCTCACAATCCAGCTTATATCAGGTCTAGTACAGGTCATGATGTAGATGAGGCTGCCCAGCATTTCCCTGTATTTTCTCTGATCGGTTTGTTCTCCTTCTGGAATCAGATCACATTTGATTTCACTAGGTGTGGCTCTGGGTTTACAGTCTGCCATACCAAACCTTTCCAGTATCTTCTCGATGTACCTGGACTGGTTCATTTTGATGAGACCTTCTTTCTGTGTGAAATCAATCCCGATGAAATGTGCGAGATTGCCAAGATCTTTCATTTTAAACACACTTTTCAGTTTGTCTTTGATCTCTTTTAGACACATCTCATTGCTTGCAGCCACAACTATATCATCAACCCACACTAACAAAATCACTTTTCCTCTGTCAGAAAAATTTGTGTAGATACAATGATCAGCTTGGCTCTGTACAAACTTCTTCGATATTAAGAAGTCATGAAGCATCATATTCCAGTTCCTCCCAGATTGTTTGAGTCCATAGATAGATTTATTCAACTTACACACAAGTTTTTCACCACTCTCTGATTTAACCTGGAAACCTTCCGGTTGATCCATGTATATTTCATGGTCAATGGGTGCATGTAAGTATGCGGCCTTAACGTCCATCTGGTTCAGTGTAAGGTCATGTTGTGCAGCTAGTTGCATCAACACACGCAGTGACGTCACGTTTGCAGTTGGGGAAAATGTCTCGGAATAGTCAAGTCCTTCTACCTGGCTGTATCCCTTTGCTACATACCTAGCTTTATATGTCTCATTTCCTTTATCATCCTCCTTGAGAGCATATACCCACCTTCCCCCCACTGTCTGTCTACCCTCTGGTAATGGTACAAGCGAGAAGGTGTTGTTCTCTTTAAATGAGATCATTTCATCTTTCATCGCCTTTTTCCACATTTCAGATTTTGGTGATGTCAAAGCCTCTCTATAGGTCTGTGGTAGCCCAACTGTAGCTCTGTAACAATAGTCAATGGTCAAGTCACTGTTCTCCACTGCACATTCATAGTCCTCCAAGTATTTAGGTTTCTTTCTGACTCTACCTGTGGTACATGGAGTCTGTGAGTCAGTAGTTGGACCTGTGTCCATTTCTGAGTCTTTCTCAATGTCTGTGACTGTCTGTCCTGTTTCTTCATTCAGTGGTTGACTAACTTGACTAGGTGTAACCACCCACTCTACGTAGTGTTCCCCTGGCTGGTCCCAGTCAGTCTGTGTCTGCCTCTCAGTCGTTCTCTTTTCTAGGAGATGGATCAGTCTGTGTTTCTGAACTTTGTTTGTCTCTGGAAAATAAACCAAATAAGCAGGTGAATGACGATCAAAACCGACAAAAATTCCTGTTTTGCCCTTAGAATCAAGTTTCTTTCTGTTTTGTTCATACACCATACATTTGGAACCAAACTTTTTCATTTTTGACAGATCTGGCCTCTTTCCTGTAAAAAGGAAATAAGGCGTTTCCCCTGTTCTCTTACAGTAACACCTGTTCCTTATGACTGTAGCTGTCCTGGCTGCGTAAGGCCATAGCTCTTTGGGTAAACCTGACTCAATCAGCATGCATCGGACCATCTCAAATAATGTGCGCCAATTTCTCTCTGCAGTCCCATTTTGATGGGGAGAGTAAGGCGCTGACCTCTCATGCTTTATAGCATTGTTCCTCAACAAAGACTGGTACTCCTCTGACACAAATTCTGTTCCATTGTCAGATCTGAGGCGTTTCACTTTACCATAAGGCGCTGTATCTGCTAAGAACTGTTTAGTTGCCTCAACTGCCTTGTTTTTGTTCCTAAGAAAGTACACATGAGTGGTACCAGAAAAATCATCAGTGAAAGTGATAGCATACTTATAGCCTTCAAATGACTCTGGTGAAATAGGCCCACCCAGGTCTGTATGCACTAGCTCTAATGGCTCTTTGGCCCTCACATCACTTTCTCTGTTCCTGCTTTGTGAAAACTTACCCTCTAGACAAATTTCACATTGGTTGGGTCTGGATGCTTTGTCTTTGATTTTCATACCATTTACAACTGTTTCAAGTTTCACAATATCATCATAGTTGCAATGACCCATTATCTCATGCCATGTTTTTAAATCCAAAGATACATTGGCTGAATCCTCACCTATTACATTTTTCTCTGTGACAATGTCCAGATAGTACAACCTGTCTTTTACCTTCATTTTACACGTTGTGCCATCAGGAAGAATCATTTTGTTGTTATTCTTCTCAAAGTTGAATCTTGCGCCCTTCGAAGTTGCTGCATCCACAGACAGGATATTTTGTGGATACCCTGGAATCAGGAGGGCATTCGTGAGCTTAACATTCACAACTTTCCCATCACGGTCAGTCAACTTGATCTTTGCATCTCCTTTCTTCTGGACACTTCCGGTGATTCGTGATCCATCTGCCAGCTGCATGACGTGGTTCTTGGGTTGGAAAGTCTCATCAAATTTGATGAAAACACTCTCGTCAGTCATGATGTGGGCAGAAGCACCGCTGTCCACCAGTAGATCTTGCTGCTGCGTGTTGTGATGTTGCCACTCACTGGACCGAAGCACAAACGTTCCTTCTTCACCAGTGGTACTATGCTTGTCCTCAGCATGAACAGTTCGTTGTCCTGTGTCTGTAACGGCGGCCATCTTGTTGCTGTTTTGCGCATTGTTCCCTCTGCGCTTTTTCTTCTCTTTGTTCCAGCAGTCTCTTGCCTTATGTCCTATTTTCTCACAAATAAAGCATTCACCGTTGAAATACTTCTTCTCTTTAATCTTAGGTTTAGACGCCTTGTAATCTGCAGCCATTACTTCGTCCGTTCGGGGCCTGTTACGGTAGCGCAGTGAGCATTCAAAGCTCCTCAGCCTCGCCTTGAACTCGTTGAAACTCAGCGTTTCCCTTGTCTGAGTGACATGCACCGAAAATGGGTTGTAATCATCCGTGAGACCTTTTAACACCATCGCCGTCAGGAGCGCATCACTTAGAGTCTCTTTAGCTCTGTTTAATGCGGCCACTATCTTTTCAACACGTCCTAGATAGTCTGCTAAAGCTTCCCCGTCAGCCATTAGCACATTGGTTAGCTCTGTGTATAGCCCGACAATTCGCGGTTTTTCTTCTGACTCAAAATGGCGTCTCAATATTTCTAGGCTTTTCTTGCCATCATCTGGCGCTTCATAGAGGATTAGCGTTAGCGTCTTGTCGTCCAAACAACCACACAGTTCGGCATACGCCAGTTCGTTTTTCCTACCGATCTCCGTAGCGTCTTGTACTTCAGCTCCCGTTGTGAGCTCTCTTCCCAGGATCGCGTCTTTTAGACCGATGGTTTTTAAGTATGCTAAAAACCTTGCTTCCCAGATGTGGTAGCGGGCTTCGTCTCCGTCGAACCGCGGCGGCAATCCCCTTCCGTGCACTGCCATACTCGGAATTTGCCTGGGCCCATAACCTGTTGGTTGTTCTGCTGCGGATATCCCACCACTCACTCTGGCATCACTGGGCTCCTCTGCATCGCTCGAATACATCCTTGCAGGTGTATCAATTCACCCATGCAGCACACAAGACACAGGAGACACCATTAACATAAACCAGCAACCCCACTGCCCTGCTCTGCTCACGGACATGCGCACACACGAGAGAGAAGGGAGGAGGCTCCGCCTTTATTACTTAGCGTAACCTTCCACTTTACAAAATAGTGCCAACATAAACACAATAGTGGCAAACATCATATTCAACAGTCATTTTATCTATAGATCGTTCCATTGCTTATCTTTACATGAATATCCACATCTATGGTGGATTTGCACATTCTGGCGTTTCGCAGCAGAGCTTGATCAAGGCCTCTGGTTTCATAAAAATGTTCCTTATAAAATCCTTTTGACTCCTGCAGATGTCTTCGCAGTCGTGTCTTCAGTTGTTTCAGGGAGCTTGACACGGCGGTACTGGTTGCTCAACTTTTAGTCTCCTGATGCAACGAGAGATGCGACTAAAACTGGGGGAACCTGTAAAGCAGCGCCGCTGGTTTCTGGTCGTCTTTTGACGACCAGTGGATGTGGCAGAAGAACGCTCAGATGTTTCGACAAACTGGGTCAAGGCAGACGCGCGGCCTCATGCATAAAGCATGGAGGCTTTATGTGGCAAAATATGCAGACAAAAGTTAAATATGCATATATAAAACTTAACTGCGTCAAAGTTTGCGGAAACATAGATTTATTTAATGACTACGTTCAATGTTTAGAGAAAAGTTTCAAACCCGATGTTTTTTCATGATTTTAATGTCATAAACGATCAAACTGAACCGCGTTCATCCTCAGACAACAACCTGACACGCACACAAAATGGAGAAAATAAAAATAAAAGGATTTGAAAACCTCACCCCGACATAAATACTACTTTTCCTCAGTTTTTGTCTCATAAATATGTAACTCATTGGTCTGTGCGCCGAAGCGCATGAAATGCATCCGTGGAGTCATTTCATTCTCACTAAAAAAGAAAACGGGGTTGGATGAGCGGATTAACTCCAGACAGGCTCGATTATTTTCAAGGTGATCAACGTGTGTGAAGTCACACAAATTGAAGTAGCTGCGCGAAGCTGAGCGAGAATGTGGAGCGCTTTGGCTCTGATGGAGAACATCGCCAGTGGAAGGATTTAGAGGGAGCGATTGATCATATTGATCTGATGGGAAATGTCGATGATGATTTATTAGCGTTTAGATTCCCCAGACTGATCCTGGTGGATCTCTGAGCCGTGCTGTACCAGTACCGATCCAGCTGCAGCCGTCCTTCAGTGGCGCTGCCCGCTTTGTAAATGTGCCTCTATGGACAGAAAGCATCTCTATTCTACTTTAAGTATTCTACGTCTACTAAAAATGAATTGGGTCCCACTGAACTGTGCTGAACTCCACACAGTTGCACTGTTTTGAACTGATGAAATCGCATCTTAAGGGATTTAGTTGTGCTACATTTTAATCAAGGATATTACAGTAAAAATGGAAGCATAAATATAAAAAAAATACATTGTATCGTAGTTGCACAAAGTGTGGAAAGGATTAAAATATGCTTCTTCTTCCAATATTCAATCATGTGCTAGTTGAGATGATTCTGAACATAAATCTCTCCTAAAGTCATGACAGTAGGCAACTTTTTATAAACTCTTTTTGTTAAAACTATCACTGTCAGTGTAATGAGACAGATAATCTGTGGAAAAACCAATCCGTCTTCTCTCAGTACTGACTGCAGAAATACACCGCTTTCTCAGAAACGACCAATCAGAGGAAGGGGAGTTTTGGCGTTGTCAATCATACTTCTGTACACGCTGCTCTCTGCTAGGCTACAGCTTCTCCCCCATCAGCACAGCCTGCCTTGAATGCTAAGACTACTTAGCATGTCCACTGATGATGACTTCCTGTAACATTAAGTTGTTTCTTCACCATTAGCAGACACCAGTGCATACATGAAATTGATTGACTGCACTAAGCCCCTCCTACTGGCTCTGATTGGTTGTTTTTGTTGTGCTCAGGGAGAGGGTGGAAGAGGTTGTTTGTTTTTTCATAGATTACCACAATTTCATGACATGGAAATAGTTTTAATGTGGAAGAAAAGCTGATTTTTTTAAATAGTAAAAGTTACAAACTGTAGCTTTAACATTATGGGGGGAAAAAAAACCTTTTATCAAAGACCGCCAAGGCAGTCCTGTGCTTCATTGCTTGCTGCAGCAAGGAGAACAGTAGCCTACATCAGATCCCAAAGCATTCCAAGCATCGCTCTGAATCATTCAGGCTTCATACAGTCCTTTAACAGTTACGTAGCCTAACCCAGTAGTCACACAATTCTGAAAGCACATTAACACCTTGGAAACTCACAGTCCCAGGAATTAAAAACTAAAAGTTCTTCCCGATCTCATAACTCGGTTCGCTACCACATGTTAAAAGCTCAGGCTGTCAGGCTGTGGCAGCAGCATGCTAAATTTTCCCCACAAAAAAAAAAAAAAAAAAAACAAAACGTGGAAAAGCTAAAGTTGACTGCACAAGCAGACGATATACCGTAACGGGTTCGACCGTGCAGCGTGTCCAGCCACATAGCAAGCGCAACGCACCACACGCAAACCGATTTTTGTCACCCACATTCACATTTCAGACAGAAAATCCCGTAAAAGCCATTATGTCACACATGAATTTAGTGTGAACAAAGATGGCTGATCACATAGAAGCAATGGAGACAGACTGTGAGCTTATTTTAAGCGATGAAAGATGTAATAAAAAAGAGGCCGTTGGATAAGATAAGTGGAGGAACGGGGCTTTATTTGCTGTGCTATGATGTGCAGGCGAGTTATTCTTTTTTTTCCATCTTTACCATTTGTGCGTTTAAGCTTTGTCGATTTTATTAGTATTTGTCGTTTTAATGTTTAAAATTACATTGAGAACAACGGGCATAAAATAATGGCTACAAGTCCAGGTAACTAATTTCGAAACCAGCAATAATCAATGTTTTACCAGAATCTACCTGCAATGCACGCGGCTAGTGTCGGTGTAAAGTCCTGACTGAATGTCATCATGACCCATTTATGTCGTGTTCACAATGAACAGCTGAAAAGTTCCCGGGTTCATCAACTGCGGTAGCGGTTTCGCTCCACCTCCTCTCCTTGTCATTGCTATAGTCTTCGCACGAAATGTTGAATGAACATTGATGTTGTTTCCACAAGCAGCTTTAGTTTGGATTCTTCTTCAGACAGAATGTACCTGGGCTTGAATTTCCACTTTGTGTTTAGACTCGGATGAGTTGAGATGAATTGGCAAACCCTGAAACTGAATATCCTTCAGTGTATATTCAAATAGACGACTGATGGAAAAAAATTAATTATCTTATTGGTACTGTTTTAAATGATTTGACTTTAGATATTTTTATGTAATCAGAGAATTGTCTTTTAATGCTGGTTAGCATCAGCTAAATGCTGTAGTCTTTTCAATGAGAAGGGTGAAACCTGTTTTTGGCTTTAGAAAGTCTTTTTAAGTTTGGACCAAACCAAGTGATCAGACTCATGCAGTTGTCCAATAAAATGGGGGGGGAGGGGGGGGAAGAGCTAACACTATTGTACTGATATTCAGTGTTGCATGTAATGAGCTTTTCAAAACAAATGGAAAAGATTTCTGACCAACAACCCGCAGTTAAACCTCTGCTTATATCAGATGTATGTCCCACAGTAACCTTTCATCTGGATGACAGAAGATGAGACGTACTTTCCCATGTTCAAAACTGTTGATTCATCCTGACTCTGGTATGCTTCAACTTTTCAAGTCACATTTTTACCGGGCACACCTTCTTAAAAAAAAAAAAAAAAAAAAAAAAAAAAAGAAGAAGAAGTTCTTAGTTTTTCCAGGAAGCTTTTCAAAATCGCTCTACCAGTAAATTAATGTAGTCAAGCAGGTCTTGTACTTAGTCTTGTGAAAGGTTAAAGGCAGCCCATTAAATATTCTCCTGGTCACAAAGAAATGCTCACTTCCTGACATTTATTTTGGATTGGCTTAATAGAAATTCTCCTGGGACATATGGAAATCCCTCGCCAGAACAAGAAACCGCTTCCGTCTTTTTGTCAAACTGGACACCAAACTGTTCGCTGAGTCTTCCAACCCCGAAACATCGGGTTGGCACCAGAAATAATGAAAATAATTCAAAACTATAATTTTTCTGTTGGTTTTAATCGGTTTATTTATTACTGATCACCAGTTGATTGTTTCATATTTAATAAAATAACAGTGTGATTGGTTGCTAAAAACCCCAAACCTGCTGTCTGTTAAACACTCGATTAAATTGGCACTTACAATTAACACAATGTAAAGAACAGAAAAGAAAAACTCTCAATGTTGAGAGGTTTGTTAAACTAATTACCAGATGAACTTATTAGACCCTTCATTTGTTTTGTAGCAATCTTAATTAGTGAAATAAAACTAAATCAGACTAACAATATCAACGTTTCGATTCTAATGAGGAGAGAGTTGGTGTTTGTTATGAACTGGAGTCCATAAGTGAACGTTTCGAGTTAGTTTCCAGCACCACCAACAAACAGATGGAGAAACAGAACAAGGGCAGAGAGAGGGAAGACGCGAGCAAAGGGAATCAGAGTTTCGCCACTGCCAAATATGCTGTCATCAGTGGTAGGGGGCTGAGTGTTAGGGGGCCGAGTGTAGTAAGGATACGTGGTGGTAGTTGGCCGTGGAGGACAGGTGTAGTTCAAGTCGCTGTCAATGCCTCGGGAGGTGTAGGTAACAAAGCCTGGTTGCATGCCAGTGACTCTGTCGGTGATCCATTTCTGGTACTCGGACACACGAGTGTAGACAGCAGTTTGAGACAGCCAGGTTTTACTCAGAATCCCGCTCTGGACCCAGATGGAGTCTTTCTTGGTCACTAGAGCTGCACCTTCATCTTTCTGTGGAAGAATTTTAGAACAACATGGATGTCAAGCGGTGTTTTTCAATCTGGTCCCATAGTGACACAGGCCGTTTAAAAAAAAACAAAAACACTGTCGCTGTATTAAAATCAACAAAACGAGAATGAACACATCTCATTAAATTGCTTGCGGTAATAATTGTCTAAATTGAATTAAAGCTGCTGTGTGTAACTTCTGTAAAAAAAAAAAAAAAAAACAAACAAAAAAAAACAAACAGCTCCTCTGCCTCCTACCAGTGGTACCATTATCTACAGAAATGCTCCTGTTCAAAAACAACCAATCAGGAGAAAATGTCTTAGTGCTATTAATCACTGCTCATGTTCACGCTGCTCAATGTGCTGATGGTGGAGAAACACTAAGCAGTTTATCTGCTGTGATCAGCGGCTATGCTAACTAGCCTTAGCATTTGTGGCAGGCTCTGCTGATGAGGAGAAACTTTAGGGCAGCAGAGTAATTGGAGGGCATGACCCATACACACAAGCGTGATTAACAGCACTAAGACCCTCCTTCTGGGTTTGATTGGTTGTTTTTGACCAAGTTATGCATTTCTGCATTTTGAATACATGACTGTCTCATAGCATAGTGTTACAACATAGTTAGAGCCGTATCAGACATCTAGAAAAGTTACTTAAAGCGTCTAGAATGCAGATTTAAGTGCATTTCATAAAGTTCAATTTCACTCAAAACACAAAATCAAAAAGTGAGAACAAAAAAGGTCATTACATAAGATGCTCTCTTTGAAGCGTTTTCATTTCCAGCACACATCACTTTCTCGTTTATTGGATAGTAGTAGTAGTAGTGGTAGTAGTTGTAGTAGTTGTTGTAGCTGCAGTTGCATTTTGTGTTCCCAACCACTGACACATCGATTTCCTGGATAGATCCTAAAGAAAAACGTTTTTAAGGGTTATTTGTCTCTGGAGAATTCAGCAATGGTATTGTATAGAAAGCCGATGCAAAAAACAAAACTGTAGAAATTACCTAAAGTGCCACTGAAGCCAGTGACCCAGCTGGTGGTTCCATTGTAGAAAGTGCTGTTTTCTGCAGCCAGACACACTGGTCGGACGTCGTCAGTGAAGTTGACTGGAGCAGACAGCTTCACGAGGCAGATGTCGTTTCCGCCGTAGTAGGTGTAGTTTTGGTGGCAGGAGTAGTCGGCAATTCTCCGAGTAACTTCACCAAACCCAGACTGATTGATGGCACCAATGTGCAAAACTACATCAGAGTAGTAATTGCTTCCATTGTAGTTCATGCTTCCATAAAAGTAAATGCTGAAAGAAAAGAGAAGAAAAGTGTTGGAATATGATTGTTACTGAGTATCACAGTAGGTATATCCTTTTCTCTCTTTCTTGCTTTCAGTTCAATAATAGAGGTGTTGAACTGGCATCCTTGGTCCAGTTGCTGAAACGACATGACTGCTGCACATCACTGAGTTTACTGCACTCTTTGAACACTGTGGCCTAAACTAAGGTGAGGCTAATGCAAGTTTTTTTTTTTTTTTTTGGTTGGTTGGTTGGTTGGTTTTTTTTCTTCCCACACCGCCAAAACCCTTTTGCCTCATAACAATAGACCAATGAAACTGATCAAAGATCTAATGAAATTGGACGATGAATTAAGAGCAATTTCACAAATCAATGCCTGGTATAGTAAATCTTTTTTTTTTTTTTTTTTTTTTTTTTTTGCCCTCATCAACATGGGAAACACTCAAAGGAAATTTTATGATGAAGCTTTTAGGCTAAAGGCGATCAATCTGGCGATTCAAGAAGGACATAATCTTGGCATAAATAAACTGATGGTGAGATGGTGGAGATGCCAGCGTGAAGAACCAAGTCAAACCGAAAGGACGATGAAAGCTTTCAGAGGTAACCATAACAGATGGCCCGAACTTACACTTTTTTGAAGACTGGCTCTCGTATTACAACGTGGGTAACCTGGATTATCGTCTTAACACCCCGGGGCGGCTTGTACGAAAGTTATTTTCTTTCTAAAATTAGAGCATGCAGCTTTCAGTCAGCTGTGCTGTGTAGTCTGGAATTTACAGTAGATTACTTTGAAAAGGCCTTTGAAAAGTAACTAAGAGAAATATGAGGTGCAGTTCATTAGACGGTTGCTGCAAGGTGTTTTGTTGCAAAATGCCAACCCATAGCTTGTTACCTTGAATATTGAGCCGTTGTCAGCACCCACTCGTCGGTGATCAGAGATCCCTGACCGAAGGGGAAGCCACTCGAGGTGAAGGCAACACTCCAGGGCCAACGTCCTGGAGATGGATCTTGCCCTCCGATGAGCCTGCTGTTGACTGGAGGGCTGGCACAGGCTGCACAACAATCACAAAACACAAAGGGTAATGACACAGATAGTTTTCACTTCTTCGTTTTCCGTTTTTGAAACAGTGGGTCGGGTCCTGCTCTTTCTGAAACTCTGCCTTCAGGAAGTCATGACGCCGCTCCTTTATTAACCCTTTAACAACGCTTTATCAGGGAAGGAGGAAATGAACACAAATGAGTTTTTTTTTCCCTTCCTTTCTTCTGTTACGATTGCCACTATTGTTGACTTGTTAATGTTTTCATGCTATCATTTAGTTTTTTTTTTTCCCCTTTTCTTAAGCATTTTACTTGTTACATAACACAGATTCAGAAGAATCTATAGGTGTACAGTGGAAAGGACTTGGTAATTATTCTGATGCTGTATGTCCAGTTGTTTACTATTGTCATCCATAGATTTACTTAGTTAGTTTGTAAGTTTTTGTTGGTTCTGTAGCAATACATTGAACATGCACATGAAAATTATGTTTTAATTACAAATTTTTGATAACTACTGAGCCAGTAAGTGATATATTTTATTAAATAGAGATAAGGGGTAGCGTTTAATGAGCGTTCACTTCTTCATACATATTTCAAACAGAAAAGTAGTGTTAAACTAATATTGTTCTTGGTTATGTACGCAAATGTTTTCTCTGTCCTACTGGCAGCTTGTTTCTAAAAAGTGTTTGAAATAAATAAATCTATGTTTCTCTGAGAAACGGCTATTATAGCAAGTTCAGTTGACGTGCAGTTCCGCCAGATGTTTGCTCATTTTGGCTGGCTAGTCTGAAGGAGCTGAGTGGAAACGTCACGGAGAAGGGAGGCTCTGAGTCGAAAGCGTGGAAGTTGCAGCACAGAGGAGCAGCGTTGTCCTCAAAGGTGGAGCCAGGTCCAGCCAGGTCCAGCCAGGCGTTTTGGAATGAGGGATTTCTCTCAAACAGTTATGGAGACTCAAAAAAACAAACAAACAAACAAAAAAAAAAAACTCCAGGAATGTTTTTGATGAGGGAATATTATTACATGACATAAAGCTCAAAAGTTGATTTTACGTCACTGCCCCTTTAACAATGCGCTGCTTGAGATATTTAATGCTATAAAAAACAGAAAATTAGACTTAGTCCATATATTTTGTAACTTAATGATTTTTAGCAAAACTGACCACTGTGCCTTAAACGGGCCTGTTTTTGTGATATTACAAATACTAATTTCAGTTCATTTTAAAAGGATTTTATGGGATAGACAACAACACACTATAATTCAAATTTTATTTTTGCACTACTCTGCAATGGTCTATCACAGTGGTCCCCAAGAACGTACATTCATGTCTGTGTTTGCAGCGTCACGTACAAAGGGCCTGAATACTTTTGCAAGGCCTTCTAAGTGATGCACTAATTTTCCCCCCTCAAAAGGTCTTAAAGATCAACATGTGATCATTTTCAACATTTTACAGGGAAAAAAAATTCCCAAGACTGCAATAAGTTTTTTTTTCCCTCCTGTTAACAAAAATGAGAAAAGAAGTGATTGATACTTACCGTGTTGTGAGTCAGCACCTGAAATTTAAGCACACACACACACACACGCGCACGCACGCACACACACACACACACACAGACACAAACATGTCAGGTGAGACTGTTTTCTCACTTTGTCAGACACGTATATCAAATCCACCATCAGATCTTGTCCCCTCAGTGCTGTCATACGTTTACACCATTGATATTAAGAGACTGATTTTGTGTCACTGTGTTATATGAAGCCAACCATCAACAATGTAAAAATTGCAAAAATAAACAGCATCAAAACAAGGCAATTGCGCAAATTTTCTTGTGCAATCGCACAATGACGCGATGTCTGTGTGTCATTGGCAGGCACCTATTGTTCTTCACCTCAAAATAACTGCCGTCAATGCGGCCCGTAGCGCTGCGTGCCCCATCACAATACATTTAATATCAAAACGTGCGGCTCGATCCCGTGATTGGAGCTGTTACTTTTGTTGGCGTTCGAGTAACTGTGGCGACATAATTAACAAAAAAAACCCCTGAGTCAGTTCCACTCAAAACAGACAGAATCTTGTCTCCCTCTGAGCTGCTCTTTAGAACCACAGTGACGGCAGAACGTCAGAACTGCAAACACGGTGGAACATCTGCTATAAACTCATTGCATCTCTGAATAGAGCTGTTTGTTACAGCTTATATGCATATCATCTAGTGGTGGCAAAAGCAACAAGGAATCTAGTGTGCTCTGGACTTAAGATGGAGTACATGCACACATATTCACGACATACTTTGTTTAAATTCATAAATGTAATTCCAGTACCAAAAAATTAACTTTGTACCAGGCGAGTGCCTCGAACCTATATTTTAGCAACGCTTCTGCAGAAGATTCATAACTTATAAGTGTGAAACAGAAAGAGGTTTGAGAAAACAGTCTGTGTGCCACAAGAGAGAGATTCGTTTGATGCATCAAGGAGTGACGTCATGACTGCTGATGAAATTGTTGCTGTTGAAGCTGCGTATTCTAACGGTGCATTCACATAAACACGCTTTGAGCGATAGATATGTCTCCATTTCAGAACAGCTGACCCAAATGACTTTATGACCCTATTAGCTATGTCTCTTAGAAGCCATGTTTTAATATACTGAATTACAGACGACATGCTCGAGATGCATTTGGCTCATTTTAGCTTATACACGACGTTTAACATACTGAACGGCGCAAGTCCAGTTAGTCAACATGGTTGTTGTGACTCTCCACAGGCTATTGACTACAATTTAGGTAAACTTAGCATTGATGCTAATTTTTAGCATCAGAACGCTGTGTCCAAACCGACGGGCACATTTTGGCAGGGCCCCGGTTCAATTTCTTCAGGAATTTTCTAGTTGAGTTTATCCACAAGTTCGTAGGATAGTCTTTTGAGATCAGCTGTACAGTCTAAATAAACATGGAATCGTTTAGTAGATCCATAACTACTAAAACCACTGAACATTTCCCTAGCTCTTAGTTTTGATCATAATCCTGTTTTCTATACGAATCATTTTCCATGATGTACCTGTAAACAAGCCGTGTTTACAGGCTTGTTTACTATCTGTAAACAAGCCGTTTGTTTACCAGTTTGTTTCTTCTGGTAAAGTATTTCTGTGAATTATGAATATAATCTCTCAGATGAATTACTTGTGGGCCAGGCGTGTTGAACTCATTTTCATTTGGGATCCATATAAAAACCCTGAATGTTCTTAAAGGGCCGGTTGTGCCAGAATGTTTTTCATAAACACATTAAATTATTAAATTGACAATAAATAGCAATTTTAGCCTTAAATAAGTTTCTTCAAATTGAATATTATTGAACATCTTTTCACGCTGATCAGTCCTTCCAGGAATTTTTGCGATTGTTTTTGTGGCGCTGATTTATACATATTTGTAAGGAACTTGCACTAATGCATGACACTAAATGTCATTTTTTATTACTTGTCGTATCAAGTAAGACTGAGGCAGCAGTCGCTTAAAGCTCAATGTTTTTGGCAAATTTAAAAAAAAAAAACTCCCCAAAAAACCAAAACAGTACAAAATGAAAAAAAATGTGGAGATCTGTTGATTCAGTGTGTAATGTAAATTGCAATCGAGAAGGCCACATGAAAAGCTACAGCGGGTCAGATTTGGCCCCTGGCCTTTCGGTAACAGAGGCGAACGGCAAAGCAAATGACTGATCTGATGGCGACTGTGGCTGTGTGGCAGAGTTGTCGTCTTGCAATTGGAAGGTTGTAGGTTCAATTCCTCCTTCTACATGTCGATGTGCCTCTGGGCAAGGCACTTAACCCCAAATTGCCTACCGGTCTGCGTATCGGTGTGTGAATGGGTGAATGTGACTCTAGTGTAAAGCGCTTTGAGTGATCAAAATGACTGGAAAAGCGCTATATAAGTCCAGTCCATTTGATAGACGGTGTGTGATGCTTTTATGTCACGGCATTTCAGTGAAAAGAGAAATATAAGTAAAGATTTTTTTTCTCACCTTTGAAGAAGAGCGCGATCATCACAGCGATCCCCCATGCAAACCCTTGAAGAGCCATTGTCACCTGAACCTCTTTTCTCTGAATTTCAGCATGAAATACCTTTCTGTGTTTAGCTCCACCCAAAGTGACATGATGTCCAATAAACTGCTCTGGTCACAAATGAGCTCTCTCTTAGAAAAGAATTCCATGAAAATCACGTGTAACTTTCATTTGTGTGTGTGTGTTTTGTTTTGTTTTTTTTTCTTTTGTAAGGGCTGATTTGGATTTTGAAAGAGCAAGACTTGCCTATCTGGATCAGTAATGACTGCACCTGAAGTGCTATGCACAGAGTATTTCTGGGAAGTGAGGTTATGCTGTCATGACGTACAACTCAAATAAGCTTGACAAGGTTGTTTATGCAACATGGCTTTCTCCGTCTTAAAAATATATAATCTAATTGGCCAGTTTAGCTCAGGATGCCACCCATCCAAAATACTGGTTTTACTGAATAGTGAACGACTAAGAGGGCAAATTGAAAAGAAATATTATAACTCTCTGTTAACACTAGAGCAGTTATACATTTTGACCACTTCTGCGTTTGATACAACTAAAAAGAAGCACAAATGGTCACGATGATTAAACATAGCAACGGTCACAAGCAAAATTCAACTGTCTCATGCACTGTTTCTCAGTTCCTGTCCTCCCTCCCCTCTGACCTACATGTTGCGGCGTTTCCCTTCTGCCACGCCTCGATTGAAGCTGTGGGTGACTAACAGGTTTTGCAGGACTTGACGGCTGCAGAAGAGGTCGTGCAGTCATTTGGATCAGCTGTTCAGGAATAGAGGCAGACGTCAAAACATGCGGAGAGGCCGGGCCTGATGACTGGAATTTGAGAGGCACTGGTCTGTTTGTTTTGCAATGAATGTATAACAATGAAGCACGAGCAAGTAGAATTTCCAAACATTTTTCAATCTCATGTCAAAGTTTAGTCATGAAACTGAAAATTCTCTCAACAGTACCTGGTGAGAGGAGGCCCTCACAATGAAGTTAGAGAATCAACTGGTTGACGTGACTATTATATAAATATTATGGCCAACATTGCTAAATTTACGTTTGCATTTTCAAACACATAAACAGATTGAGCTGACGCAGTAACGATCCTCTGACGGTGCTGTTGCACTGACCGTTGGGGGCAGCTGCTGGACGTCCATGACTGCTCTCCTTTCTTAACATAAGTCACTGGAGTTCTGTTTTCCCAGACACTGAAGTCTATATGGAGGACTTTGAAGCCAGTTTATTTAAAAGTGATATTTTACTTTATAGTAATAAATTGAGAGATATTTAGAGATAGCAATACGCTGATGGCCTGTAATACAGGACTGGAATATCTTCAAATGTCTAATGATACTTATTAGTAAATGAAGGTATATCAGTTTTAAAAATGTCTATTATCTTCAAAAAAAAAAAAAAAAAATTCAGTTCTCTATTAATTTTTAATCTGGCGAACCTTAACCATGATGCGACATTGTCAGTGTTCTTGAATATTAGCGCTTGAAATCTTGTGAATGACAACACTATTGTTATGTTTTTACTGGATGATTGTTGATCATTTTATTGACGTCTTCCTCTTAAAAGAAAAAAAAAAACAACACACACATATTCCACTATTATTTCTACTACATGCAAAATGACAAATGCATTTATCCAAATCAAATATACAATTTGTAGGAATTTTTATGTTCATGAGCATTCAGATTTATATAGGATAACCATTTTAGTTGCGAATTATTCTAATTGTTCTGTTGAACATATTTGGGAGACAACAAGAAATCTGAAAAACTGAATATTAAACATGAAAAGGCTTTGGTCCTTACTCAGTTAAAGTTGAAAGGGCAAAGCTGAAACGGGAACAGTCACTAGTTTTAAGTGACTGGTCAATTTCAAACTTCATGAAACAATGGTAAAATGTTTCTGCCATGGATATAAATGCAATAAAAACACACCAAATTCGCACTACATGTCTGAAAACCAAAATTCACCTGTTATGGAATCATTTAAAACAGACTAAAAACAGAATCAGATTTTTAAAAAATTAACTTGGCTCACACATGATATCTGATATCACAATATTTGATCATTTGTATCACTTTGACAACACATATCACAATATTCTCAGATTAAGCTCAGATTAACCCCCAAAGAATTTAGTTGACTGCTCAAAAGAAAAATAACTCTTAATTTTAAAACTTGTGTTTAGTAGCACGTATTTTATACTGCAGTGAAGCATAAAACATAACCTTTTCCTATCCGCATTGCATAGAAGTAGAAGTAAAACATTTACTTCTAAGCACTGCCCACAAGGAAACGAAGGAACAGAGCAAGAACAGAAATTCCCATGAAGTGAGTGAAGTGGCTCAGGGTTTCCCCACTGCAAAAAATACTGTCATCAGTGGTCATGCGGGGAGTGGTGATGTGGGCGGTGGTGGAGGTGTGGGCGGTGGTGGAGGTGTGGGCGGTAGTAGGAGTAGTACAGCTGAAGTTCAGGTCGCTGTCGATGCCGGGCGAGGTGAAGGTAACAAAGCCTGGCTCCATGCCAGTGACAGTGCTGTTGATCCAGCTCTGGTACTGGGACACTCGGGTGTAGACGCCCGGTTTCATTGGGGCAGCACATCCCTCACCAAAGCTCACAATTCCAGCCTGGACCCACTGAGAACTATTATGGAGTTGAACCATCAGCGGTCCACCCGAGTCTCCCTAAAGGGGGGGAGACGGAGAAGAAAAGTAATTGCGTGCGGATAGTAATTGGAGTTTCATACTACCTCCTTATTCTCAGATTTTATTTTTGGCTTTTATTTTGAGGTTTTTCTAAAGCGTCTGCTTTTTCTTTGGTTCTGTTGGGTTACACATTGTGCAGTGCTTCCTGCCTTCAGTTTGGGACTGGACAGCAAAGACAATGCTGCTTCTTTTTGGTTTTATCCTGTGAAAATTAGGGGTGCAGGCAGCCAACTTATCGGTAAGGATTTCCTTCATTTTGGGAGATTGGTGATTGGCCAATACTTCGCTGTGTATCCAATCTTTTCACTTGATCTCATCTGCCCCACCAAATGGCTTAAAATCAACCTCTGTCCTCTCCTGCTCTCCCGTCATTGGTTTGATTATAAGCCCCGCCCACCAGGTCATGGCTGCACTTTTGCACGTAGCAAGAGTCGCTGCACTCTTGCCAAATCAACAACTTTCCTGCTATATTTAATGACATTTCAGACAAAAAAGAAAAAGAAAAATTGGTATCGGCAAAATCGGAATCGGTAGGTCGGGCTAATTGGCTGCAGTCGGTGCACCCCTGATTTTAATGTCAATTCATAGAACTGTGCCAGTGCTGGTCAATTTAAGCCTATCTTATAGAATATAAGGAAATCCTCCACGAATGGAGAGTTTAAGTTTTCATGGCAGAAAGTGTTCAGTACAAAATAAGAGCAACAGAAACTAAAAACAATGGAATAAAACAGTAGTTTGTAGGAAAAACATCTACAAACTAGGCGGGTTTCAATGATCGAGTGAAAACATTGCATTTTTATTAGATTCATGAACTACATACTGAAACCAGAGATTCATAGTAAATAAGTCCACTTGTAAATGCAGTTAATTTGTAGACTATCAGGAAGTTTGAAATATCTTCCTTGTGTTTCATGCTGAGAATTACTCCATTGAGCTTAGGGGGAAAAAAAGCAAAACACAAAGTTGTTGTTACCTGACAAGAGTCCTTTCCTCCCTCTTTTAATCCAGCACATATGAAGTTATTTAGGTTTAGGTTAGGATTGAGTGAAAGGTACAGCGTGAATATTTCGTAGTAGCACAGGCATCTGTTGTTTCCAACTATTGGCACCTCCACTTCCTGCAGAATTCTTGGCCGTAATCCAGTTCCAATACGCCTGCTTTCTAGAAGAGAAAAGTAAAGGCTTTAAGTGAAATTCACAAGAGGAGTTGTCGGAAACGGTGACTATTGCGCAACTTACCAGTGACTCCAAAACCAGTGACCCAGCTTGTAAGGCCATCATGGAAAGTGCTGTTCTCTGAGGCCAAGCAGATCGGCTGGATGTAGGCATTAAATTCAACGGGAGCCGAAAGCTTCAGAAGACAAATGTCGTTTTCATTTGTCGAGGCGTCGTACTCAGGATGGCAGAAGATTTCAGAGAGTCTTCGCGTCACTTTAGTCGAGTTGGAAGTGTTATCCAGTTGTACATCACCAAGTTGGACTTCTGTGCTGTTGAGGTCGTCTCTTTCAGAAAATCAAAACACGCGAGAATAAGAGTCGGCACATGAAAGTTTGGACTTGGTTCTGTCAGTATCAACAAATGTTAAAAATCACAATGAACTCGCCATCTTTGATAAAAACCATAGTGTGTAACTTTTATTTTTAAAAATATATTTTTTTTTCTTCCAGTGTTCCCGTTGCAAGCTAGAAACAACCAGTCAGAGCCCAGAGGCGGGCCTTAACGCTGTCAATCACTCCACCCAACCCCTGTCCCACGATGCAGTTTCCCCCCATCAGCATAGCCTGTTGTCAATGCTAAAGCTAGTTAGCATAGCCACCAATGATGGCGTACAAACAGTTTTCCTGTAACAGTGAGTTGCTGCTCTGCCGCTAGAACGTTTAGCAGTTGGTTCATGAGGATGATTGACAGCGCCCAGACTCCCCTCCAGTCTCTGGTTGGTTGTTTTTAATGAGGAGAGGTGCATTTCTTCAGACAGCAATATCAGCACTGGGAAGAGGTGGAGGAGATCGATCTTTTCAAAGATTTTCTGCATCACGACATGAGATCGTTCAGTTCAAAACAGATTTTGTTTTCTAAAAGTTACACACTGCAGCTTTAATCAGTTATTAGCAACAACAACAACAAAAAAAACCCCCTCTCACCTCGTTATGCAGTGAGCAGCTGTTAGCACCCATTCATTGCTTATCAGCGACCCGCCACAGAAGGAATCACCTGCAGACAAATACACCTGCCAGGGCCATTCCCCCAGCTGGGCATCTTGACCCCCAATGATTCGCGTCTTGCTTACAGCTGCTTTGCCGCACGCTGGGGAAAACCGAGAAGAGACAAAAGCTGAGACGTGCGAAGGTGGAGGAAGTGACTCTGGTTTTCTACTGTTAGTTTCATGGTAAAAAGGTGCGACCGTCGTTTCAATTTTGAACCATTTTTGCACGGTTATTTCAAAAGAATTACTCTCGCGCTGTTGTTGTATTTCTGCTTTTTTAATAGAAGGCAAAAGCAAAATGTCCATTAACTTAACAAAGTCCCAAATGACAAAATTAACTAATCTTTTTTCCCCCTTTCTTTTGGCAGACAGTTAACATTAGATTGTCTGCTTAATAATGTTCTGCGTGTCAGAAAATAGAAGCAAACAGGTTAAGCTTGTCAAAGTGTCGAAGATGCTTACCAGGCTCCTGCGACTGACAACCTGAAATGCCAAAAATAGACAGACATGTTAAACCAGTCATCAGCACACATGACCAGTTAGAGAAAGAAACGAACTACTGTTTCCCACAGTTTCACTTGTGGGATGATGGAAGTCATCTTTGTACATGTGCGTAAATGCGTAAATAACTCTTGTTATTCTAAAATCATGGCTTTCTTGTCCACCCGAAGTTCAAAAAGTGTTTGCCCCCTCTCATATTAAGATGTTTCTGGTATATTTTAAGGAATAAATAAAAAAAACAAACAAAAAAAAAAAAACAGTTTTGATTTCTTTTATTCATGGAAAATAGATACTCAAATCTCTCTGTCTAGTGTGAAAAAGTAACCGTGGCGTCATCATTTGTACTGGTTATTTCTTCCTTGGTGGGAACACACAAAAACTTGTAACAGGTGTTGCTCATCGCTATGGAGTGATATTTGCAAAGTTTAAGGTCATGAACTGATGTCTGAAAGTCTGCCTTTATGGTTTTCTGTTTAGAGGAAAATTAGTGGTCAACCATACCAAACATACCTTTGTTGCATGTTTTTTTTTTTTTTAGCTATCATTTAGTCAGGATATCTTAGGATATGTGACATAAGAAAATAACTGAACAAATCTTAAGACTGGAAGTACTTTTTTGCCACATTGCAGCTCTTGAAGGACAGAAACAATTGCCTTTTCAGCGTCCACACCGCCGTCCTTGCATCCTGAATTAAATATGTCTGCCATAACTCGCATGCTTTTATAGAGGTGGGCAGATTTACTGTGGATTTATTTGAAGTGACTATGATTAACAGTACGTGGTTGCTGCTGAGCAAGTTTTCAGAAAAGTGGTAGGTGCATACTGCACTTTTTCTATGTTGGTTTTTACTTTTGAGCACTGAATGAGCTCTGAATCTGTTGGAAGTCTTACTGGCTCACTCCAAATATTACTTCCAGTCATTAGAAACAGCAGCTGTGACAAAGTGCTGTACAAATAAAAACCAACAAACATTCAAAAATATGGAAAGGACAGAAGACAATACCATACCATAAACCACAATGCGCAATAAATGAAGTAGGAGGAAAAGTTTCAATAATAAGTCTCAATAAAAAAAAAAAAAGAATCGGAAGAAATCTTAAAGGTGAAGATGAGAACCTAAAGTTAAAGAAAGGGGAGAGGGACAACAAAAGCCACGGTTTCTAGCAGACAACAAATCCTCAATCTCTGCGCCACAAAGCTGCAGCACACATGCTGCCCAATTGGCCAAGAGGCCCTGAAAATCAGTTTGAGCCTGCTACTCTAATCAAACCAGCCGGAAACCAGACCGGCCTGCTTAACCTGCCGGAGCTCAGCAACAACCTGAAATTGGGGGGGGCAATAAAGGGGACAATAAAGGGGCATTTTTAATGCGTAATGAGAAAACTATACATCATTTGGGAGCAGCAACACTAAAAGCTCTATCGTCCAAACCTAAATCAGGATTATTGGTGTACTGTATCTGAACTAATAAATGTTAGAACAATATTTTATAAAACTTGATCATTTGAAATGAGGATGTAAATGTTACATTCTTACTGTGTGCTACATACTCATGAAAATTGGTCTCAAAGACAAAACATCTTTGAATAAATGTGACGAAGACGGCGTCACACGTAGGTTTGTCTTCTTCACTAACTGGTAATGTACAGAAAGCTTTTCACCATCTATGTGCATGAGGTTGATCAGGCTCATGTCATCAAGCTACATGAAAGGTAACATGAATCATAAAACACTCTTTTCTTACCACTGGATAGCAGAAGGATCAGCACAAAGTTTCCAAACAGCTTCCGGAGAGCCATTTTTGAAGAAACGGTATGAATGCAGATGCTGAGCTCTGCTCAGAATGAACCTTTCCCACTAATGTCAGCCTATTTAACACATGCAGCGTGAAAGGAAACCTGCCGGTTGTGTTGTCAGAGTTGAGTCTGCCTATTAAAAAAAAAAACTTCAGGGCCTTCCTTGATTGGCCAGGAAGGATGCCCACTCAAGGAAGTAATTTATGTTCATCATGCAACATGTTTGTTTTCCTCTCAGGTTCTAAAGATAATCGACTAAATGTGTTTTTGCAATCTGGGCACCTCTGACTTTTACGAACAAATGTACAGATACTTCACGTTTTATGGAATAATTCAATAGCATTTGTCCTCTTAAATACTTATTTTAAAAGCATTTTTCCAAAAAGTAAGAGGTTTTTACTAAATGGTTGTGGTTGACTTTGACCGTCAGTGAAGCAGAGGAGTATTTATTGCCATTACTGCAGACATTGTTCAGCTTCAAACTAATTTCCTTATTGTTTCATTTTGCCTGTCACTTACCTGTAATTCCCGCTGAGCCTTTTGTCTTCAGCCCCATCAAAACCGGTCTGTTCTTTGTGCTACATCTGTCGGTGAAACTATGTAGCATTTATCAGCTCATCATCTCTCCACATCCCCAGTGAATGTGTTTATGCAACAGTTTATTCTGTTGTATAAACTTTGTTCTGTTTACCTCTCATAAAATGACCGTTCTACCTGCCATATCACCAGAGATTTGTCGCCTGTGAAAGTTGATATCAGTGTTTTGCTTCAACCATGGCAGCAGAAAAATAAAATGCTTGCCATTTCATTTGCTAATATGAAACCCTAACTACCATTGTTAGGATTAGCTGTCATTGAAGCACTGGTAACTTCTTCTTTTGCACAGTTTCACAGTTCCAGTGTCTCCAGTCAATAAGAAATTAAATTAAAACCGCGTGAATAATTTCGTCATTAAAAATCGATGTAAACGGTTACATGAGATTATGGTCGTAATTGGATGATAGCTAATCATCTATCATCCAATCAGAGGAGACATCGGCGTAATATTTAGGCGTTGGAGTGCATAGTCCAAAAAACACACCATCATCCTCCTACCACTTCTTGTTATCGTCGTCGTCGTTTACAACAGTTGTAACATCCGGCTGTTGATCACGCGACTCATGTGACACCAAAGAAAAAGGTCTTCCCATTGCAGGTTTTCAAAATGCATAAATTTCAATAGAACCAAAAAAAAAAACAACAACAAAAAAAAACCAACTCAACATAACGTAAAAATCTTAGCGAAAATGCAGCTTTTTGAGAGAATTTTCACAATTTCAATTTGTGGAATTCTATGGTTAATGGAGACCTTCTCTGGTGACATTTTAAAAAGGTTACAGAAACGACTTTAACAAAGCTCAGCCGACTGTTCTTTCAAGAGAAAACAGTATTGTCCTAAATGGAATGAGGAACAGACATACGTTAAACCTCATTTCATTCGGAGAAGGAAGTGAAGTACAATATTTTCCACTCGTCCACTTGTGGGAAGACATTGTACAATGCAGCTAGCTGCGACAACAATTTCCCAACTCTGAATAACTTTTCTCATTGTAAAAAAATCGAGTTGCTTGTAAACACTCTTGACCTTTGCTTCTTGGTAAGGAAAGTCTCCTGGCAGGCTTTTGTATTTACTTTTCTTACTGAGATAGTTGATTGCTGTGATAACTTGTAAAACCGGGTCAAAATGAGGTAAGGAAAGTTACTCGGAAGAATAAAATTGAAATGTTCAAACTACTTATTCCACAGCTTGAATCTAAATCTGACAATGAAGGGCATTTGCGCCTCTCAAGGTTTTCCGTCAGGTAGCAATCGACGCACTCGTCTGTGAACTGCAGCAAAGCTCCATGTTGACAGAGCATATTTGTACACTCAGGAAGTTGCTGTGCATTAAAATGTTTTCTTTGCCACAAAAACAAAAAGAAAAAAATGCTGCGAGAACAGAGATCGCCAAAGAACGATTGGAAGGACTTGGATTTTCACCACTGCCAAAAAATACCATCAGTGGTTTGTGGGGCATGTAGGTAGGACAACAATATTTGAGGACTCGGGAAGTCACTGTATACTTAAATGTATTATTTGCCAAAAAATACATTGAGAAATGTTGCAACAACAGAGAACGCCAATGAGTGATTGAAAGGACTCAGGTTTTCACCACCATCGAGAGTTTTGTCTTCAGGCGTCCCTTTGCGGTGACAAAAGTAATTTAAATCCTTGTCAACGCCAGGAGAGGTGAAGGTGAGGAAGCCCGGTTTCATGCCAGTGACCATGTCTTTGATCCAAGACTCGTACATTGACACTCGAGTGTAGACTCCAGGTGTCAGTGGGAGGGCGCAGCCTTCACCCATGCTCACAATCCCAGCCTGGATCCACTTTTGGCCCTTTTTTAGCATGAGTGGGCCCCCTGAGTCTCCCTAGAGAGAAACAAGTAGTAGAGCGTGTAAAAATTATTTGAAGAAATTTTTATACAGGAAAACATTTTTTCAGCAGAGAAACCATGTCAAAAGGTCATTCCATTTAAATGCTAAAACTTGATGTCAGAAAGTTACATTACAGACGTAATATTGTATTTGTTTAAGCAGTAGATTTTCTTGATGAAAATGACCAACAATTTCAACATTTAGCCGCCTGAAAAATAAGCACACAATGATGGTTGCCAGACGCGTCGCACACATGCGTTTGGATTCAGGTGTTTGTCAGATATGCTCTCGGGAAGCGGTTGTAAATATATGCATCTTGTTTTACCATGCATTGTGTACTTTCCAGTGATGCTATAACTGTTCATATTAAATATGTAGATGTTGGCTGTTGTGGTCGTTTGTTTTTTTGGGTTTTTTTTTTTTTTCCTCCCTTTCTGCAGATTTAGAGGTAGACTCTGGTGCACATGTGTCAAACTCAAGGCCCGGGGGCCAAATCCGGCCCGCCGTAGCTTTTTATGTGGCCCTCCACAGACTAGACTAAACACTAAATATTATATTATCAATCATATCAATGCAGTTTTCATCTGTTTCCTGCCAATTTATATCAATCAATCCCTCGAGTTTCTTGAGAATTTAGTTGATGTACGATTATGGTCCATGATTTATACAGCGAGTAAATAAACAGTCGCATTTATCTGAAGAGATCTTCAATAATATTATGTAATTTTAAGAATTCATTGACATATTAACAGTTTGTGAACAGGTTTTATCAACACATCCTGGCACAACCGGCCCTTTAAGAGCCTTCATGATCTTGATTTGGCCCAAAACAAAAATGAGTTTGACACACCTGCTCTAGTGGTTTTGACTTGTGTAGTCTTTATGCTTATTTCTCTTCAGTCCAATCTGATTTCCTTTTGAACCTTTCCTCCACCTTTCTCCCTGTCTTTTTCATCTGTGTCCACTACATTTGAAATAAACGCTAAGAAATGTCTAGAGGTTTTGTGAATCCAATGGAGCGTCATGGCAAAAGGCCACTTGTGAAAGTAAATGTGCTGGGTCTCACCTTGACACTCGAAACAACGATTTTGAGTGCCACCCTGCTGGATAGTGGGCGTTAAAAAAAAAAAAAAAAAAAAAGAGTTACCTGGCACGAGTCCTTTCCTCCACCAAAATATCCAGCACATATCATGTTGTCTGTGATGGAGGCAGCCTGTTGATAGTAGCATTTGCACCTCTTTTTTCCAATAATTGGAACATCGACCTCTTTCAACTTGTTGGCTGATAATCCAGTCGCTGTGGTTATTTGAAGAAAAATGAATAGCGTTCGTGTAAAATGAAGAAGGAAAAATTAAGTAAATATTCTACATGTTACCAATCCCATGCGTCTTACCGGTCACACCAAAACCAGTAACCCAGGCCTTATTCCCGTCATTGAAACGGCTGGTTTCAGAAGCTAAGCAGATGGGTTGGATGTACTTTGTGAACTCGACAGGCTTCGAAAGCCTCAGAAGACAAATGTCATTGTTAAACGTCTCAGGGTCGTATGCAGGATGGCAGACGATCTGAGCAAGTTTCAGATTCACCCGATGGGGGCTGTCGACATTCAGTTCTACGGTACCCAGCAGGACTTCTGTGATGAAAAGGTCATACCTTCAAAACACAAATGTACAATCATTAATTTGAACTTTTGACCTGATGGTAAACTTAGTGACGAGTAGTCTGAGGTCTTCCCCATAGTAACTAAGCAAATAGTCCAGGAATGTTTTTTTTTGTTGTTGAAACGTATCTTTGAAACGGGGTTTTGAAATAAAATTTCACCCAGCTGACAAAGTTTATTTGTAAGCACATTTCAGCAAGAAAGCAGTTCAGTGCAACCCCGCCGGACTGCACATGTAGTCAAAAGTTCCTGCGCTCCAAATGACCCCAAAGTTTAGGACTGTGGGAGGGTTAAAGAAAAAAAAAATGAATATGCTTTGTCGACCTCTCACCATGTTATACAGTGTGCAGCGGTCAGGACCCATTGGTGGTTGATCAGCGATCCTCCACAGAAAGCAAAACCGTTCTGATGCAAACTTGCCTGCCATGGCCACGTCCCAAGATATGCATCCATACCCCCAATAATTCGATTCTTGATCGGCAGACGGCCACATTCTGACAACGGGGAAGAAAAAATCAGTAGGAAAGGACAGAGGCAGCAAGTTCTGTCTCAAGATATCCCTTTCACTTTCTACGTCTATGTAGAACATTCAGTGTTCCGTGGAGCAATTTTTACCTTTAATTTATGTGTGGTTTGCTCATTTCTATGGGTTTTATTTCTGTTCTTTTTAAATGCCATTTATGCCTTATATTCATTTCCATCTGGCATCGTTACTTACACCAATAAATGAAACAAAACACGTAAAAATGCATGGTTGTTGAAACATGCTTTATGTTGATGCTTCTCTTTGGCTGCCGTTATAATGAAGGCAGAAATTATTTGACTGAGCCGCCAATAACGAACTTGCCAAACAATTCGCACACAGGTCTTTGGAAAGGCTACCTTCTGGTCTTAAAATATGTGACATTAGCAAAACTTATCTTTTCATTCGCACAACTTCTCAAACTGGCCCTTAGATGCTTACCAAATGGCTGTGACTGACAACCTGGAACACAGAACAGAGGAATGCTTCATCTCAAAAATAGGGCAAAACCCCCCCCCCTATACATTTGGTGATATGTGTCGAAACTGACCACCACTGTTCCAATGTTCAAGGCAAGACTTTAGATCATTTAACTAGATAGATACACACACGTTCCGTAGATTGAGATTTTTATTTTGAAAATAGAATTACGTAGTCAAATACCTTTCTCCAAGTATTGCTAAGATCAAGTTTGAAACGATGAGACAATTTTTGTTTTATGAAAAGAAATATTTAAAACGAAAACTTTTTTCTTACCACTGTACAGCAGAAGGGTCACCAGGACAAACCCAGTCAGCTTTGGGAAAGCCATTTTCAAACTCCTCTCCGGTCGCGGTGCATATTTTTTTTCCCCCCTCTTAAAAACAGGTTATACACTCATTTCATTTTTGTTTTTTTCCGTGCAAATGCTAATCCTCCTTACAGTACCATCCCATGCTGTCATGATCCAGTATTTGGGGCCGTTTGATTTTCATTTGTGTTTCGATCATTTCTGTTATGTACTTGGAATGTTCAGAGTTGCTATGGTAACGGTAGCCCGGGGAATGATGGGTAGGTTAGAACATGGCAGTTGGAAACTAGTGACTGATCAGCAGTGGATGTTAACAAACAACAATGTTAACATTGAAGACTTCTTAATGTCTTCAAATCTAAGCAGTGACATTAAGGGATTAAAGACATAGCAATTTCCCTTCTTTCATTCTTTTAATCTTGCCATAAGGTTTTAATTTCTCTATTAGTTATTATTAGTTGGGCTCCTCTTTAATCTCCCTTTCACAGCTTCACAGAAAATAGGACTATACACAAGAACATAGTTTAGATACTGTGGTGCACACTGCAGCACAGTAGATGGTGATAATGTACCTCAAGACTGGATGTTTTGGAAGGAAGCCAAAAAAGGAAAAAGAAAACTGAACTGGAAACCTGTTCAGACCGAACTGTCCTGTTGTGGCAGCTGTTCCAGTCCTGGAGAGCTAACCATGCTAATGCTAGCAGTGTCACCAATGTGCGTCTCTTGATATTTCGCAAGCTGTCTGAAACTTGCCTTAGCCTGAGTTCAAGTTAATGGAAAGCCTTTTCATTTGAAAATGAACTATCTTTGATTCCCACTGCAGAATGTCAAATTTAATTTGTCGGGCAGTGGCTTTGTAATTCTTCTCAGATAGATGGTTGGCAATTGCTTCAAATAATTGCTTCGTTTTGGTCATTGCTGATGCTTTACCTTCTTAGCGTTTTGCTAACATACGTTGTGTGGCCCAAACACCAGACCACTGAAATCTACAGATACTGGTTTAATGATCAACATCTGGAACGTCTTTTCTGACTAAATTAACAGTTTTCCGTCTTAAATTTGTCTTTTGATGCTGTAGCTCAGGAAGTTATCATTTTACTATTAAAAATGAGTTTCGATTTCCTTTGGTGCTTTTCATCACGGCTTGTTTTACTTTAGAGCTAAAGGTTTAAGTTGTTGCTGATACTGCCATGCTAATTTTAGCTGACTACAAAGTCATTTTGAAAGCAAAAATCCAGCTGTTTTTCCTGCATCTTTACATCCATCTTGATGGATTATGGATTCATTGAACTATTTCACAGTTTGCTTTTCAAGATTCCTGGCAAGCATGAAAAAAGAGGAATGTTGCACCAAAAGGCCCGTAGAGCTGGTTGTTCAACTGGAGGTCAAAGTGTCGTGGTATCGATTGGGGAGCTGCTGAGTGTTCATCGGAGAGACGGCCTCAGGGCAGAACATACCGTTGGTGGCTTGTTTTTGGAAATATTACTCCGTTATGGCGAGTTGAGAGTAACAGACAAAACGGTTTGTGTCCAGGATGTGTGGAGTCTGCAGAGATTTTTTTTTTTTTTTTTTTTAGCCACCCTTTTCCTGACCCTATATTAGGGTCATAATGACCTCAAAGAGGAGGCCGTTGATGAACTCCTCTGCAGACCTGTTGCAGTTTCGACCCACCCTGTTATGTGGATGAGTCAAACCAAACAGTGATGACAAAGTTTCCTACAAACCAGAATGAATCTACAGTAGATGCTGACGAAAACTTAAGAAGAAAATTGAGATAATTTATATGAAATTAAATTAAGTTTATCCAAGTAAATATATCCAGTTAAGGAAACATAAATAGTTGCAATCTGATTACACTTTAACAAATGAACAATCATTTATTTTTACCTCCATTCTCTTTTTCAGAGCAGAGACCCATTGTCTCCTCGTTCTTGAGAGAGTTTGTAAAGCCTGAGAGTCGTGGGAAACTCCTCAGAAAGAAGATACGCTTTTTGATACTTTGAAATTGATATACTTTCATTTCCCTTACACGGAAGGTAACCGATATTCTCTTCAGAACAAAATCCCATATTTTAATTTTTTTTTTTTTTTTTTTTTTACCTCTTTGCATAACAACATAATGGTTTATTCAACCTTATGTCCTTAATAGGTTTTAGCTCTTAACATCCCTGCCTTCCACCACCTTCTAATTGCTTTTACTTTCTTTTTCCTCCCTTCAGTGCTTCAGTTATGTGACATGAACAGAGGTGGGCTGCTGGGAAGTACATTTACTTGAGTTCTTTTCTTGAGAATTTGTACTTTCAGTATTTAAGTATCTTTGAAAGCGCCCACTCCAGTACTTTAACTTGATTGATATCTGGACAGAGCTTTGTTTGTTGGCCTAATATTTGACCAATACAATCAGGAGTTTGACTCAGATAATTAAGACGGAAAGTTACTCGTTTGATTTCGTTTTCACGAGAAGGAAAATGACTGAATACATAAAAAAAATCATTTCGATTTGCCAAAGATGTTTATTTTTACTAATAAATGCATGCAAATCAAAGGACTACATAAACCAACCTTTAAAGGGTTTGGAAGTACATCAGCCAGTGACGGATCAGTGCAAATCCACCCACACGTGATTATAGCACTTAACCGCATCGAAGTACAGGACTAACTATGTTTGATTTGGATTGAATACAGTAATGCAGATGATTTCGATAGTACAATTGTTACTATCTCGTTAAACACCTTTGTGTTAACATTTTTCAACTAAGCCAAATTAATTGCGACTAGCTTAGGAGAATCCAGCTACAGAGCCGCACCACAAGAAGAAGCAAGCGTTTTCTGTTTTCACTTTTTTGTTTTTTTTTGGTTTTGTTTGTTTTTTTTTTTAGCAACAATTACATTCCACCGCTGCTGACAAAGACATGGAGAATGAGCGAAAGCGCAGAGAGAGCCGCGAGGCGAGCGAAGGGACTCAGGTTTTCACCGCTGCTAAAGAGGCTGTCGTCAGTGGTGGGAGGCGTGAAGGTGGAGCAGGAGAACCACAAGTCATAATCTACGCCTTCGGAGATGAAATCGACAAAGCTCGGTTTCATGCCAGTGACCGAGTCGGTGATCCACTTCTGATAGGCGGACACGCGAGTGTAGACTCCAGGTCTCATTGGAAGGGCGCAGTCATACCCAAAACTCACCACCCCACCCTGGACCCACACAAGGCTGTTGTACATCACCAGCGGTCCTCCCGAGTCTCCCTGTGAGAGGAAGCAGAAGAGATTCGAATTTTGCTTCTGCTTGAATTATTTATTTTTTTTGTGTGTGTGAATAAGAGTTGAGATTGTTTTTGCTTGAGCACAATGGAATTTACATTATGTAAAATACTTAACAAATTGTTGGTCTATCACCTGGACCCCCAGTATGTAACTTCTACAAATTTTTTTTTTTTTTTTTTTTTTTTATTTATTTTTTTACATATTTAACTATTCCCATTTCATGACAGTAATACGTTGACCCGTTCTCACTTAACAATTCACTAAACACAACATATTCAAAAACACAAAATTATCTAAGCACAGCTACAAATGAAGAAAAACCCAGATATTAACAAAATAGAAGAGCTAGATATCGCTGCTGACAGGAGGACACCACTTTTGGCTTAGCAGTCAGAATTTATTCTTGCTTTGGCGCATTTATTGAAAATATGAAGGCGACAGGTGATGCTTATATCAAAGTATATTTTTGAGTAGGGACATAATACAAAGCTTCACTCTGTTCTTTTTCTCAGTGGTAAGCTATGACTGCCTTCCTGCCCATCTAAACAGAGAGAGTGAATGGCGGAATAATTTCATGGTTCTAAAGTGAAACGCGGTCTCATCCAATCCAGGATGACCCCGGTTTCCTGCTGGGATCTCTTCATTAATGTTGTTTTCTTAGTTGGCAATTCTGCTTAGTTAATGTCACTATTTTTGAATATGTTGTTTTTTTTTCAATTTATAGTTGTGTTTGATGAATTGCTGAAGTAGTTTGCACTTCAGCGCCACCGGAGTGCAAACTAATGGTACATTATGAGACAGATAATCTGTAAAATGGTGGAGCTCCTCCACCGTGTCGCATGCGAGTCTCTGTCACTCAATAAAAACTAAAACCCTGCCCAGCCTTTGCCAACATCCCATGCACCGATTTTTTTTTTTTGCGTCCCATGAGCAGATTAAGTGTACAGAAAGTGGATGGTTGGTTTATTCAGTGGGCTTTGGTCGTAACTAGGCTGAACATCACACCACCGTATGTTTTATAGAGTTGAGAAGATCCAGGTACATGACGAATCACACAACACAATAAAGAACTCGTCACCTGACAAGAGTCCTTTTGTCCCTCATCAAAGCCAGCACACATCATTTTCTCCGTGATGGCGGCAAAGTCTTGATTGTAGCATGAGCACTTGTTATTTCCTACGATCGGTACTTCAACCTCCTGCAGGATGTGAGGGAACGTCCCATTGCCTAATGGAAGAACAATTTCAGCGTTTTTGTTTCATCGGACTTCAGAAAACAAGACTGTTTGGCCTAAATGAATGATCTGTAACTTACCCAGGTCACCAAAACCAGTGATCCAGCTGTGGGTACCTTCATGAAAGGTGCTGTTATGTGAAGCCAGGCACACTGGCTGAATGTAGTCTGTGAAACTGACGCGAGCCGACAGCTTCATCAGAGCGATGTCATTGTCAGAAGTGTTAGGGTTGTAATCAAGATGCATGATGACTTGTGCGATCCCCAGAGTCACTTCGTTGGGGTTGGGTTGTGATAAATTGTGGGCACCCAGATGAACTTTAGATGTGAGAATTTCACTATCATAGACAAAAGAAACAAAGAATGAGTTGTGAGTTCAGCACTTAGAGATTGCCACCATCACCCTGGGAATCAGAGGTAGGAAGAGTAGCACTATTTTAACAGTTTTGCTCAAGGGAAAATAGAGGGTAGCAATCTAGGAAATTCCTCAAGAGTAAAAAAGCATTTGGTAAAGACTATTAAACTACTGAATGGCTGATCAAATCATCAACCGTTAACCTGAACAAATGCGCTATGTCATAAACAACCAATAAGTGTTAGGAGAAGGGTCTTAGTGCTGCTAAACAATCATCCTTGTTTACACGCTGCTCACACCCTCCCCATTTCTGTCTGCTACACTGGAGCTGGTTCACCTCAATGGAGGCTGTCTGAATGCTACGGCTAGTTAGCATGGATAAACTATTTTCCTGGAGCTGTAAGTTGTTTCTCTGACGTTTACAAGTGTGGTCGACAACGCGAAGGCCCACCTTCTGGCTTTGATTGGATGCTTTTAACTGCAAGTGCTGCGTTCCTTCAGGGAGAAGGGGGAGGAGCTCTATCTTGTCACACATTATCTCTCATATTGTCACAACATGGAGACCTATTTTTGTAACACACTCCAGCTTTAATGGGAAAAAAAATGTGGAAATACATCCAGATATGATCAAATGGTTGTAACCGTGCCCAACGAGAGACAGAAATCTCACCTGTCAATGCAGTGGGCCGCGGTCAACACCCACTGGTCGGTGATCAGGGATCCTCCACAGAAGTGACCATTCTCTCCCTGTATGCTGACCTGCCAGGGCCAACGGCCTTGGAACGCATCCTGGCCCCCAACAATCCGGGTTTTTTTAAATACATTACCACACACTGTTACGGAAAACAATAATAAATGTCATAAATGTTGATATATATAATGTAACAAAAACATTATGTTGTATGTAGTTTCACCACTTACAGCCGAGGTAAATAGAAAGTATACCTTCCTTAATTAATGACCAGTTCAACACAGGACAGATTTCAAAATGTCAATATTTAAGCCAAATTTCTACCACGCTCAGGAAAAGTACACTTCAAAAATTGTTCCGTAGAAAAATTTGTAAAGCTGTAGAATTTAAAATAGTCATGCCAATCTAAAAATAAAATCACTGCGCAGGTTTGACAGAGTTCTGATTTTAATGTTGCACACCTAGTACACTCAAGTAATCCAAAGAAAACATGATCTTGAAACACGTCATGTCAATACGCTCTAATCTGAAAACAAAAGAAGTAAACGTATGAAATACGTAGGATTAATCTTTGAAACTTACTTGGCTGCTGTTGTGCCTGACAACCTGCAACAAAGACCAAAAATGAGTTTATTAATTTAAGAAACAACTGTCTCCAACCTGAACGGCATGTCATTACTCACAATGTTTTGATTTGTATTTCCTATCCTTTATGTTTATATTCAATTAGATTCTAGTCTTAGATACTTGGACTACAAATAATGACCCAATTTGTAAATTTGGTGTTTGACTTTTTAATTAAAATTAATTAATTAATTAATTTTTTATTTTTTTGTCTGAATTTATTCAGGGGTCAGGTTAAATTTGCATCCAGTACAAAATAAGCAAACAATTATTTGTGAGGAGTTGTAGTTAGTCCGCAAACAACTCAACTATGTGCTGGCTGTAAAACTTTATCAATGTGGCATTTCATTGGCAATTTCAAATATGTTTCTCAATCTTGTAAATATTGCTTTGTTTTTGAATTTCAGGGCAGAAATTGAAATGTTTCATTTATGATCGTGGTTTATTTCAAAGCAGAAAAAAGCACTTTGGAATTGTCACGACTTCATATTTTGTATGGCATGGATATTCAACTGTGTCACACTTTAGACACCACTGGAGATTTACCAGTTTACCTGATGACTCAAAGATCAGAACTATAAATTGACAGAAATTGGTAACACAATGTAAATTGATTACTTTTCTGATTCTAATCTGTACCATTTTAAACTCATCATATTTTATTTATATTTCTTTGTTATATAGTCTGATTAATAGAGATGGGCGGATTGATCCAAAATATTTAACATAGATACCAAGTTATCAATGTTATGTAACACTGATAACTTGGTACCAAGTTATCAGTGTTACATAACCTGGTTGTACCGATACGACCAGGTTAGTATCGGTATCGTATTGATTCAAGTGGGGTAAGATCGAGACCTTAGTGTCGGATTCCTTCTTGAAATTTTGTTTTATTTTGTTGCAGTTTCTCAAACAAAGATTCTGTGTTGATGTAAAATTTGATTTTTTTTTTTTTGCACTTTTTTTTTTAAAAATTACACACTGATATTTAAATATTAAATATTTTTTAGACACATGTAAACCACAGCATATAAATCTAGGACAGAATTTGAACAAAAAGACCTAAACATGAGAAGTTTGATAGTATATCAAACTTAAATAAAAAGTGTCACTACTGGCAACACTGACCCTGTTTTCGTATTTATTTGTCATTGAATACTAAAATATACAGAATTCTTTCACTTCTACTGAAGTGGCCTCAGATTTCCTCTGAGTATAACTGCGAAAAAAATGTAATGAAATTTAATTTCCTCCTAAATGAATACGGAAACAGTTCATTAATAATGTGCATTCCTAAACTCCTTTCAAAACTGAGGATTATACAAATACAAGCATCCTGCCAAAGAAAAGACTGGTTAAAACAATAACAACCTTCAAACAGGGTTTAAAAACAACTTTTAAATCAAAGTGCAAATTCCCTTGATTTAATTTAATCAGTTTCACTTTGTATGATTAATTAAATGCTGGAAAAGTAAGCATTTGTTCATCGTGGCTTATTGTGTAGATAGAAAGTAATTGTTTTTCTCCCACCACCATGTTGAGTCGGAAAATAATTATCACAAGAGTAAATAAAAACAATATGAAAAGAGCGAGTTTGTAAAAATATTTCTTACCATTGCATATGAGAATGGTCAACACAGTGAACGCAGAAAGCTTTTGGAGAGCCATTTTCAAAGTCTCTAAGGATTCATAACAAAGTGTCAGACTTTAATAGTCTGGTTTCAGCTGTTTAGCTCCGCCCCTAATATCATTCATCCTATTGACTACTGACCTTCATTTGACAAAACCTGTATGAAAACAGAGATTGATGAAAAACATGTTTTGCCTCATACATTGGTTACGTGGTGCATTGTGCAGATACAAAAGATGTTCAGAGAAGCCACAATGGTTTGTAATCAAAAGTTCTTTTTTTCTGCTCTTATCCTTTGTCCTCATCTTTCCCCTTTTCTCCTTCTTTTTGTCTTTGCCTGTACTTAAGCAATAATTTACAATTAAAAGTAACTTTGGCTCACCTTACGCAACATGTTTCTACCCCAGTCCGCTAGATTAGTCGATGCAGTATTCAGCAACTTTGTTTCTTTTCTTCCCTAGAAAATCAATTGAGATTTGAGAGTCACTTTGGTCTGTTTTTCTCTTAAACATCCATTCTTGAAGGAAGAGTCTGGGTTCAAGTGTTATAGGTCTTCCTGAGGTTGTACGTTCTATGTGTGGACTTTGATGGGTTTCCTTAAGTAGACAACTTTTTAAGACAACTGGAATAATGAGCCGAACTTGTCTCACTATTACATCCATTGAAATGCATGTAGCTGCATCTTCCTGTAAACGTAGGAGCTGGGCAAAACCTCTGAAAAGATTTCGCTATTTTATCTGGGAGTTTCTTGTTGTTTCACTCGCTAGCAACAATATAAGGCAGTTTTAAAAACAAACTCTTTTGTTGACACTTTTTGGGTCTTAATGGATTACAGACTTAGGGAGCAAATGCCATTATATGTGTTGTCCTCGTTTTTCAATGGGATTTCTATAAAATATGTAAGATGATTCAAAAGACTGAACATAAGGGCAACACCCTTAAAATGTTGTTGTTAAGCTAGGTTTTATGCACCCAAAACCTTGTCCAGCTAGATTTTCAAGTACAGTACTTGTACTTGGAAATCCAAGTACTGTACTAAGTACAGTACAGTTCATTTCTTACTGGAAATGAGCCTGTTGTATTGTTGACAATGCGGGCCAGGCTCTGATATCAGTGACTTAACAGCCCGTGTAAACAGCCCTCATGCTCCCGGACTAGCCCCCACAAAATTCCCAAAGGGACACAAACGCCTGTAAAACACATGTAGACTGGTTAGGCAGGATCCCGCTGAGGGTGTAGAGCAGGTCCAATGTTTAACTATTAAAATAAATCAAACAATCCCTAAAGCTTCTATGCCGTTTCTATGCATTAACTGAGACATTTGCAGCTTTAATACGATTGTCAACTATTACTTTAACTTTAAAGTTGCTTTTGCTGGAGATAGAATAACGTAATCCTGGTATAATCAAAAAAAGAGAGTCACTTATATGGTGTATGTTTAGTAAAAAAGGTTTTCTTTCTCTCATTTTAATGCGTGGCAGATGAATCAAAATCCCAATTTTCCCAATAAAGCAGAATGAAATATGACTTCAAATAGGAGGGCAAACACGAACAATCAGATGCAATGAATAACAAAAACAGAGAATATGAATAGAGGACAGAAAACCATTTTTCCTAATAAGACACAAGTAAACAAAAGGCACGGTTAATTGTGTGACTGAAGGCTCGGCTGATACCGAGCTTTTCATCATCAAAGGAGTGTGAACACAGAACATAAACAGCTTGGGTAAAATCAATATGGAGAGGAGAATTCAAGCAACAAAGACAAGCCTTGTCAGTGCTACAGCCATAATTATCTTGCTGGAGAGCTCTGAATTCTGCATGTCTGGGATGTAATTGTCTCCGAAAATCCTGTGGGACAGCAGTTATTCATTTCATCTTTATCTTATGGCAGCTTACAATTGCACTTGGTGTGTTGAATGAGTTAATCAGTTATATGTATGAACTTTACCTCATTTATCAGGCCTAACATACCAAATATGTTAGTGGTCCAATCAGCGATGCTTCCCACTGAGCCTTACGTTTTGTTAAGATTAACTCTAACTTATCCTTAATTTATAGTTGTGCTTAGTGTTTAATAGTAATATGATGACCACTTTCTAATGCGATTAGGACAGAACGACTGGATCGTTTATTCCAACTCATCTTTGTGCACTTTTTCAACCAGTGCTGCATATCTTGAGTGTGAGTGGAAAGCTTGTAACGTCCTGCAGATTCAGATGAAATCAAGGGATTTAACTCAAATGCATTTGTTCTCCAACAAGAGATCCCCCATTAGCTTCCACATCAACAAGCACAATGTGCTGCAATCATCCGTCACTTTAATTGTTGCCAACCTCATCAGTTCATTGTTTTGTTCCCAGATTTGATTAATGTGCTTGGGTTCCTATTGTCCCAATAATATCACATTGATTCATTTCACAATGCAGCCCAACGGTTGATCATAACCATTTCAGCTTTGGTTTCTGACATTTTTATTTATTTATTTATTTTTTTTTTTCAAAGCAAGTCCATTTGAAGGAATCTCCTCCGCTACCTTGATTGGTTCCGCCTGAACTCACGACAAGCTGATTGTTTGTTGAGTTCTTTGCAAATTTGTGCTTTGCAAGTGTCTGGTGTTTGGTATTTTTGAACCACATGCCAAAAGACTAAAATCCTCTTCAAAGCCAGAGGTGCGTGAAAGCCGTAAATTGACAGCTGGCAAATCATACGTGGCGTGAGCCCAAGTCCCGCTGGTTGAGTGCAGAGAATGGATTTCTTTTTTTTTTTTTCTTTTAGTATGTGCACACGGCGAGACGCTGACTGCCATATTTTCTTCTGACATTCATAGATGTCACCCATCTGTTGCAGATGGGGAAATGATTGGAATGTGATGTGGACAGATACTTGATTCTGACTGTGTGGATTCATACATTGTCTTGCAAAACTGCGTCTTGATTTTTTTTTGTTTTTAAATACAACCACAAATTTCTGTTCCTTTTATTTTGGGCTTTGTGTCTCATCTTTGTGGGAAGTCGGCATGGAAGAAGAGTGAGGTTTTAAAATGATTCATGTTAAGACCTGTTAAGATCACAGTATTTATTGCTAGTTGATGTTATCAAAATAACCATAACGATAGATGGAAGCTCAGAAATGTACCTTTCATCATTGCACTTACTGCATTTCCAGTTACTATAATTGTGCAATTCGACATTTAAAATGAATTGTGTAAAAGAGATGCCAATGTCAAACAAAAACCGACAATACAAAGCTTTGTCGCCACAATGAGGTGTTTTTTTTGTTGTTGGTATAATTGCACAAGTGCAATAGGAACACTGTGTTTGCATCACACGAGTAAAAAAAAACAAAAAAAAACGGATGTTACTACTGGCACAAACCACGAAGAAGACCACAGGAAGTAGTTGGAGGATGATGGCGCGAAATGCTTTTTGTGTAAGCGACTTATCGCAAGTACAAACTCATTCACGTTTGATTCTAATCGCGCCTCTTACATAATGGAAGCGCTGCAATTGCAACGTTGTGTGTTTTGACTTTAGCAGCACAACAAAGTTTCACGCTGCTCCTCGACGATGACTATCATTGGTTTCAGCAACGGCCGTCATTGTCGGGGAGCAGCGGGGAGATGGAGGCAGGGTCTTGCACTCGAGCCGTAAAAGGGCCTATAAATGAGAACAAACTACAACCGTGACATAAACTGTAGCTCTCCTTCCTTTGAGGTTGTTGTGCTGTTTCTGTTTTATGTTTTCGAGATCAAAAACGGAGCAGAAAATTGTGAATGTGCCCGACCTCTGACTATGAATCTGCCAGAGACTTATTTGGCAGTAAATCACCTTCCGTTGCCGTGAACGCTTCACAACTCTTAACACTTCTGCAAGACATTTTGCGGCTGCTAAAAACTTGTTTGCAGTTGTCAAGTTAAATTAGAAATCGTCTGTGAGAGACAAGTCACTTTGAAGTCAAGCAAATGAAAGCTGCTGTGAAAAATCAATGTTTAAGACCAGCGGCGTTTGTTTTTTTTGGGGGGGGGGGGGGGGAGGGTTGGTGTGTGGGTTTTTTTTTTTTTTAAGCAGCAGCTTTGACTTCTCTAAATGTCAAAGCTGAGGTCGAGAGACACCGGGTTTCTGAGAGATCCGGCTTTCTCAGAAAACTGAGAGACCGGTCGAGCTTCTGCTCCACTGCGTGTGAATCGCTTCAGAAATGTGAAGGAAGCATTCAGACTGCGCCAAGATGCCTGACAGGACAGGCATCTTGGTGGAAGGTCTGTGATATTTCTGGAGTTCTTGGAATTTCAGGACCTTAAACCCGGGCGGAGGTGCATGCAAAGGCCCAGCGCAAACTTTGTATGCAGAATTCTTAAAAAGCCATTTTTCTCAAAACGGCGTACAAGAAGGTCTGTAACGTTGACAGTATTCAAAATAGCCATGGCTTAAAAAAAAAGGAAACAATATTTAAGATCTTATTAATATTATTAGTATTATTATTCACGTTGTTGTCTTTGTTTGCAATATGTACTTTTTTCAGTCATTTTTTTTCTTACGTCCTAAAACATTAGAAATGACAGAAAATGTTCTATTCTTTAACAGTATTTGTGTTTTGCACGGCAACAGAACATTTGTTCAGAATCGGACAATATGTTCCAACGGATTTTTGTTCAATATTAAGTTAAGACGGGAGTCATCATGCAAAATTAAACCTTTGATATTACCAAGTATCTGTTTCTCCTGTGTCCCTTTAGTAAGCTCGGGGAAAAAAGTGAGCTAATTGAAGAAAATGTGATGATGTGATGAATTCCACCTTTCTTCTATTTAATTTCTGCAGGCTGGCTTCTTCTGGCATTAATGTCACCAACGTGCAATTCACTGAAACCACGACCAAGGCTGTTCTGATAAATCAGTCAGAAAACAAACTTTTCCTTACAAGAGGACTGATCTGAGCCAGTTGGTGTCTTTTGTTTTCTTTTTCTTTTGTGACTGCATATTTTTCAAACAGGTTTGGTCGTCTGCATGCAATAGCAAAACAGCTGAGTCATGAATTGGGTAATTGTGGTAGCTGCCACACATGGAGGTCGCTCGCTTACAGGCCCGGGGCGGTCTTTAAGTCTTTAAAATTGTTATAATTACGTTTTCAGGAACTGAGGATATACCTGCGTAGAGCTGCCACCTATAAAGCTTCTAGTTAGCTGCACTGGGCCTGTGCATAGCTGGTAACCACACAGCGTCTATAAATAATCTTTAATTATGTTAATTTCACTACTTGCAGTTAAATAAACATCAATTAATGAGGCTTTTAAAATACACATGTATTATTATTATTATTATTATTTAAGTGGACTGGAGACCGCTCCAAAAGCAGGAAGAGGACTATAGCGCACGGCACTCTGGGTCAATAGAACCAGAACGAATGAGTGTGTCTCGCACTAGCAGGAGAATTAACTCGTCTTCTTTCACCAGAGACAAAGGAGAAACCCTAAACCGCTAAAATCTGATGCTACTCCGCTTTTGTTTCCATTTTGTGAAGAAGAAAGTTGCGCAGGTCATCTTCTGAGGTTATTGTGTCGTTTTCTTCAGTAGTTCTGGGAACAGCACCGCCACAGGCAAGGAGGTAAACTGTTTTTGTACTAGTTTTTATTAGTTTGGTTCGTCACAGTGCAGTGTGAAAGCGAACCACACCAGCTGAAAATGTAGTAAGCGTTGCAACTTTGCTTCCCAATCCAACTTAATCTACCAAACTACAGCCTGAAAGCATAACATTATTCAGTTTCATCATCCTCAGCAGACTGTTGTCATACACTGGCTTAGACAACTCAGTTTAAATGTTTAGCAGCAGTCTGATCCCCATTGTATTCTTCTCAATATGACTTGTAGTCAGGGGAAACGTCACAAAGAGGAAATTACTTCTAAGTCTCAGCTGGAATTTGTCAGAAGTCTCCACTCTACCACCGAGTTCACTGAAGTTGTTTGATCACCTTGAAACCTGAGTCTTCCTGCCACTCCCTGCTGTGCAGAGTCAGTTCCTCCAGCCCGCCGTGACGTCATTTCCCACAGTGCGCTAAAAAAAAAAAAAAACAACTTCATCAGTAAACCTGACAACGAAAATTTAGACTTCATTTCCTTGGTGTGTTAGCATTGCTGCACTTTTAGCGATGTGCCACTTCACCTGTAACAATTTCCATATTCAGTTTACCCACGATAAAATAAATTGTCAATAGTTCACTTGACTATTTAACTACTTCAAGTTTAAAAAGGTTTTAAGACTACATCTGCAGTCTTGTCGAGTGTGTGTGTAATCTGGCTTCATTTTAGGGTCTCATGTTGTAGGAAAGTCATCAAATTGTTGATGAATTTCCAACACAGCTCTCCTCCCTCTCATATTTCAAAGCTTTTCTCATCAGAGAGAAAAAATGCTGATGAAATGTGGTCCATGGGGATTATGTTCGTAAATGGTGTTGTGCTCAAACTACTAAAAGTTTAGTGTTGCAAAGACCTTATTCTGCTTGAGCACATCAGCTAATAACTGACTTAAGTTCAAAACATAAATGTACGCTAATAATTTTCTATCCAATATCTTGTCAGTTACTTTTATTATTTAGCATTCCATTAGCTGTCCGAAAATTGGCTATAAAGGCCAGCTTGCATCACAGATGTAAGCTTTGCCCTTGGAGAAATCAAAAATGTAAAACATTTCATTTTATGCTTTCAACTGGAAGTGTTTTTGTGATGTTGCGGCGAGAGAATGATGCACTTCAGAGTTGCATTTTTTTTGTCTCCACGACGATCCAAAACCATCTAATATTTCATTAATTTGGAGAGACGTTCATGTCGTAATCTTTCTGTTTTTATTGAGAAAATAATAATAATATATTGTTTTGTCAACCTTTTCAAAAAGTAAGAAGGTCTCCCGATACTGAACAAACTCAAAATGTACTATTTCTGAACTGTGAATCCCATTTTCTGATTAAAATCAAATTGTTTCAGAAGGATTTTCCCCCCCCACAGCGACGTTCCAGTGTAAATATGCTCCTAACGGTCCACAGGTTGGATAATTTAACATATCTTTAAACATTCTGTGGTTAATATTCCTCAGAACCAAATATTCTGAGGAATATTCCAGAATACACACCTGACTGAGTCCGCCCTTTGAGCCTAACGAGAGCCTGAATGACTGTGACAAGGCTTATCAGAATATTGGCAAGCGAAGGGGATCCCTCAAGACCCCGAGCAGGGCGGCGGCTCTGTTCTGTACTTCACCTGCTTGTGAAAGTGTCGAGTGCTGAGGAGCCCAGGACCTGAAAACACTTCCAGCTCCCTCTGTTTCGATGCGGTATGCCTCTGGGAGCGTGCTGAACAAATCACACGGTTATGATAAACTAATAAGTGCTGGGTGGAAATCCTGTGAGACTTCCAATTATAGAAAAGAAACGACATGTTCCAGATATTCAATAACAGGCAATTGTGTAAGCACAAGACAGAAAATACTTTTGTTATTATCATTCGTAGTCGTCACTCTTATGTCCCCGCCACGTTACAAAACTACGTGCAGCAAGTTGTGGTTTATCGGATTGACTAATAATTACCTCGAAATCCTACAGGAGCTGCAAAGCTGGGCTTTTTAAATTTGTTTTTCAAAGTCATGTTGATTTGTGGTCTGCATGATTTTTTATCATGTGGAGAACTGTGACTCGCAATTAAAAGGACAGACGTAATATGTTGGGTGAGCGGTAAGGTACGGCGCGAACGTCCATTCGCTTTTACAGGCAAAATATATTAAAGTTACAGAAACTTTAAAAAAAAAAAATAAAAAAATGCTAAAAGCAATACTAAGATAAACTGTGTGGGAAAATATTACACCCCAATTAACTGGAATCCTATATAAACAGACTGCTATTTAGTAATCAAAACAAAAGATGTGACTAGCATTCGCATTTGACATGCTTGTCTCTAGCCTAGCCTTCGAAAGCTAGCATACGGGAGTATTTCTCATTTGAGAGGGCGGCTGCATAGTTACTGTTTTTGTTTGCATAGTTACTGATCTGATCATTAATCAGCTGAAGCTACTAGCTAGCTAGCTTCAGAGTGAATTCAGCCAACCTGTGGCAAAGAAGCAGCCACCCCTAGGTGTCCAATAGTCTTATTTTTGGCACTGATGCCATGCTGTACTTTTGAGCTACTTCATCGGAACGCCAATCATAAGTCCAAGAACTGTATAGCTAAAATACTTTGTAGAACGCTGCTGGTATTTTTTTTTTTTTTTTGTTTTCCCCCATTGGACCATGAAGTCATGTGTTTGAGGAAATTTTTGAAGTGTGGGTGTGACTTAGCAGAAATAGATCCACCTGTAAGATCTGTCACCACAGTCAAAAGAACAGCTTATTGTTTGACTTTCCTTTTGTTAATTGCATAACCAGGAAGCAGGAATGCTGTTCCAACAGTAACAACACTTTAATCTGCACTGCACTTACAGGTCCCAGAAAAGCCGGTTCTTTGAAATGTTGTTTTTCTTCTTCAGCAATTACTAAGTGTATGTATGATAATTGTATGATTAATTTTTTATGATTAATTTTTTGTAAACAGAAAATTCAGCTTTTTCTTAATGGACTGTGACAGAATCAGAATATACTTTATTGATAAGCTACTCCTCTCCAAATTGTTCAGTGTTAGCAAATATAAAATGTAAAAGTGAGAAATTACAAGTAATTTAAATATGACCTGAAGATAAGTTGAAAACAAGGAAAGATAAGAACAAGAATCTACAAGAATCTACAAGAACAAGGGGAAAACAAGGGGGGAAAAAAAGCAAACTTATAAGATTGTCAAATGAATTATTCAGGTTTTAATGTTTTTGAAATGTCCCAATTGAAAGCTTCTTGCTGAATGGATTTATTCAAGAAGTTGGCACCTTTCTAGCTGTGTGCGAGGGAAGGAGGGCCTCGATCGAGTCCATGAAGAGCCGTCATGACACTGTCGAATTCAAATATTTGTCTTCAGAATAAAGACAAACGCTGCTGCGTTCAGGTGCGTAGTTCAAAGAAACACAATTCAGCGTACAAAGCTGCTTTCTATACAAAGGCCCAGCCTTCTGCTATCTTTGCTGCTTTCACCCTTTCATTGGCTTTTGTATTTCTTTGTTCAGCCTGGCTAAAGAAGAAACTTACTGTAGAAAAAAATGAGGCCCAGTTGCTCAGAATAAATTATTTTAATTACAACGGAACACATAATCCACTCCTTTTAATTGTGAATATTTGCAATATTCACAACTCTCATAGATATTTACAAATCTTTGAGAGCTCTGGACAAATTACCGGCAAAAAGTGCTTCCATTGCAGTTTTGTTGTTTTGGCTGAAAAGCCGCCTCCTCCGAACGCAACAGCATTTTATCAAACATCTTGAATTTGTTCAAAGTTTTGCCTCCGTTATGCAGTTTTTGAAATTTCAGTTTGCTAATTCTATGGTCAATGGAAATCCAGCTCATGCAAGACTGATTCTACTAACTAAAAGGAAATCCCTGTCCTGCAGAGTTTGCGTCCTGCATGCTTTGGATGTTGGGAGTCATTTGATTCAGGGTTGATAACTAAGCAGTCAGCTCCTTCAAACGTTGACAATGTCTGGGGAAACGTTTGATTCGGGTGTGTGAATCCAAAGAACCCAAACCTCACGCTGCCGCTTCACTGTTCTACCCTCAGTCCTGTCAAGTCTTTGTCTTCCTCGGTACGAGGCTAAGAGGACACCGTGCCAATGACAAAACGTGATAACGACGTAAACTATTAATCAGATTTGGACTGGCAGCAACTCCGGCAGAACAAATTGGTTTACAGTTAACACAAAGTCTGTGGTGGGTTTTGTTTGCTTTCTCTCACTCGCTCCAGAGGACGCTGAAGGAGAACGAGAAGAATCGTCCGCTCCACACTTCTGCACATTGAAACAAGCTAATCAGGTTTTGTGCCCATCAGTACGTGTTGTTTTTCTGCCCACGGCTTCTTCCTCTCTGTTGCATTTAATTTCCCTATGAATATGTCTTCCTCGACCTTCACCTTGACTGTCTCCCCTTGGCCAAGGAGGACGGCCTCAGGGACGGGACAGTTGCGGGTGAGGGATTGGAACGGCCGACGTAATTAGTCTGATCGCGCTCAGACCGGAATGACAAATTAGAGAAGAGATCAGCAGAGGTGGCGGAAGGGAATTCAAGTCGAACGGGTTGCGTCTTTGGGTTAAGACCCTGGATTGGCAACAAGATGCGACGATGCACCTGGGATGCGGCGGCTTTTTGAAAAGCGCCGTCAGCAGCTTGCTGACGTGCCACGAGTGTTTGAGTGAAACAGAAACCACGTGGGCCAAGTTGAACATAAAATGAGGTACCGCTGAAGACTTGAATTACATCAAATTAAATTGAAAATATAGGAAGACACCAACCTTTAGGTCAGAGCCACACATTCACAAACACGTCGAATAACTTCCAGAGTCTTTTTGTCTGAGTCAAAAAGCATCGGAGGCTTTTTGAACAGAAAATGCACAACTTACACAATATGAAAAGAGACCAGTTTCTCTTCCTAAGTGGAGCGAATGTAAATCTCTAATTACAAGTCACTACAACCCAGCCACAACAGGCCCTGTTTGAAATGTTCTCACAATGGCGCCCCCATGTGATGGTTTGAAAAAGTACACCACCTCGCAGAGTTTTCCTTTATTGAACGTTAAAGCCAGAGGTTTCCATCCATGAAGAGTCAAATAGATGTATTTATTCAAATCCGACTGAACCTCTCTTGCTTTAGGTCAGCTATGTTTACCAAAAATGGTTTCTGTTTGCTGTTTACACACAGATTTCTCAGATTTCAAAGACATAACTACTTGACATATTCTTTCTCTCACAGTTGTGGCATTTAGCAAATAGAAATGAGGTTTGTAATTCCGGCTGACCTAAAAGAAGAGAAAGTTGGTTTACTTCAGTTTAAGAGAGTGAGGGGCAGAAAAGGTGAACGTGTCAGGAAATGAAAACTACGGGTTTTAACTGGACGTCACTCTTTGAGAGGATGTGTCTCTAACTGTACGGACTGAAAACATGATCTGGGTTAAATTGACTTATTTACACATGTTTCAGTCCCACTTCTCCAAGCAGTTTGGGAAAAGAAAGTTTAAAATGCGTGCATGTCAAGTCCTGCAATAAAATCTCTTTATTCTTCCTAGAGATCTTTTTAAATTAGCATTTTTTCGTGTGTGTGTGTGCGTGTGTGCGTGTGTGTGTGTGTGTAGTGCAGGATGAGTCACCAGTTTTAAGAACAGCGCAGCTCTCTTTTCGAATCCCCCTCCTAGCCTCTGCTGGCCCTTTTGCTTTGCTTGTTTCTTGATTCCTCCTTTTCTTCCGCTTTTATCTCGAGAAGTGCAGATACAAAAGTAAACAACGTCACAGCCAGGCTGTGAAACTGTTTCTTCTTCTTCTTTTTTTTTTTTTTTACTGATGTGAATCTGGACGTTGCTGTAGCCTTGCAAACAAAATAAATTACATCTGAATCGCCGTAAAACGTGTTTGGAATCTCCCAAAATGTTGTGAATTATCATAGACCTTCTAAAAACAAATGTAGTCCTGAAAGGTCATTAATCAACCTGCACATTCTGATTAAAAATAAATTGTGTGTATTATGTCTGTATTAAGTTTTAAAAAGCAAACTGTCAGGCTAGATGACAACTCAAGTTTAAATTTCCACCACATTCGGTAAGGAAGTTAAAAAAAAAAACCCAAAATGTTTCTATGAGAGAACTGCAGCAGCACTTTCTGATGTAAAGTTGTGCTGCTGCCAAAAAAGTTGGATTTATTTTCGGTTTTACTCATCTGAATCTTGAGCTGTACTTAAATTTACTCGGAAAAAAGCAAGAATGCTCCTCATCTGAGTCTGTTCTCATTTAAATACAACTGGCAAGGACGCAGCCAATTTCACACCTCCTCAACAAATTATGCAACTTAAAAATGACCAAATAAAAAGAGAGTCTAGTTTTACTCTGCTCTTGAAACGTTGGACTTTTGCATCGCAGCGAAGTGTTTGGATTTTTTTTTTTCTTTTTTTTTTGCTTGCCCCATTCAGGTTGTAGCAAAGTTCACTTATGAATTGATTAACCTTGATAACCAGTGTCAGAGCGTTAGCCAAGATTCTGCCTGTTTATGATTTAGTTCTTTAAAAAAAAAAAAAAAAAAAAAAAAAAAAAAGTATTTAAAGGAAGCAAAATAAAATCGATTGCTTTCAGACCAAAGCAATCAATTTAGTCCCTCTGTTTTCCCCCTTAGGTGAAGTTTTCAAACTACATTATAGTTTCTTTTTTTCTGTCTTTTTAAACCTGCGGTATGTGACTTTTATTAAACCAAAACAACTTTCTTTTTTTACATGTCATAACTCTCACCATGTTGTGATAGTATATTATGAGACAAATGAAATGTGAAAAATGTTGAGCTTCACCACATTGACCAAATGCTGGGACCAGCCAATCACAGCCAGGAGGCGGATCTTAGCGCTGTCAATCAACTTTGTGAATGGACTACAAAATGTGCTAAAGGCAAAGCAGAAAAACAACTCATCGGTGGTGATGCTAACAAGCATTAGCAATCAGTGCAGGCTCTGCTCACGGGGAGTTGCCGTATTGTAGCAGCAACTCAGGGGAGGAGGTATTAATTGACAGCACTAAGACCCGCCTCCTGGATCTGATTGGTTGTTTTGAGTTAGCACTGGCAGAAGGATGTTTTCTTTTCCCCACATGTCTTGTCACTAAACTCGCACTGTCACAACTTAGTGACAATTTCAACAAACACTTAAAAAAAAATACATACATACTTTAACCGTACCTTTTAATTGTCAAAGTTAATTTACTAGCTTTAAAAAAAAGTCTAAAAATTCCAAATAAAACGTGACAGAACTGATTAGAAAATTTCACGCGGCGTGCGTGTTGTCCATTTTCTGTTTAAACAGGCAAGGCGTTGGATTTGTTTGGCTCCGCTCCTCCCTGAAATGAACTCGTACACGCATTCCACTCAACAGTCGATTTATGCCCCACATTGTGACACAGATTGTAATCGGATGTGGCCATGACTGGCATTTTAATAGAACTCTCGCCTGAGCCTCAGTGCAGAGCTTATAGAGGAAGTAACATGAATATGTTTGCGTGTATCACATTTTTTTTTTCTTTTCTTTCTTTTCTTTTTTAATCTTCTACTGCATCCTGCTGCCGTTCGGATAGAATGTGCCTGGAATTCTGATGGTTTAATTGAAACTTGTTTTATCCCCCCATTTACCACACTCATCTTGAGGATTATAGAGGAGGATAGGAGGCGAGGGAGTCAGGCCGGAGGAGAGAGGCGTTAAGAAGATTGGAGGGAAGAGGCCAGGGGAACAGAAAAAACACTGGCAGGAGAAAAATTGAAGATAACAATCAGGGGTTTACAGGTGCATAAAATAAATTATATGTTCGAACACGTGTAATTACGGTATGAGAAGAAAATTGAACTCTAATCTGAATGTTTCTGTCATATTGGAAATGCATTTGGAACCAAGCAGCGGGTTTTTGTTGTGGATTTGGCGTCGCTTTTGTGTTTATTGGAACATTTCTCTGGGAAACAAATCCCTAAACAATAAGATCATTTTCCAGTTGGTGAGCCTAAAAACTCTGCAGAGTGAGATGTACAAAGACTTGTCTAAATCTGTGACAAGGAGACTTGTGTGGCATCTAGCAGCTTTCATGAGACCACCTCCTCCTGTAGCAGCTGGATGTCTCTATGAGTCAGTTACCAGACACTCCCATTCAGACAAGCTCTTCTGCGATGATGATGATCAGGGCTGAGGTGAGAAACAACACAGAAAAAAAAAACATGGATGTTTTAATATAATATCACAGCTATGAGCTTTAGCTAAGTACTGCTCCAGGATCACCTTTCTACATGTCCGATGGAGTGACTACAGCTAACCCAGAATGCTAAACCTCATCAAATCCTTAAAGGGCCAGTATTACATACTTCCGGCCACGCATAAAATTTGATGGCATAATCAAGAAACTGTTACATTCAGTTGTTATAAAAATGCTGTGCATATCAAATATCACTTAAAAGAAATCTTGACTTTGTAATTTAAAGACTTGAAATTGGGCCTCTGTCCCTGTAAGAAGCTCATCTTATTGAAACTCCGCCTCCAAGAAGTCGTCACAACATGGCTTCTTTAACTCTTCAACGTTTTTACCAGCGCTGCACTGAGTAGTGACTCGCGGAAGCTCGTAAACTTGGAAACTGCTGCTGCAAGGCGGAGTTGTGCCTCGAAGGCGGAGCTAGGTCCGACCAGGCTTTTTCCACAGCTGAATGGTTGCTATGGGAGACTAAAAGATTTGTCAAGCTTGCGCGAAAAAATTGCGGTAACACTCCAGGTATATTTTCGACGATTAACATTATAACATCTTGCAAAGCTCAAAAAAGTTGATTTCTACATATTACTGCACCTTTAAATCATTTAATTCAATGCTCTTTATACACCAGCTGAGCCAATAAGCATAATCTCAGTCATAGGCAATAGTTCTGGACATGAGTAAGATGAGAAAAGCCTTTTGATTAGATGTACCTGAACAGTGAGAGAAGTCACAGATACAATGAAATAACGCCCAATTCCTAAAATTTCCGTCAATGCATGTCCTGAAGGAAACCAAAGAACAAAATGTAAAAAGTGAACAGGCAAAGCAAAACTTAAAAATGTGCCTTTCCAACCTTCACATGTCGCATTTTCCTGCCTTGTGAATGTCGCAAGCGTCTTCGAAATGACGCTTGACTAAAAGCGTGGCCTCCTGCATCAGTCGTCTGTTACCAAAAACAAAAAGTGTATGTGTAGTATTGAAAGAGAAATAACCCTATTTTGCTGTCTTGAAACACACGGCGTATGCACAACAATGTCAAACGAGAACAGCAACCAGATGTTGCACTCTGAAGCAAACATTATGTGCAAATGAGAATTCACTCAGTTAGATAAATGCCCTACAGGGAGCGACAAGGTGGATTAAAGTCTGCCGGCTTCGTGCGCGTCTTAATTAAATATTTGCAACACGATTCAAGAGGAACCAGGTCCTATTTTACATCAATTACACCAAGGCCACTTTCCAAATAAATCACCAGCTCCTCCTTTGTAATATAGACGCACAAGAACACATAAGGAAAAACATTTTCATCCTATTATAACTCATCGTTATCCAGATAAATCGTACAGCACATGGGTTGTGATTTCAATATTTGTTGACACAAAATGAGAATGAACGCTGAAACAAAATGGGGAAAATCACCTTGCGTATCAATTCCAAAACAAAATCGAATGCTTTAATAATCTCCTTTTGGCCACCGAACGGCGAGAAATCCTGTATTTTAATTTCACATTTTGACGTTTCATGTTTTTGTTTTTGTTTTTCCATCGCTGGCGTCTGATGAGAAAATCCAATTAGACCAACATGAGCAGATCACAAAACAGAACCGAGCTGTGAAATCGGTCGTACCAGCCTCCTCCACGACGACGCTTCTGTCGCGGCAACCTCGACTGTCTTTCCTTGATGACCTTTCGCCTGTCGTTCTTTGCGGTGAAGGAATTACCCGTCAGAAACAGGTGAAAACGGAGCACCCCCGAACCCTCTCACACCCCCATCAGACGAACATGAAGTGTTAATGAAGACTGTCAGAGCAGGTACTTATGAGTCATCACCTGTGAGCCCACTCCAGTCACAGCAGATTAATCTCAGTGATTGCTGGCAGCACACTTGTGGAATTCGTTGGGTTTATGCCGCCGTTGTACTTCGTCCTGACATTGAACTGTTATTGAGTGTGTCTCCGAGTTGTGTGTCTGCACGAAAGCTGTGACTAATTACATTTGCTTCAATTAGTAGCACAGAGAGCAGACAAAATTTTGTAACTCATATGAGCTACTTCAAACTGAGGTCTTGTCCACACGTAGCGTTTTTTTTTTTTAAAGGGCCAGTACTATGTGTTTTCCAGGAACATGGTGCCATTTTATAGCATAATCAAGTCGCTATGTTACATTCGGTTGTTATAAAAAACTGCTGTTTATATCTCACATGACTTAAAAGAAACTTTACTTCCTGATTTAACGTCTTAAAATAGCGTAAGTGTCTCTTTAAAAACTGATACGCTTTCTGAAACTCCGCCTTCAGGAAGTCATCATAACCTTGCTCCTCTTTTAACCATTAAGCAACATTTTTACCAGGGTTTCACTGCAAAGTATTTCATATGAGTTCAACAGATGCGCATTTCCACCAGGTGTTTGCTAATTGCTGCCAGCTAGTCTGAAGGAGCTGATTGGAGGAGTTGCGCGAGAGGCCTGCTCTGTGACATGGAGCTTCATCCTTGAAGGTGGTGCGAGGTTCACCCCGGCGTTTGGACAGGTGAACGGTTTCCATGGAGATCCATGGATTTCTCGAACACGCATAAAAGAATCAAAGCAACTCTCCAGATGTGTTTTTGATGAGGGAATAACGTAACATGAACTAAAGCTGTCGTTTTTACAAACAAACAGTAACACTGGTCAGATTATGTGACTTCAAAATTTCTGGTTTCCAACGTCCAAACGCAAAGACAAATGTGGAGAATTTGCGCTGACGGGAGCTTTCATTATCGATTGTGTTTAGTGATATTAAATGGAGGTAATGTGTTCCCTGACAAGGCCTCAGTTAATTGCATTATGGGTAAAAGGAATGGGGTTTTATGTCATTTTTTTCATCGTAAAACAGTTTGTCACTGTAAATTTAAGGTTTGATCAGGTATGGCATTAAAAAAAATCCATACGTCATTATGGCTGACACCAACAGAATCTTTAATCTCGTCTTAATAGCCCGATCCTCCCATTAAGATTATAGACCTTGAATGTCAAAGTCAAAAAGGACCTTCAACAAGGGGAAAAGACCTTAGAAATGGAATAATGGCGTTTTGAAGTTAAATTGGATCTCGGTAACTCTGTAATTCAATCTTTTTGTTCAATTGGACAGAAGCAGAGTGCAATCTGTCTTCATAGCTGCCTCCCTCTGTCCTCTATGAACAACACAAGCTGACCAGACTGTCTACCTTCACGTGTGAGGCCTCAGCAATAACGGACAGGATTACTTTTGGAGATTGACGTCAATGGCTATTTCTGGCAATGCAAAACTCACAAAGAACAATAAAGAAGAAAAGAAATACACGATTGTCGGCTTTTTCTTCACGACTGAAAAGTCTCTCCGTCTTCATTTGTGTTTCAAATGGTGTTGTAGTTTCTCCATCCCGTCATCATACTGGTCTATTCAGAAACCAGCTGATGAATTCACGCAACTTCAAACTTCTCTGTAGATTCCCAGTGTGGTGCAAGATTGTAATGATTTACGATGGATTGTCTTTCTGTAGAGACTTCAGGGCGCTCGGTTGAGTCTTTTTGAAGAACTTTGACGTTTTGCACAGCTGTGCCCCCCACTGTTACGCCCCATTTGCTGGCACTGCACTGGGTTTGTGTTGAGTTGTTGCTTTTCAAGAATGCCCTATTTCAAAGATTTCTGTCTACCTCCAGGCAGTCTTCAGGTGCTACTCAGTCCTAAACTGAGCCGGTTATTTTATTTTTGCTGGCGATGTTTATTGAATGCTGAAATTTTTGATTATGACACATTATTTTATATATTATTATTTTATTACATTGTCAATAAAACTTTTTTAAGCAAAGTAAACTTGTAAGGGATGTAAAATCAAACTGACATTGAAGAGAGAAAAAAAACCCCCAGCAAAACTAAACCCAAATCAATTTATACATCTCGTTTAGTCTTTAGAGGGAAAGTTGTGAACGATTAGAAAATCATTTCCAGTGAAAAAGTCTCGCATAAGAACTCCTGGTTTATGTGGTTATGTAAGGTGGGTTTGGCTCAATGTCCTCCCGTGATTTCCTGCCAAATCCATCTTAAGCATTTCAGGTTGTTAAGTGATGAGTCCCTTGTTAGCTTGTTCAAGGGGATGTCTGAGTGTTTTCTAATAAACTGGTCACAGATGCCATGTTTTTTTTAATTACATCTCCAGCTGACACAGAATAACAGTGAAAGAGAGATCGAGTCGCGTCGTGATCCAACAGCCGACATTAATTTCTTTCTCTTATGATCGCGTAGTGTTTTTGACTTAACTGCTTTATAATGCCAGAGAAAACGTCATAATGGATCTATTTTTTTTTTCTCGTTGCTACGGAGAGTGAAGGTAAATTCAAGCATACGTAATCTGCAAAAGATTTATCTTTCATATATTTCTAGCATAAGTACTAAACTCAGATTGCATATTTTTGCTACATATTTTCTGTACATGATAAAGACATTTTATGATGTGATTTTTGTCTCGTTGTGTGCTATGCAGACACTCAGTCTGCGCTGAGAAACATCGAGCAAACTTGACATGTTGAAATCTTGAAGTGGTAACAACAGCAAAGGAGTTTTACCTGTTTTGGAATAATTCGGCTAGTTATTATCTGACCATTTGAGGGAACTCGTACAGAGATGGTATCAGCAAAATAATTTAGTTCCCAAGAAATTGTGGAAGAAAGGATTTTAGAAGTCCTTTCTTTTTGAAAGGGTTATCTCCAGTTGTCGTTCTACTGATGTTGCCTAAAAGACATCTGGCTGACCCGTGTCGCATTCTTGCCTTTTTAAAAAGTTATTAATCCACCCACATCAAATTTATGCGTGTGCTTATGAGCCAGCAGACCGAGCTTTTGTTTTTCAATCCATTAGAGAAAATAGAAACAAAATGCCTGCGATGTCCAATCATTTGCCTGCCATCATTCATTCTCATTTTAGACGCTCAATCAAAAGGCAATTGTTGTTTATTTGCAATCATCTGTCCTAATCTATTCAACCCTCTCCGACGTTCGGACGGCTTGTGAAATGAATCCGTGAGATCAGACGGAGGCCACTCAACATCCACAAATATTGCAAATCTGCCCTGCATGACCAATGACGGGAGATGTTGAGCCAGATGAACCAAATTATTGCTTTGAAGATGAAAAAATGTATATTTCTCCTTTTTACTCAGCCCCACTCATGCACAAAACATGATGGTGGACAAGAGATGTATACTAAGTGCAGAGTTGTTTGTCTGGAGAAACACAATATATTATGTTCTGCTGCACTCGACGATGAAGTTAAAATGACTGTAGATTAGGATGAAAACAATAAATGCACTTTTAAAAAAATGTATTTAAATAGAATCACAGAAATGTTCCTTTAGAAGTTAAAATTCTACAGCAGAATCTTCATGTCGTTCACAGCCGCCCTCGTCGTTTCCTTTCCTTCTTTCCTTTCCTCCCCGTGTTTTTTTTTTTCCTACCCTGAATCGCGTTTGAAGCCATAGATCATGCGCTTTAAAATGCACATCTAAGTGCTCCCAGCTCTGGAACATTTAGCATAGAAAAGTCTGCAATTATTACAAGGGAAAAAAAACACAATATCGTAACTGAGCGTCACTGAAGGTAGTCACTTTGGTGGGGGGAGCCACTCTGCACTTGTCATCTCAAATGCATCTTAAAATGACTAAAGTCACCGAAATATAAAACAGCCTGCAACCAAAAGAAAATTCATGATGGCAGCTTGTGGAAATGAACCGAATAAATCAGCAAAGATGTGGTGAATCAATTCCTCAGTTTGTCTACAATTCCCTTTACTGAACCGAATTTACAGCTTTTAAGATTTAGCGTCATGGTTGAGTGTACCACAAACTTTTCAAATTGCCCTGTGTTGTCATAAAATGCGTCCTTCCACGTTTTCTGTTTTGTTTGAAAGTGGCCCAGTGGGACTTTATTGTCCTGAAATGTTAAAGTGCAGAAAGACGCTGATCCTGGGAAACTAACCGCTTAGCATAGAGTAACTAAACAAACTTTACTGCAAAGGAGTCGCTGCTAAATGGATTTTCTTCTTTTATTATTCTCAAATCAAGAGTCAGAGCTCCAATCTGGGAATAAGATGCCGTTAGAGTAGCTTGTTCCAGGTGCGAGAAGAATCTGCAAATAGCTACAATGCTAACAGGAGCTTGAGTTGCTACTAGCAACATGACTGCTTGCCGAGAGCAACACGAGCAGCTAACGTATTTTTAGCGTTCGAAGTGTGGAACTGTGGCTAAATGAATATAAAATACGTCTCTCAATAGTGCAAATAACCAACGAGCACAAACGTAAAAAAAAAAAAAAAAAAACTATTTAGACCTTTACCCTTTTTTCTTTTTCAAATGAAAATCAGACGAGTTTAACGCAAATGCACAAAGGGTCGGCGTCCTGAAGCTTTTAGACATCTGAAAGCATAAAACTCCAGCTCGATCGTCTCTATACGTCTATATAAACTTCATTTCTTTTCCCCATATTCACACCTGAATCCAAAGGTTTACACACACCAAACAAAATGACACATTCACCTTTTTATCTTGTCATCTGAAGTTGAATCAGACCAATCTTTTGTTTCAGGTCAGTTAGAATTACAGTCATTTCTGTTTTCTAAGTGGCACAATGATTGAAGAACATGTCAGAGACATGGTTAATCAAAACCAAAAGTCTGAACTGCATCCATTCGTTCTGACAGAACCATTCCATGACTGAACCGGTGGAACTGAGTCTGAATTGTAGGTCACCTCGCTCTGCTCTTTAATTGTTTCTAGAATTGAGTCAGGACTTTGTGACGGCCACCCCAAAACATTGGCTTTGTCGTCCCTGAGCCACATCACGACCTCTTTGGGATTGTTGTCCATTTGGAAGACCAGTATTTGCCCAAGCTTTAGCTAAAGCGTAATGATCTTTAGATATTGCTTCAATATTTCCACATTTTGTTTTATTGTCAGGATGCCATCTGTTTAGTATAAAGTGCACCAGTTCCTCCTGCAGCAAAACAACTGGCACAGCATAATGCTGCCACCCCCATAATCCCGGTCACTATTATGTCACTTTATGTGACATAATTCCACAATTATCCCTTTGACTTTCTAACTTCGACAGAAATCGATGGCCATGGGGAAGGTTGGCTTGTTTTCCAGCAGATTCTGTCCACTGTGACACTTTGTTGGGCTTTGACTTCCCTCTTTCTGTCTGCATTAAACTAAATCTGCTTCCAAAAGTGTTATATTGACATTGAGGGAGGGAATTGCTTTTCTTAAAACTGTGACGGTCTCAGAAGATTACTGCCTTGTGCTGTGTTTCCGGCCCGCAGCGCAGGTGTATTTTTACATACGTTCAAAACAAAAATCATCCCTGGAGCAGCCTTTATTCAGGGCATGCAAATCCCCCCCCCCCCCCCCCCAAAAAAAAATAAGTGACGATGAGATGAAGAGAACCAGAGACGGCAAGAGAGAGAGAGAGAGAGGGAGAGAGAGATGAGATGGGACGTGAAGGACGTACAGGTGCGTAAATACCTCACTCTGATCTCTAATTCTCTGAAACAAACACGGGCTCTTCAGTCCAAAGGCAGAGAGCGTGCCAAACTCCAGCTGAAAAAAAGATACTTATGATGAATTTGCTCTCAGCCTGTTTGACGGAGAGGGAGATGGAACTATCACTCAACGTCAAAGCTGAGGTGAGTCTTCACTGACGGGTGACGAGAGACGAGCGTTGACAAACCGAAGGACAAAAACTGAAGTCCTAATTGTAGTTCGATTAACACGGGTGTGCAGCATTTATTGACCTCAACCCAAAAGCTTCATCTGGCCGCGTTTAATTCCTCTGGAGGGATGCGAGGGACACAAATCCAGAAATAATGAGACAATTATGCTGGCATCAGATCAACTGTTTGCTTCGTCGTGAATACCAATTCTCTGGCTTGTTTTAAAACTAAAGCACAGGATTAAAAGACAAAATATGCATGTCATCATCTTCTTGAAAATAATCTCCTTTGCCATTTTTTGCAAAAGGTGATTATTTTGCCAAAAATCGCTTCTGGCAAAAAAAGAAAATAAGTAAGGCAATTACTTTGTAAAAAAAACTGTACAAGGAAATTGACACAAGTATCTCAAAGCACTTTTCTTTCTTAAATACATCGGTTTGTTTAACACATTTTGAGCTCAAACTAGGCTAACCTGAGTACATGCAAAATGGATAAAATGATTGAAATGACGTCAGATTATTTATGTTCAGCTCTCTGTATTCGAACTTTAGTGATTGTTCAACTTTTGTGTCTGTCCTTCAAAGCAACATCGTACTCTGGCGGGTTTAACCATCATAACATCTGAGCAGCTGAAATGAATTATTCTGACTAAGCTTAAAAGCAACAACCACCTAGAAGTCCTGAATGAAAATCTTGGTATTTCCTCTCCTCTTCGAGGTGCCAACTCTGGTGGCTGCAGTTATCTGTAATTTATATCAGGATCCCATTGGCCGGCGTCTCTCTGCAGTGAATTACAGTGATTGCCAAACCATGACAGTTCTAAAGGCTGGGAAAATGCAGCTGAAAATGGATTACCAATGAGTTTGGTGGGACAGCTGTTCAATATTCTCAGTTTTCTGCCACGTATGTCTTGTACCTATGGCCCACTTTTCATTGGAATGAAAATCCCAGCAGAGCCAAGCCAGCTTTGCATCATTTATGGTCTCTCTGGTCTCTATCCATTATGAAATGCCTTGCTCGAGTGCATGGAATATTGTAAAGGAACATCTGTGAGAGCTTCAGGTCTCACAGGCAACTTGAAAGAGCATCAACCTTCAGGAGAGGTTGATAATGATGTGGCTGAGATCGTGTCGGGCAACCAAATCGGGGTAAGTTCAAGAAACGGCAACACCGGCGAGAAACCAAGGGCTCAAAGAGTAAAAGCAGAAGTTGCTGAAAACATCCAAGACGTCTGTCCAGAAGAGAGCAGGAACAGCTTGGATTTGGGCTGACAAGAGCCTCCATGGCTTTTTTGTACCACGACATTAAAAGCACAAAATTAATTGTATTTTACGCAGATTTTATGTGTTGCACCAACACAGCACGTCTTTTCGCCTTCCTGAGTCAGTCTCCAAAACCAGTCTTTCAACTAGAGCTGCGAGTCTCTTGGAGCATTTAATACGCAACAGTGATTCATCAGCGTAATCAACTTGCGGCCTGAAAACTGTGGGTTCAGTTTTCGCCAACTCATGCCAAATGTTGATGGACACCCTGGCAAGATGCAAGACAAGACACCAAGTTGCCTGCTGGTCTGGGTAAGATTGTGATTGCAGTTCAGTGACTGTAGCAGTCTGTCTGAAAGTGAGTCTCCTGAAGCCTCTGACCGAAGACATTCTGTTGTGCTGCAGTCCCATGAAAAGGTCAAGAGGCAACGTGTGCCAATGCCTTTTCTGAATTGTGGCTGAATTGTGATCAATTCGATGCATCAAAAAATAATTATCCACACAGTAGCTACTTTTCCATCGATCATATGATGGCACAATTTGACATTTTGAAATTTAATTTGCTTAATATCCATTAAGCAAATGGAAATTTCCATTAAGCTAATGCTACTTTGGGGGGAAAAAGCCTCTTTGTTCGATAAAAGGTCTTAGCATTAGAGTGAGGCGTTTTTTTGACTGTATCAAAATTGGTCTATATGGCAAAACTGTAATGGATTTTTTGTATCACACAAGTCATGTGACCAGCAACCGTATGTTCCTGCTGGCAGAAACCACAAAGAAAACAACAGGAAGTAGTCTGAGGATTAATGACTTTTTACCAGAACAAATTTATCCATTGGTAATTGCAAAAAACTATTTTTTCCACGAATGGGGAAAAACATAAAAAGTGCAGGTAGTGCTGCCCAGTTGACAATAGGTTTGTTGAACACACATAATATCCGATACACAAATTCACTGAGCTCCTGAATGTTTGTAGAAGCAGTCTGTGTTTAGGTGCAGGACTTTAAACACTCGTAACCATGCAGGCCATGTAGGCTGCACAGTCACTTAAATGAAAATGGAAATGCTCAGAAAATAGAATATATTACTGAATTATAATTCATTACCTATGTAGTGTAAAAATTTCTCTTCTACCACCTCAAACCAGACTGCATATCCTCCTCCACCCATCAACAAGACATTTATGTCCACATAACTGCATCTTCACTACATGTTAATGCTTTACTCCCCTTAGTGGCTGATTCTTCATTTGCATAAACAAGCAATTATATTTCTTGCTGGGACCAGCACAGCTGACCAATTAAAAATGATTGCCTGAGACACAGACTCAGGGTGTCGGACGCATCGGCTTCAACATGGCTACAGGTGACGCGTGATTCAAGGCAGGATTACTAATTACGCCGTAAAGCAAGGTGTGATGTAGAGGGTGAACAAGGGGACATGTGGAATGCATCACCAGAAGTAGTAAAACACGGCTCACTAAATTGAACTCGGCTCAGTTTCTGCTCTTTGTACAGTAATTAATGTACATTAGCTTGGATTTGCATGCTCTCACAACTTCCAGGCACAATCATCTGCCGAGTCAGCAGGTTGTTGTGTGGCCTGTTGAAGGGTCAGGAAATCTCTTGCAGGTGTTTTTGAGGTAATTAGCTGAATAGATTGTGTAACTCCGCACGGTGCAATAACTCAAAACGTTCAAAGACTCTCGCATTTTCCGTCGTTTTTGCAGACGGAAAGTCAGTGTAATTTGTTTGTGCAGCAGGTGGGCATACATTTCACTGCTCTATTCGCCAGGACAGGTTTTGCTTTTATCTTTACTTCAGATTGACAACATCGTCCCATATTTTGAAGTCAGGAATAGAAAAAATGTCGTGGAACCATGTTCTATTTTTGTCCAGACCAAACGAAAAACTAAACGCCATCACAGTTATCTCCTTCGCCAACTCTGGCTTCAAGTCGTTTTCTTTAAAAGAGTGCCTCACGTTATCGCCGCGTCCAAGCTGGAGCTATGTCGACTAGCAACTTTGGCATTATTTATTTATTTTTTTCATGTTTTTTTTTTTTTACAGCGGCGTAATAGTGCTGCAGATAAACATGCCCGGAAGACATCTTATCGAAGTAGAACAGTGTCTGCTGTTATTTTGATGGCTCATTCTTTGCAGGTGTTCCCCCCCCCCCCCACCCCCCAGTCTCCCACACCCACACATAACCACACCGCACAAGGTGAATAAAACTCAACCACATAAACACTGCGTGAGATTATAAAAAATAATTTTTAGTTGTTTGCTCGAAGCTGAACGGGAGTCACTGGAGTGATGCCTCGCTGACTCAGCTCTGTTTCCACTCTTGTAGACATTAGTTTGCATGTGTGTGTGTGTGTGTGTGTGTCCGTGCGTGCGTGCGCGTGTGTGTGTAAAGAACTCGGAATCGTAGGAAAGTTTTCTTCATTGAATCTTTCATGAAAACCGTCAAGATGTTTGGCAAAACCTCTAACCTCTTTTTGTTTTCCTTATTTTCCTTTTTTCCGCAGTGTCACCGTCAACATAAACCCACTTCACACCTTCCGGTTTTTCACCTTGCATCTTGTGTTTTCCCTCCTAACTTGTTTTTCTCGCTCTTCTTTTTGTTTGTGCAACTAAAGATAAACAGTTTCTTTAGGTCTTGCTAGAACATTTGTCCTTTTTATCGTGGAAATGTTCTTCAGGTGGTGGAAGGCTGATTTTGTAACTGTCTTTATGTGTCTCTGAAGGGTCAGGTGTGAGGCCTGACTCCAATTAATTTTTCCATCCGTCTGTTACCTTTTATGTAACAGACAGATGGAAAAATTTATTCCCCATGTTTTCTTGCATTGTTCCATCATCGTGAACCATGGCTTGGAAACCGGGAACGTTTTGTTCTGCTGACATTTGGAGCTTGTCCAAATCAGATCAACGACCTGGCCACACTCTGCCGATTTAGAGCTTCGGCGGCTAATTCAGACGGATTTTAGATCTAAGGGCCACGTTTTGACACGATCAACAGAAATCAACATGTATCCGAGAACTCCGGGGGCGAGCCGGCTTAACCCCGCTGCTGAAAAACATTGACCTCCGTCTCACCCCTCAAAATTGGTATTTCAAGCTGCTCTGCCTCCCCTTCCCCCACCCACCCCATCACCCTCTACGTGACCGCCTTCACACTTCATAGGGTTTATTTTCTAAAACTCCAAAGCGCAAACGACTGGAGCGGGCAACACAAACACATTAAAGGGTTATTACTCCACGGAAGGAAATCTGGCTCTGATAATGAAGGTTAAATGCACATTTCTGTGAAGTTTTGACCTCGTTTTTTTTATTTATTTATTTTTTTCTCAGCTCGATTGGAAAAAGAAGCGATTCTGATCTGTGCGGAAATTTCATCTTCAGGGTTGCTGTAATGCAGTGCTTTGCCAGACAATCAATAGGTTGCTACTATGCCAAGCCAAATATAAGATTCGACTGTAGATTAGTGACCCGCTATCGACAGAATTGCAGTCAGCGTTTTGCAGCGTCAGCAGCCTTCAGAGCTTTTAGTCAAAGCAGATTTGTACCATTTGAAAACTCAAACGTCAACTGTTGTTTATTAAACCATTGTCCTATTTGCATTTCGTGGTCATTTACCCAGAAGGTAATGGGTTTTGTGCACTGGAAGTGGAGTCAGGAGCACTGGGAAACATTTTCTTTGCACACTTTTGGCCTATGAGGACAAATTGAGCATCAAATGGAGCATCACAGCGACAATGAACCCGTCTTCTGACAAGTATACTGCAGTATTTTTAAACAAAATATACAAAATCAAAAGATGCCAATAATCTCAATCTGTTTTGTTTTTTTTTATATATCAAGAGTTCACTGCTCTTCAAGGGCCTCAAAAAAACCTTCAGCCCAACAGATCAAAATCTGCTGCAACTGTCTGATGCTATCAAAACCAAAAATCTCTGAGACTTTGTTGAAATCATGGCAATAATCACCGGTGTTAAGAAGTCAACACATTATTTTCTAGGGCTGTCAGTTAGCAGCAATTAGCAAACACCTGGTGAAACTGCAGATCTGCTGAGCTCATTATGCTTCTCAGTGGCACACTGGTAAAAATATTGTTATAAAGGGTTAATAGAGGAGCCATGTTGTGATGACTTCCTGAAGGCAGAGTTACAGAAACAAGAGTTTCTTAAAGAGACAGATGCTCAATTTCAAGGCGTTAAGTTGCAAAGTCAAATTCTTTTTAAGTCATATTTCACATGTAGCATTTTTATAACAACTAAAGGTAACATAGTTACTGTGCTGTACAATGGCACTATGTGAATGGGAAACACATAATGCTAACCCCTTTAATTGTACCTGCTTTGTTATGCGAGTAAAATACTTTTCGTGAGTCTGTTTCATCAATATTTTGGATGCCTGATCTAGTCAAAAACACATCATTCACTAGCTTAGAGCTTGTCTAGCCTCCCGAAGCATCAAACGCTCCCAAATGCAGTAAAATTCCAAATGGATCCCAGTCGTCCTTAGAAGCATTGTTGCGCGTGCATTGTTATTCAGGATACTGATATATCAGAAGTGAAAACTCGTCACAGGTGTTTAGGGGAGACGCACCAGGAAGGAAACACAGAAACTTGCATCACTGCGAGACTGAGACGAAGAGACGGATCTCATTTTGTCGTGGCTATGGGTAGTGTCTGATAACTGCTTGGCCTGGAAAAGGTTAATTGGATTTAGTCTGGCCATATTCATTTCCGAGCAGCATAAAATTGATTCATAATGATTCACTCTAATGTTTCTGCTGTTGGTTTATTATGCCGTGTGATAGAAATGTAAAGCAAGGAGAAATATTCAGAGGGCAAAGGAAAACTCAGGGGGAGGAGCAAAATATTGCGGGAAGCGGGAGGCAAGAGAAAGAGGAGATGGGCGGGCGGGGGTTAATTTAATCATGATTGGATGTGTAGTGTGTCCACATTAAGTGAAGAAAGAGGCAACGGAGACCAGATGGAAGTGCGGCGGTGCTTTAAAAAAAAAGAAAAAAAAAAAAAAGAGCCAAACTCCAAAATGTTCAGGGAAGAAAACGGGCAGCAAAAGAGAACAAATAAAAGCAAAAAAAATCTCACACAGGAGATCAGAGTGCACAAATGGGTTAATGCCAACACATGATCTGCAAAAACAGGAAAACAAACAAAGGAACAAAGTACTGTCTTGCCTTTCTGCCCATGTACAGTAGCGTACTCGGCGATAAACCTGACTGCCACGCTCTTACAAACAAAACGATTCCATTGCGGTGTCATTTTTGAAGTGTGTTTTCACACCTGGTAGACCAATAGACTTGGTTCAATAGAGGATCAAAGTTGCATTGTTTTGTCACATTTTGTAGCTGCTCCGTTCACCGTCAAATGATCCAGACTCCTTGGAAAGCCTGCTCACTTCCTCGCCTGTGGAGGCGCTGCACCAACAGCTCCTGCGGAAAACAACAAGAAAACCTTTGAAGAAGGAACTGAGCACAGCTTCCTTCTTCACGAAACGTAAACTGCAATGGAGTGGCGTCGGAGTTGAGCATTTGTAGGATTTCTCTTTTGATGTTGGCAAAAATAGGAATTCCATGAGTTTTGCGACTACGAGATCTCATCTTTTTAAAAGTCTGATAAGTCAGAGGGCAACGCGAACAAAACGGGCGACATCATATACCCCAACTTGGAGGCAGCCACACCATCCTTGTGTACAAAAATGTCTTTGTACTTTCTATTGCGGTCTGATTTTAATTTTTGTTCATAAAAGGTTTCGGCTTTGAAACAGGATTTAAATTGCTAAACACGAGATCGTGCCTTCGAGACGGAGTAACCCGAGTTCACCAGGGAATACAGCAACACATTCATTAATGTTTTTTTTCCAGAAGATGAAAGGAGACCATCGTTCTGACTGCATGTGCCACTCAAACTCCCAGATGTTATTGTTTCGCCTACTTCTGAGGGAACCAGATGCTAGCTTACTTTTGAAATCGACAACCAGTGTCGGCTAAAAGCTCCCAGGTCGACAAGAACCCAAAATAAAACCGATTGTGTTTTGTGATTTCAAGCCCTTTAAAGTAGAATGGAACTGCATAAAATTAAACTTTATCTGGCTCGCTTCGAGAAAATCCAGTAAATCAGTTGCAAGTGACAGAAATATGGAAAACACGTGAAATCTGTTATGACTGAGGTGAAGCACTGTAGGTGTTTGAGGCTTTGGTGTTTTCTCACCTGATTTACAGTATTGTATTGCCATCTAAACATTCTCTTTCACTCACTTGTGTTGGTTCATTTATTCTGAACGTTGTGCATTGGACTTGCTTCCTTAGATTAAGGTTCTTTCCGTTTAGGTGAGTTTCCGCTTTTCCCCTTCATTTAGCCTTGTAATTTTCATATTTGGATGATTTGACATTTTGAAAATAAATTTGCTTAATGGAAACGTGTCGAGCTCAAAAATACTCGTTTGTCGATAAAAAGTTGTTTCACCGCTTGGAAGGGGTTTTATTTTCAGTACAAAGTGGAAATAAATGTGATGCCCGTAGTACAGGATGCAGTAATGTAGGAGGAACTGGTGCATTTATCACACATAAGGTAAATGTAAAATTCAAAGGAAGACCAAGGTCTTTGGTGCAATAGAAAATATTTATAATGTATTTTTCACAATTATGCAGTAAATCCTTGGACATTATTTGAAAAAAGAGTAGATCAGCTTGTGTACAAACCACATTTCTTCACTTATGAACTGGCAACAAAACAGTAGCAAGAGTTCAAGGTTAATAAATCGCAGTGAAATAAGTTTCAGTTTTGTAAATGCAAAAAAATTAAAAGTTTAGTTACTAAATAAATAGAACGCTGTTTCAACAGCAAGTAAAGCTAAAGGCTTACTACATAAAACGTATATTCAGCATAAATAGCCTGGGCACAGAAAAAAAAAAAAAAAAAGACTTCCATTTATTATGTATTTGCAAATACATAAAATTTAGCACATTATATTTCACCCATTTTATACATAATTGCAAAAAGTGACAGTAAAAGCCGTACCGTTTTTCACCAATCAGAACAAACGAACCCAAACGCAGATCAACCGTAAACCCGGGATCAACGAAAAACAACTTCACTTAAAACCCCCGAGGTAATGCGGGGGTTAAACGCAACCCACTCAGCGTTTACTCCTTGAAGCGGCCGTCGCAGGTTCGATTCCCGGCCTGGTGACCTTTGCCACATGTCAAAGGTCATGTGACATTACCCAATGTCCTGTCAACTCACTATCAAAGGCCACAAGAGGCAGTAAAACGTAAAAAGATTTAACGCTGTTTGTGTTATGTCAGCTTATGCCTATGTTAGGTAAAAGATTAAAGTCATTGCTTTGATTTGGTGACTGAAATAAAGTAAAAAGGCAAAAACACACATTCCTTTAATGCCTTATAAGACACTAACTCTTATAGTAATCTTTGGATCAATATCTATAAACATGACAAAATTCTGTTTAATATTTCACATTTCACAGAAGGCTGCACGTCGACGACACACTTTGACACGTAAAGCCAATGATTTATTAAACAGGAGAGTAGTGAGAAACATATACAGTGTTACTTAGCATATATGAATGATTATGAGTTAATCAACATTCAAAGTGCGTGGGAAAATTAGCAGCAATTAAGAGTACTTAGCATGCATGGTTGTTCATTTCCTGCAGGTGTGACTGACCTACTCCATAAACGCCCCGTAGGAAGCTTCTCTGGCCGGCTGCCACTTTGTGGATCGACTGTTGTTATAGCAACGTCAGAGGCTGACACATGACCTTCGGGCGTCACTCTATGTGCATCAGGGGTCGGCAACCTGCAGCTCTGGAGACTTTTCAGGCCAAGGTCACGGAGAGTCACTTCCGACAGCCTAAAATAATTAAAAAAAAAAAAAAAAAAAGTGGATGTTCGTAAAGACAGACTTTTTCATTACTTTTTTTTTAATGAAGAACGGAGCAAATAATACAGAGAATCTTATTAAAAAAAAAGTTTATTCACAAAATTACTAATCATAAAATATTACAAAAACATACATGTACATCAATCAATCGCTCCTCCTCCCTCAGGTCTTCATTGTTGTCTGAAGCTGGTCAAAAACAGCCAATCAGAGACAGGAGGCGGGTCTCAGCAACGTCAATCAATGTCGTGCGTTACTACATGTGCTGATGGCTAATGAACAACTTAAAGTTATAGGAAAACCGTTTATCTGCCGTCATCGGTGGCCAAGCTAACTAGCATTAGCACTCAAGTAAGCCTGCAGCACAAGTTGGATCATGTTATAAACTTACTGCAGGCGGAGAGAGAGAGAGAGACAGCGAAGAAACACTGACATTCCTGAAAACAGAGAAATTAAGAGGTGAAAGCAGAAACTCAAAGAAGAGAGAAAACAGAAGACTCAAGCAGAAGAAATGCGGATGGAAAGATGTGCTAATGGACCAGGCAGGCTAATGGAGAGGAGGTGGAGAAGTCGCAACCCGAAAGCAAATGGAGTCGTTTCAGTTCCACGCAGAAGAGCAGCGCAGTGGTTGGAGACGGAGCCGAGGCCCCGTCATGGGCATCCGACACCGGAAGAATTTGCTTCGTTGAAGATCGCTGCAACAAACAAACAAACAAAAGAATTATACACTTCTCCTTTTAATCTGACAACAGTGTGTAGCAGTATTTAATATAGCAAGAGACTCGGTAGCATCTGAGATCAGAAGACTAAGTTCATCTACTGGAGCTGTTGTCAGTAATCAATAAAACGATACAAAAGAGTAACTGCTTTCAATACTATGTATTTTAAAAGAAAAATAAGTAAACATTACAAGACAAAACATACAAAAAACAAAAATACAATATATACACAGTACTGCAATAGATCTTCTATATAATTGTACACAAAGAGTCCTTCACTTTTCCCCGCCTGGTCAGCACAATGTCTGACCGACACACATTTAAAAGTCCATGTGCTTATCCAGATATTTAAGAGGAAAATGTCCAAGTGCAATTCATATCCGATGAAAAGATGAATAATGAGTTGTGTGTCTATGTAATGAGATGGAGGGGGAAATCAATTTCAGGTTCTCCTGGCTCCAGCCAGTTATCAGAAGCTCACCATCCTTTAACCCAAAAAGGGTCACCTGGCCTGTATTGAAATAAACAGGTCCAGTAAATTACCATCCTGCTAGTTAACTAGACTGTTTTTTCAGTTATATCCAGAAATAAATACAATCATATCCACAATCAAATCTTTAAAACAACTTGAAGATATCAGCATTCATTTCATCATCTTAAATACATGTTTTGAATTTAAAAAGTTAGATGGTATATTTGATAAACAATTAGCATTGGATGCCACCGCCAACGTGCCAAACAAACAAAACATTATATTCACTACTCACCAATTCCATTTATAGATCACTGTATGAGAACTTCCTGGCTCCAAGCTCACTGGATACCCAGATCTACATAATTTTTATATTGTGAGGTTTTAAAAGTACATAAACAAAGAGATCAACTAATTGTTTGGAAACACAAACCTGCAGCTCCTCTGTCTCCAGCTCTCCCCCTCACACCTGATTGGGAAAAGCTGGAGCAGGCCTAAAAAAAACCGCTCCAGGTGCAATGATTGGCTGACTACTCTGTGTGACTGACTATCACTCTAACCAATGGAGCACCAAAGGCGGGATTGAGGGCAGTTTTTACCCTGGGTTACAAGTGCATTAAGATGCTTCACTCTTTAATTTGCCATCTCCCTACTTAGGAGGCTGTGATGAATGTTGGGGAAGTGACACAAATAGCCTCTCTGCCCTGACATTTCAAAACTGCAACGAGAGACGCTTTTTTTTTCTTTCCCTTCCAGCGATCCGTCTGCGAGGTGGAAGTCGAGGTCGTCGGACCCTCGAATCCTTTCTAGCAATTGCTTACCTCCAAAATCATGATTATTTTATGACATTTAAGCTTCTTGAGGTAAACGAGTTTCTGAATTAGCAGCTTTTCCTTCTGTGGACTTTCTGTCCACAGAAAGTGGACAGAAAGACTAATCTGGACTAATCTGAATGTGATGTTTCCTATTCCTTGCATGTGTGGCGGCGTATCAACAGTCTGGCTTGAAACTAAATATGTTTCTCACTTGTGTGAGGCAGCGAGGAATGAGAGTCAAAAGGTGTGCACAGCTTCAGCGCCCGTTTGAGCTTCTTCTTAGTGGATTTTATTCAGATATTTTCATTTTTGGACAAATTGGTGAAAAAGGAAAATGGAGGCATTTCTGTCTCCCACAGTTTTGTGTCTAAAGCCCGGCGATGCCGTTAATTAATGACTAATTAACGGCATCGTTAATTTAAAAACTCAATGACATAGCTAAATTAGTTGGGAAATACATCTTTAACTTGTACAATGTAAAACAATTTTAAAAAATGTTTTAAAAGCAGTTGTAAAACAATAGTAGAAAATAAGCAGTCTTAAAATCACAAGAACAAAACTGAAGTAATATGAGAATAAAGTCATTATAATATGAGACTAAAATTGAAATATGATAAAGAAATATTGTTTCTCAAAAATGTTTTTTTTTTTTTTTTTTTATGATTAAGCTAAATACACAATCGAAATCGAGTTAAAAGTTGCTAACGGTGTCGGCCTGGGGTAGAATATCACGTTCGAGTTGGAGAACAACCCTAAATGGAGAAGCCAGGGCTGTGAAGAAGTGATCTATATTTACTTTCTGTACCTTAACCTTTCAGTCTTTTGTGCAAAAAAAAGGAAATGCAACCAAAAATCCAAACCTCGAGCAAACAAGCAGCTGCTGAAAATAGTCTACTAGCTGCACAATCCCGTTTCTACCGAGAGCGGTTTGACGGCTCCGATACGTAACGCACAACTACATGTACGGGTCACGAAGCTAGAACTGTGCAGCTTGTCTGGCCGAGGAGGAACAAAAGGATTTAAATATAAAACGTCGGGGACAGGACAGCAGCCACCAGTTAGGAAGAAGAATAGATTAAATGTGGCAAAGCATTCGCTGGTGCAGTGAATCTCAGTCTCTGCAGGAGACGGTTCAGTGAACCTGGCTGGAGCGGTCGCCGCCGCAGACGGCCGTCTGAAGCGTCAGCGCTCAGCTGAAAAATTCAGGGAGAAATCTGGATTAGTTTGGTTTGGAATGCGAGTGAAATCCCCCCAGAAATACGACGGATATTATTCCATTGCAAAGAAAATCTGAGAAGATGAGTAGAAACCACCATTGTTTCACTGAAAAACATCTTTTAGTAGTTTTTACAAAAGACACTTTTTCTTCATTTAAAGATTTACTGCCATTTTTTTTTTTTTTTGAAATGGCAATGTTATATATTTCCCGGCACATGGTAGCATTTTATAGAACAATGAAGTAACCATATTACCTTCAGTTGTTATAAAAATGCTACATGTAAAATATGGCTTAAAAGAAATGTGACGTCATAATTAAACATGCTGAAATTGGGATTCTTGTCTCTTTAAGAAGCTCCTGCACTTCCTGAAACGCCTCCTTCAGGAAGTCATTACGTTATTGCTCCTATATTAACCCTTTAATAGGGTTTCTACCAGGGCTTCACTGAGAAGTATCTCATATAATGAGTTCAGCAGATGCGCGGCTCCACCAGATGTTTGCTAATTGCTGCTAGCTAGTCTGAAGGAGCTGATTGGGAAAGTGGCAGGTGGGGGGATTCTCTGTGTGGACCGATGAATCTTTTGACGAGGGAATAACATAATCTAAAGCTCAAAAAGGTTGATTTTTACACGATACTGGCAACATACATGACAAGAACAAAAATCGAACTATAAAAAACATCAGTATCTGTCCTTTCACCACCAGCATTATCTCGCGTGTGCACGCGCGACCCATTTTAACCGCAAACCAAACTAAAATGTCCGTTGCAGGGCACCAGGCTTTCTTTGAATTACCTGGAATGTAGGTCCGTGCATTGACATCAACCCTGGGCTTGATCTCAAAAGGTGCTATTCTTTACACGACACCGCTGAAAGGTTAAAAATGCCTCTTGTCCTCTGCTAAAGCTTCACCATCAATAAAATTCACTCGAATCCAGCAGTTGGCACAAAATAACACAGAGAAGAGCAACCTCTTGCTCTGCTTTCCGACACAAATAGCATCTCTCCGTTGTCCTCTCCCTGCATCCTACGAGCTTCCTCTTCACGTCCCTTTCCTCACATCACCCTTCAGCGCTTTAAAACAAGCACTGTTGTCTTTGGAGATCCAACACGCTGATCACCACGGAAGAGAAGCATCATTACTGACTAATTTGGTCTCGTCGTCTAACTGGAAAACGCTAAACTTTTACGGTGACTGTCAAATGACAGGTGAAGAATGCGTCAGAAGTTTACGGGCTGTGATTTAGCAGTCCATCAAATTTCACTCGTATTATTTTGTGAGTTCATTACACCCTCAGAATTGGAAAAAAAAAAAAAAAAAAACAGTCGGTAGGGTTAATGATTCATGAAATAACATACGAGTAATTCGATTGAGTTTTTTGTTTCAAGCTTTATTAAGCACAGAAGTTGTTTGTTTGCAGGATTTTGGGGTGTTGGAATAAAATAAAGCCGTTTTTTTTTTTTTTAACCTGTTTCAACAACTTCTCTGTTAAGAAAGATGCTGTTAGGTCTTATAAGGAAATTAAAGAAAAAGTCACATAATTAACCATGTATATGTCACTTACGTGAAGACTACGAGAAAGTAATGGTCAGTTTTGCTCTATGTTTTAGAGCAAATGCCTTAGTGCCCTGGAAATAAGATAAAACGAACCTACAAATAACTTTTCAACAAGATATGGCTGCTCTCGTAAGTCAATATTTCCTTAATTTTGAATAAAAAGTATTAACTCCACCATTCAACTTTGTAACTGTCTTTATGTGGCTTTAAAGGTTCAGAATCCCTTCACTTCCGCGCGTGAATCCGGATTCGTCACGGGATTGTTTTCGAAACGTCTGTAGTTTGAACAGTCATGTCGCATTTTTTTTCCCCACCTTTACGTCATCGGTGCGCGACTCAGCAAATCGGTATGAAAACTGCAACCAAAATGGGAAGTGTCTGGACCGAGCAAGAGTTTGCCATCAAGTCTTAAGATTGGTACTAAACGCTGAAGTCAAATTTGCACCTGACCCCGACGAGAAGCAAAAGAGCAAAGCAAGTTGTGGCTTCCAGTGCTTTGTTTTGCAGTTAAGTTACAGGAAATAAAGAAGAGAAGCGAAAACTAGCGACTCCACTGGAAGTAGAAAATGTCTCAGACTGCTGACAATATCTCTGATCTAAAGGGGCAACAAGCTATTGTTCTGGGAAGGCTGCCAGTCAGTGACACGACGCCTGCTCCCTACCCCACACTAAAAGGGAAACATTGCTTTCACTCCCTGGCATCATGTTTCTTGTAATCAAATTCTGGAAATGTGTTTCATTGAGCCGTTCACAGCATGGATTGGACCCGTATTTCCCGCACGGCTTTTCGAGTCCGTTTGGACTTGATGGGATAAAAGAGGCATCGGTTGCTTGACCGCTTCAAACTTATTATACAATTGAACAAGCGACGACGGAGAGGGTGACTAACCTTTGAGGCAGATCAGTGTCGGCCTGAATTGGGTGGTAAAAATCTCTCGGCAGAAAATGTTTCACCCAAAACCGTCCAGCCGAAGAACTGGAATCAAAACTGTAAGCAGTTTTGCAAAGATCCAAAAAATACTCTATGCTTAGACAGCAAGAATTGACATAAATTGATTTCAGAATGTGCTCAATAAGGCAGTGGATGCTTTGCCTTAAAGCAGTGTTTGGAGGAAAACAAAAGAAATAGCAGAATTCATCGCTCAGATTTACCACCTACTAATCTTGATGTTACTTTCCTCTGGAGCTGCGGATTAAGCAGTTGAGGGAATTTTGTAAGCAGTTGCTGTGTTATATTTCAATTTAGCAATACCTTAAATCAGCATAAATCGCTGAAGCTTTAAACCACAGATTTAAAATCTCTTGTAGCGACGTGACCCTGCACACCGACGTAAAGATCAGCCAAACCTGGACCGAAATGCTCCGCTCTGAAAACTGATTCTTCTAAACACACACTTGTCCTACTTACACTTGAGCGTATGTTTGCTTTCGTGTCCTTTTTGTTTTTGCCTTTGTGAAGCACTTTGTGACTCATACGTCCGTGAAAGGTGCTGCAAATAAAAATGACTTCCTTCGCTAACTTTGTTCCACCACTTACATGTTTCTAAACATCAGCAATTAGGGTGGCGTGCCTAAATGTTGGATGTTTTTTTTTTCCCCCCGTTGGTGTCGACTGTTTATCCCCCGATGCTTTTCCTTTTAACAAAATAGTAAGCAAGAGGCCGCTACGGTCTGCACCGTTCTTATTTCTGCAGGGTAATTACCAGCTGAACCTGGTAAAATATGATGTACAAGAAGATCGAGCTCTTGCATTTAAATGTTGGCCTCATCAAAAACACCTCTGAATTAAATTTTGCCTTTACTGGTTTCTTTTGCTTGTAAAATATGGATAAATATACTATCTTCGTGTGTCGTGAACATAATGTGGCATCTTGCAGTGCCACATTACCCAGACATCCATCTTCTCCATGTTTCAGTATCAGGAGGAAAGAAAAACGCAGACGCAAATATATAACCTTAAGAGACCTGCACTAACGTGGCAGATTATGACCGCGGTTTTCAGCCACACTTAACAGCTTTTGGGTAGAAATAAAACACAAAAAAGATTCATACATCCTACAGGACGTAAAGAGGCAAAATTTGACTTTCTAAATTTGACATTTAGAAAGTCAAATTTCTTTTAAGTCACATTTGACATATGTAGCATTTTTATAACAAATGGAGGCAACAGATTCTTGATTGTGCTATAAAATGAAAACTTTATGCCTCGAAGCGCATAAAACTGAAACGTTGAAACCCTGAAAATCTTTCAATACTTGAAAAGAAATGTTCACAACAGCAATAGAACCATATCTATCGTGTGTGTGCGTGTGTGCGTGTGTGTGTGTGGGTGTATGTGCGTGTGTGTGTGTGTGTGTGTGTGTGTTTATTGGTGCCAAACAGAGTTAATTAGAAACAAACGTTCACAATAGATTGCATAAAACATGCATCAGGATCATTTCTATAGAACCTTGGGATAGTAAAGCATCAATTTGAATTTTGTAAATAATCTAAGAGGTATTGGATCAAATAAATTCACTTCTTTCTTTTTTTTTTTTTTTTTTAGGAATAGCTGAAATATGAAATCAGACGTTGTAGTTAGAAAAAAAAAATACTCCAAACAAACAAACTTACCTGGGCCACACTTGACTTTTCAAACCGAACTGAAGCGAAGCGCGTCCATCGATCTGAAGAACATGTTGGCAATAGAAAGCGACCAGCTTTTTGAGTTTTGAAGAAACTTAAGCAAACAGAATGACGGCCTCGCCGTTGACGGTCTCTCCAGCTCAGCCTGACAACAGCTTAATTAATTAATTAATTATTAATTAATTATTAATTAATTAATAATTAATTAATTATAAATTAATTAATTAATTAATCGACTCGGACGGATGAGAAGAAGTCTCTGGTTTACGACGGGAGGGGAGACCGACGGGCCCGGAGCGAGAGTCAGCGGGGAACCGGTGGGAGGATGCTGGCACGGCGCAGCACGTAAAACAAAACATCACGAAGACGCGCTCCGAGTCATCAACTCTTCAGTGCTTCTTTTTTTTTTTTTTTTTTTTCGTCCTGGCTGCTCTCCTCAGAGCAGTCAATAGGGAGCAGCTGGGGACTCATGGAAGAGACGCAGACGAGCTCCGGGTCTCGTCGGCGTTCAGAGCGTCCCGAATCAGAGGGAAACTTGCAGAAACGTCAGCCGTGTTTGCATCACCCGCGCATCTCACTTGATTCTTGATCGGAAACTCTGCCGACGTCTCATCAACGCGCGGCAGAATCCACAAGTCGTGATTGTGATTAACACCCGAGGAGATGATTAATTCATGCTTAACATATCTCTATAGCATTTTGTCTTTTTTTTTTTAGTTGTTGTTAAATATGGAGAATTTACAAGCCTGCTCACAAAAGTTTCCAATCAAGCTTAAACCGTCGATCAAATCTAATGATTCACTCTGCTGTTAGAATGTGGTCGTGTGTGTGATTAGATTTTGAGGTTGATGTAACGTCACATCATGCCATGCTGAGTGTTAGCTGTAAAACATGACAAGGGGTTAGAGAGCATCATGATTAGAAGCTGATCCTGGGTGCCACTGTTGAGGTTACAGCCAATCAGCGCCAATGAAGAAGAATGGCGATGAAGAAGAATGGCGATGAAGAAGAATGGCGATGAAGATGAATGGTGCTTCTGGATCGGCTGCTTTGCAAACGCCAGCCAGCGGCGTGTGACGGAGAGTTGAGTATTTTACCGTCCCAGGCCTACAATTCTTGAGGTTCAGGACTTTGCTCAGACCTCTCATGTGGGTTCCTGTGTTTTTATGTGGAGTGGAAACTGTGTTTAGTCTCTTTAGTTGGGTTCCCTTTAAGCCTCAGTTTGTTTTTCCTCCTCATGTTGTGACCATTCAATCACTTTGACCTTGTTCCCACTCTGGTAACCACCTCTCAGAGTAATCTAACATTACTGTTTTTCATATTATTAGTATTTTTTTTTTTTACATTTTTATCTAATTATAGTTTAAGATTTTGGCTTCACAGTTTCATGGCATTGATTTTGGATTTCTTTTTTTTTTGTTGTCGTTGTTTCTCTGCCTCCAGATACAAAACACTGCCAGGCGGCTCTGACGGTTTTTAAACATCTTTCGTTTTTGATACGGAGACTTTGAGAGGAAAGAAGAGAAGGTGTTTGAACGTTGCTTTTGAAAGAGAGGCAAAATGACAAAAAACTGGAACTGAGTGCGCCCGTTTCAGTAACGGATCAATATTGTTATTTCGTCATTAAGTTGCAAGCGAGAGAATTGTTCTGTTGACTTTGTGTGGGATTTGCTTTTTTTAATGATGCTGTTGGAGGGAAATTTACCGAGCTGCTTAGTGAACAGTAAAACTATTCCTGCTTTGATGCGTTGATCGTGAGTTCATATAAATGTCTAGATGTGAGAAGAGTGGGCTTGCTGGTTTATGTTTCCCCATAGATTCCTGCTCCATCGGCAGTTAAAGGTAACATCAAGCAGTGCCCCGGTTTTATAGAGATTGTAAAAGGGCGGGGGAGAGGTTCGAGCAAAAGCCATGAGAAGCAGCCTGGGTCTTCAGAAAGTCCCGGCACTGTCTTTGTGACAGTCAGAGCTGAGCTGAGCAAACACCCACAGGCCAGCAGGACGACGACGTAAAACTTACAAAACGTTTTCATCAAAACAAGTTTCCGAGGCTGTTCAAGCTTTTTTTTTTTTTTTTTTTTTCCCCAGGAGTCTTTCCCCCCACCCCTCCTCCTTTAAAATAAATGTCACATCATCAAAATCAATCTAGTTTGCAGAGTCATTTCACAGCAGTCAAATTGTGCCATACTTTTCAAAATCACACATTTGTATTGCTTCAAAGCCATTCTGATTCTTTTTTTTTTTTTTTTTTTTTTGTCGAAATGGAAAGAGCACAATGTAGAGAACTCCTTCTAGCGCTCTATTACAGGGAGGCCATTCACTTTTCTTTGCAGTGTATTTTAATGGGTCCCTCTGCATTTGTAATGATCCCGATTGTAAAGTGACTGCGGGGGAATGAGAAGATGGAGACTGCCGAAAAAGATGTCTGGCTTGCAACTATAGTGTGTGTGCGTGTGTGTGTATGTATATGTCAGCTATAAAATATGAAATTCGGATAGCTAAGTTCCAGAGCCAGACGTTTCTTGCATTTTAGGTGGTAAGATAAAGCTTTGTCAGCTGCCTGACACGGACATAAACTCTGGAAATTGTCATATTTTACTGGAAAACTTAGTGTCACACCTATAAGCTAATCTAGTCACTGAACCTACGGCTGGACCTTATATGACAGCGAGTGAGAAACGGCAAGCTCTGCTCAGGTCTGCTCAGTGCGTTTGCTGATGTGACAACACCTCCAAATTGCGCCCAAGCACCACAGTGCTGGATACTCGCTGTGAAACATCTGCATTCTTTCATGTTGATTCTCACAAATTAAAATACATATATTGTCTTTCTTTTCTAATGGCACGGCTTGATCCTCTTTAATAAGAAAACTGTGTATATTGTTCCAAAGTCCATTTTGGGAGCATTTTGGCGGGATGGCAAGGAAAACAGATGTTTAGTGATGTTGCAGCATCACAACGGCTTTCACACGTTTTCCAGATCAGCCAACGTCCGGCCACATTTGAACTGGTCACGAAGATCAAAGGAACAAAAGTTCTAAAACGCCAAACGCGCAACCAACAACAGGCTCCTCGCACAATTTATCCATATCCATGCAGTGGTGTGGAACAGAGGGAAATACATGGTCGTGAAAAAGCTGCAGATTGGGGGGGAAAAAAAGAGCATAAGAAGAGAGAAGAGAGGCAGCAATAGATTTTAATGAAGTCCTCAGTGCATTGCACAGTCTGATAGGATGGCACTTCAGAGACACAGCGACACATGCGACTTGAACCCCAGCCGTCGTTTTACTCGTTCTCCTCGCCACAGCGCAGGGATTCCAATCATTCACACGCAAACCTGTGCAGAAGCCATGACTCAGAGGTTCGTTTGTCTGTTGTTTTATTGGAATGCGTTTTCCAATGACTTGATTTCGAAGCGGGACCAGTTGCTTGTTCAAAGTGGAAAGCGAACGTCCGCCGACTGGACGGAGTCGCGGCAACGTCAGTTCGGTTTGAGCTCAATGAAATAAAGTGGGACCGCAACACCACTCAAATCAGTCCAGTTTATTTTTTCATAGCACATTTCAGGAACAAGGCAGCTCAAAGTGCCTTTCAGCTTAAAAACAACATACAGTCGATGTAGCAGCCGCTACGTTTTGACGAGGACACCAACACACGTCGAATACGTCGGCCAACGTTTCACTTATTACGGCTTCAAAAGCGACTCCGAACACGTGGGTTTTAAATCTTGACTTAAAGGGACTCAGCGTTTCGGCTGTTGAACTCATACAAAAGTAAGATTAAAGCGAAAATACAAACACGTTCCATAACTGTCACGACAAAAGAAACTCGGATTCTGTTTCAGTCAAATGCCAACAAGCAGCCAGAACCGCAGATATGTGTTCTCTTCTTCGTTTGACTGTAACTTTCTCAAGCTTTTTTTTTATTTTTTATTTTTTTTTTATCTCCGACTGAATTACAGGCGAGTCAGGGCGGAAGAAAAAACTCAAAATTCTTCCATTTTCACACCATGCAGGCATTAAGTGCTGAGCTTTGTCTACCAAAGCGTTATTCAGTTATACAAACAAAAAAGTAAAAAAAAAAAAACACAAACAGAGCCGCAGTCATTACATCCCTATGGGCTACGGTGGTATGTTCTATTACAGCAGTCAGAAGCTCTTTTATTGGAGCATACAACAGATTTTTATCTTTTTTTAAATTTTTTTTTAGCAAACTTTTTATTGATTTGAAAGCAGGATTTCCGGTCTTGTTTTTGCCTCCCCTCCCCTCCAGAGTGCTCACGCACAGCTGTTGTGCTGGGAGACAATTATGCAGAGAGTTGTCCAGAGCAAAAGCGGCGAGGGAGAGAGAATCCCTCAGATTGTGAGTCACCGTGTTTGACAGCGGCGTCGTTAGAAAAGCGGCGCAGAAAAGAGGCCATAAAATGCACTGCTGTGAAACTATTAAGGCCGCGGAAATATGATGGCGAGGCTCATGAGGAGATGAGGGGCTCATTTGGAGGCAACAATAACGGGGTGAGACAAAGGAAGAAGGAAAGACGGCGGCTGATGTGTGCTTCATCTCAATTCTTTCCGGCAAACGTTTCAATGCGGTTTGACTGTTTAAAGGGGCAGTGTTGTGTAATTTTGACTCTTTTCGAGCTTTACGTGGTGCTGTTATTCTAAAACACGCCCGGAGTTGTGCTTTGATTCTTTCATGTACGATTGAGGAAACTTTTCATCTCCATGGCAACCATTCAGCCTGTGTGGACCGAGCCCCGCCTTCAGGGCCGAAGCTCCGCCTCAGAGCTTCTGACTCAGAGCAACGCAAACTTTGGGCTTAATAAAGTTAAAGTGTGAAACTTGGGGACCTGGGCACCAGCTGCACTCATTAAACAACCTGCTTCTTAGCGAAACGCTGGCAAAGACTTTCTTCAAGCGTTAATAGAGCGGCCATGTTGTGATGACTTCCTGAAGGAGTTTCAGTAAGAACAGGAGTTTCTTAACGAGACGGAGACCCAATTTCAAGGCGTCAAATCAGTAAGTAAAATTTCTTTCAAGTGATATTTGAATAATCAGCACTGAAGGTAACATAGTTACTTGATTGTGCTGTAAAATGTCTCTCGGTGTCCCTCTAAACACCATACCTGTTGTGTGGCTCATGCATTTTAAGTGGACGCCTCGTCTCTGCTTCCTGTTCTCGATTTCCTGTCCCCATGCTCAACGAATATTGCTACGAGCTCCCCAGCTAGTTTCCATTTATTGGTTTTTCTGGGCCTTGTAAAGCCATTTTGTGTGAAAAATTATGCCACTTCCCTCTCATTTGTAACAACATTTCCTGTGACTGTGTCCCCTGCGGACAACACCAGATGCCGGAGCACGAATTCAAACGATTTGCGAGTGGATTACTCGTCATGCAACTCGACCCGAGAGCCGCCGTGAGGGATAAGGGTCCTGCTGGAATAAATCTTACTGTTCGTGTAGGTTTGGGGGTTTTTTTCCCTGCTTAATTTCCTTTCAGATTCTGTCTCTGATATTCTGGGTGAGGCTCTTACGACTTAAAACGACTGATTCACCCCTCCTCCCCCCGCTGGACTTGGTCTTTACCGGTTTAATCCTGTCAAGATTACGATTGAACTTGTCAGATCACCTCTGGCGCTGTCCTCAGGTGGCGTCACATTCCGCAGACTAAACAATAAAAGCATAAAAAAAAAAACACCTCAATGTGTGATCTGCAGCCTGTAAGCTCGTTATAATCAACTAGAATCTATGTTTTTAAGACTGGATGACGGAAAGTCTGTTATGTCATCAGGGTGGATGCAGTGTGGGATTTTCGTGCAAGTCCAGGAAAAGGCGAAAATGATTGAACTTCCTGCTAAAAATGCAAAAAGACTGTAATTATTTTGTACTGTTGTAACATTATCTCAATCTCACAAACGTACAATTCCCACCATTCAATTTAAACACGTTCATTCAACAGAGAGGGAAAATAATCCAACATATACTGAAAAAAAAAAAAATTCCGACTTTAAAAAAAAAAAACGAGTTCATTGGTTATGTAGTCGAAATAACTGAATTTATTTATGTTTTGATCAATATGACAACTTAATAAATCTGATATATTTATCTGAATAAACATAACTTGATTACTTGAGCACAAATTAACTCAATTTTATTTTTAAGTCGGATCAACTGCTGCACTTGCTGGCCGTCATTTCTTACAAAGTAAATGCAACCAAAGCATTTTTCAATTCAAAGATGACTCTTAAAATGATCAGTGTCTATATAGATACTGATCTACACTCAAAAAAATGTTTCTTTGAACCAAATCGAAAAGAAATACTCTTAATTTGTTGCAGCTGATTTCATTATTTTTGCTGAAGATGTAATTCTGATTTCAGAACGAGGCAAATAAAAACAAAACAAACAGCAGAAAAATCTATATAATTCATTTTTTAAACAGTAAAATATTCATTTTTTTGCTTTGAATGAAATAACACAGCATCCCTTCAGTGAATTTGAAAGTGATGAAGCTAAAGTTGAGGAGTTTTGGGTGACATAAATGTACTGATCAATGTTTTTAATATCTTTACATCTTAAATGGAAAGCAGCAAAGTTTTGGCTTAGCTACTGCACTTAATATGTTTTCCAGAAAATTGTCTTTTCTTGAATATTTCAGTTAAAGATGAATCTATTAGCTACTTAGTTGACAATTACTGCAATAAGTGATTCCTGGCGATTAATCATTTCAGCTTCAGTCGATATGATGATCGGAGTGACGCATAACCAAAGACTGTGCAGATGTAGTTTTACTGAAAGGCTGATTCATAAAATATTAATTCAGCAAGGTGCCGAGTCATCACATATTTCAGATTTATTTTTATTTTCATCGTTATGGAAACCTTTAAAACCAAATCGCCTCATCCATCTTTTTTTTTGCCCCCCCCCCCCCCCCCTCCAGTTTCTGCCACGGTGCTCCACATTGTGTTGGTCCGTCAGATAAGATCCTCGTGGTTTTTTTAACTTGGAAAAAGCTGGAACGAAACAAAAGAAAAACGTTCCAGTGGTGCAAATTTCTTTTGAACGGCAGAGTGAGTGACAAACAAACAGCGAGCGCTTCCACAGAGATGAGGCGTTCGCCGCATACCCGGCTAAAGTCTCTGTCAAACTTTTGCAGGACATTTGCCGTTTCAAAGCCGGCAGCTCGGAGGATCTGCGGTGATGAATGTGTTGCCTGGAGGGTCGAGTTACTGCGACCAAAACCCGAATGCAGCCGGGAAATAGATTCTCAAAGGAGATTGGTTACCTTCTTAAGATTATTAGGTTACTGCCGTGGTGGTTGTTTTTCTTTTTCTATAACAGGGTGAAAAGACACTGTGTTAGGAAAAAATCACGTATGTTTCTTCCGCTAGCTAAGAAACAAACAGTAAAAATAAATTATTCCCCATTACCGTCCTAGTTCAGCACAATCAGATCCTGAAAGTCATAAATGGGAGACGAGGTAATATTTCAAGACTGTGTGAGAGCACATGTTGTTTTCTGTTCAAGCCAAAAAAACAACAACAAAAATCCTCCTCCCACTACTTCCTGTTGTCTTCTTTGTCGTTTTTGCCAGTAGTAACATCTGATTATAGATCAGGTGACTTGTGTTTCCATAGCTACACCTATTTCAATACCACCCCAAAAAATAGCATTTTATCTGTTTTAATTACCTTTCTGCTAGAATTTGATTTTACATTTTAAAGCTATAATGTCAAAAGAAGTCATTTCTAGTTGGGTGAGAATAAATGGTAGAAACCAGAGTATCTTCCAAGATCATAGCGCTTCCTCTTTTCCTTTTTTTAAAGTGCGATGTGTACCGTTGTTGTTCTCTTGAGTGGCTTCACACTTTTCTTCTGTGTCTATTTTTGTCTCAAGAGTCACTTTTGTCTTTCTTTGATTCTTACCTTCCTAATTACCGGCCTCTGCTGTGGTTCTGCTGCCCATTATTTATGAGGATGTCTGCTTTCCCCACTCTGCTCCACACACACACACACACACACACACGCACACACGCACACACACACACACACACACACACACAGTCACATCTGTGTCTAACCCTTGTTTGCTCCCACCATCTGCCTTCGCCTGTGGCTTTCCTTAGGGCTCAGAACCACACACATTTATTTATAACTATATGTATCAACTTTAATATGTCTTTGTGTCTGAGACTGGCTGAATTTGCACTTTGTGATAATCCTTCTGTAACTATTCATCACCACGCAAACAAACCAGTCATACTATATTGTGAAAAGTATTGGGTCATTGGGAACTTTAGGAAGGTTTTAGTGCAAAGGCTTTATGATGGTGTAGATTTACACATTTTTGTGAAAATGCGTTCATAAAGTTTTTTCTTGATATAAAGTATTTCCTTTTTTTAAAAAATATTAATTGAAAAAGGACATATGAAACAAACCCACAACTCAGTTTTTTTTAAAACATTTTAATATCGCATAACACCAGTTTTGAAAAACAAACGTTTTAAATGTATAAATCCAATGTGTTCATAACGTAATGGTCCTATCACCTACCTTTGCGTGGTGTCAGCCATCTTTGTTTTCGCCCAAAGATGGCTGACGTTTTGCTCCGGTTTTATTTTGTTGTTGCTTACAGGGGTTGAGATTACGAGACTGACGCTGTGGTATCTCCGCAGCCCTACTTTGTTTTTTTTTTAAATCCGTATTTACCAGTGAAATGCTGAAAGCCGGGAATATGACTCCTGGTCATCACAAAGCTAATAACACGCTCTGGACTCCAGTTGCTAATTAGGCCACTGGTTTCACTGGATTTCATTAAAAGGGCTTAAAGTAATGAGGACAGATTGGAAATGCAGAACACACTTTTAGCTTTTTACTTGTTACAAATGTTTTAAAGCAACTTTCCAATTCTGATTTCCTGCTGATTTCTCCCATAAAATCCCAAAATGATGAATTAAACATGGCAGGCTGCTAATAAATTGGAGAATGTTTCAATATTGATAGACTTAAGCGGCTGGTGTTATGCGTAATTATGCATAATTTCAGCCATTTAAATATGAAATTCATCCATTTATTAAGTTCAGTCAATCAAGTTTATTTGTACATTGTACATTTCGGCAACGCTGCAGCTCAAAGTGCTTTACGTCGCAAACAACAAATAAGAAGTCCATAAAAATATGCAGTCAGCAATTGAGAATTGCAAACCAGTGACAAACATTACATTTCCATCATCGAGAGCACGAGTTATACGATCTATGTCTGCCATTTGTGTCATATGGACAGTAACAATCGCTGCCCGACAGCAAACATTCAAATGAATTCTTTTGATTTTTGCATCTAAAGTTTCGGCAGTAAAGGAGGCCAAGTGAATATTTTTACTCATGGTAGATTTTGTCTGTCATTTCAGCTCTAATTTGCGCTTTCGTCGCACATTGTGTAATTATCTTTGGGTTCAGGGCACTCTCATAACTCATGTACAGCCGACGACTATCACTTGGCGAATCCCATACTGAGTCATCACTCAGTACCCACAAGATGCGGCTCTCCAGCTAATAAAGGTAATTGTCTCAGTGCCTTTTTTCCCCCGCGCTCTCTCTCTCTCTCTCTCTCTCTCTCTCTCTCTCTCTCTCTCTCTCTTTCACTCTCCATATCCCAAAAACGATCATGTCTGCCTACGAATCGCCCCGCATCTCGTCCAGATAATCACCGTGGAAATGAGACGGCTACCTCGCCGCGCGCAGGAGCCCGGGATCGTGACTCACATTTTTTTTTTTTTTTGGCTGGCGAAAGTCTGACTTTGATTGATGATTGCTTCTTTTCCTCATTACTCCAGTATGTCTGCGGTCGGTCCGAGGGTTTTGATCCGAGAATTCACAGCAGTCACGTAAGCGCGGCGCACGCCGGTGATTTTCTGCTGGGGCATTACCAGGCCGAGTTACCCCCCCCCCCGAACAAGAGGGAGGCGTCTTCGACAGCCGCGAACATTTCAGAGTAATGTGATTATTTCTCATTGCAGCGAAGACTTCAATGGTTTGAAATGATTGTTATTTACTCTATTATTACTGCAGATGTATCTAGTAACAGTGTGTGGAATTGGATCTGCCTAACCAGACTCTACTTCTCTATCGGATATTAAATGGGTGGTATGTTACATTCTCCAGCCACATAGTGCCATTTTGTAGGACAATTAAGTAATTGTGTCACCTTGAGTTGTTATGAAAATACATTAAATTTCACATATGACTTAAAAGAAATTTGACTTTGTAATTTTGCGCCTCTGTCTCTTTAAGAAGCTCTACTCTTTCTGAAACTCCGCCTTCAGGATGTTATTGAAACGTCACTCGCTTATTAACCCTTTAGGGAACCAGTGCCCAGTGTTTTTAAATATCTAATATTATTTGGATCATTCCTCTACCTGTATTGTCTTACAAACCTGTCCTGCCATGGAAATGGTTTGGAAACAGGTGTTTTAAACTTGTTGCCATTGGCAATGATTCAGATTTTGGGTTTTTTTTTCCTGCTTATTTGGAACAAAAATATGGCCTGACCTTGCTCACCATCAAACTACATCCAAAATATGGCAGAGGAAGGTCAAACACCAAACGTGTTGTTCTCCTTGACTGGGAAATAGTTTCTGGTTTTCAAAAATACCACTTTTTGTGCTTTTACTTTTTAAACACTTTGGTCAGAGTGATTCTTAAATTGCTCTCATTTCTTCCACTTAACGCCCCAAGAAAAGATCGCTCTGGAATGCACTGTGCTTCTATTTCAGGACCAGCGTCCAGTATATTTTGGGGGGTTTTTCGGGTTTTTTGGGGGGCGGGGGGTAATGTGAAAAGGCTATTACCAAGCAGTACAATTACTCCCTGGACACTGCAGCACTTGACTGTGAGTAGAGGCCCCTTTTGTTTGGTGCATGACTGTTTCCCTTGGTTTGCTGTGTCCTCCTTTTTTTTTTTTTTTATGTAGGAAAAAAGTCATGTTTATTTGTGTGGCTTATTTTCAAAAACATCACATAATCACCAAATGTGAAGCGAAATGTGAATTACATTTTGTCAAAGGCCAAAGTCAATACGTCGGTCAATGTTTCATTCATTGTGGTTCAAACCCATCTGTAAACAGGTGGGATTTTTTTGGATGTTTGTTCCAGACTTGTGGTGCATAGAAACTTGTCTGGTTCTGTATTCACTCGGCCAGAACCAGACATTAGCCCTTTAATCCTGGAAATGTTCTTAAGGTGATAGGAGGCTGATTTTGTAACTGGTTCAGGTCTGAAGCCATCACTACACTTCTAAAAGAAAGTCACAATTCTACCAACAATGTCAAGTGATATTTTTCTTATAGAAAAAAAAAAAGTGTTAGCATTGAAAAAAACTCAAAATAATGAGTTCTTTACCTCCCAGTAACCAAAATCTTGCTGGTTGTTTACGGAATTGGAAACACCTGCATTTCATCAGGAAATAGGTCGAACCAAACAACAAAACAAAACAAAATGTTAACATAATTTAGAAACTGATCAACACAACCAAATGATTGGTTAACTAAAACATTATCACCGGGAAATTAAAAGGTTTCTTTGAAGACAACATACAAAAACGAAACAGACACTTAGTTGTACCCGGTGATGTAATCAGTGACATCACACACCAATTTAAATTGCCGGGTCGGATCTGGAGGGACAAACAGTGGTGAGTAAAAAAAAAAAAAAAGAAACAGACACAAACCGAAGGTATCAATCAGAAATGTATGTTGCAACAGAACAAACATTCATATTTATGTAATGGTTTACTACTGTTAGCTTTAACAAACATATGTATGGACATAAAGCAAACAAACCTAGGATGGAAAGTGCAGTTAAGACCTCAGTGTTTAATATGCTGACTATACAAAGATGGAATAAATAAGAAATAGACCACGTTATCGGACATGCATATTCCAGAAGACAAAAGGCCATTTTAACACATCTTCATATTTCCTGTCTACTTTAATGCTGGAGACGACATTAAGGTAAACACTTCAATACTTCCCCATCGTCGGTTCTCTTTTTCTCTGTCCGTATTCCGAGTAGGAATACGTAAAAGATCCGATTCCAAACTTTCCTGGGTTTTTTTTTTTTTTTTTTCCATATGAGCCCTGAATCCAAAACACAAACAGAGACGCATGAAACCAAAAACATGGTGATGTAAAATTCACTCAAAGTGAATTTTACATCACCAAAAATCCCCCCCCCCCCCAAAAAATAGTTTTTCTTCTTCAAGCATGGCTCTGTTCATTCCTATTGCCAGCAGGTGTTTTCCCCAATAGGTTTTCTTTGGACTTTAAACAACAAGCCCTGGCTTGTGAAAAGGGGTGAACAACTGGAAAACATTATGTGTATGTTCAGAGACGCAGGAGTGGAAGAGAAACGGGAAGATTGTGGAGAAGAGGAAAGGCTTAATTGGGAAGAAAAAGAGTGAGGAAAGGGTAAATGAAATCCCTCGACTCTCTCCCATCATTTGGTGGAACGGTGATTGATGGACGGCTGTGTGGTTTAATTGAAAAGGGGAAGAGATCTGGCTGAATGCGGAAGTTTCACACACTTCAGGCAAACCGATCGACACGACCCCAGGGCAAGACCGCGTGTGCAGCTCAAGTGGAGCAAACCAATACGGTGCAGGGAAGCTGACCCGAGACACTCGGTGAGACACTCTTGTCTTTTCGGCCAACTTTAAGTCGGGTCACCCGTCGGGGCTGTGACGTTATTTGCAGAAAACCGCAGCGAAATTGACGTTAAAGTTCAAAGGACTGATCTGAAAAGATACCAAATAAATAGTGAGACTTTGCTTTGCAAAAAAAAAAAAAAAAATCACATAAATTTGCTGAATCTTTGACTTCCCCAAAACGCTGCATACATCGCCGCTGCCCAGTGCAAGGGGTCGGTTGCTCCAACGTCTCCTCTGATGGTTGATGGGTGATGAGCCTGCAGATGTCAACCTTCGTCGATGCCATTTTTAAACAAACATTTTTTATGACATCTCATTTGAACAAGCTTGTTCACGTGCGATTTAATTTTCTTTCCTATGAAATGGAAACGTCCCATTTGTGAATTATTATTATTTTTTCCACATTACCAGAATATCGTCAAGGATTTGCGTACATTCGTCATGGAAACGCATCCGCTGTTGTATTCAGCTTCTCACGATGCTGCTACAGTGTTTTGTCCGACGTCGACATTTTTTTTTCATCCACCGTTTAGGTTTTGGAAATGGAATAAACTCTATCCCGCCCTCTAAATGCTCTCAGATGAATATTCCCCTTTATGAACGTTTTGTCAGATTATCATTCCCCAAATTTTTATGAGCGCAGCGCATTCCTGAAGCTGAACCCCGACGCCTTTTTTTTTTTTTTTTTACGCCCGTGTTGGACACCTTCCCCATGTGTTGTTCCCGACGCTTTTCTGTTTACGCTCTTGCCTGCTTTGAGCGTCTTAACGGGCAAAAAAAAAAAGGTTTGACATGCACCCAGAGAGAGACGGCGCCACAGAGCAATTATTCTGAAGGGCTACGAGGTGAGACGGGCTGTAAGAAGAGCAGTGCAAAAGAATCAGAGGGAGATGACTTGATGAAAAGAAAGAAACAGAGCAAAAGGGAAGAGATGGATGGGGGGGGGGCGGGGGGTCAAGGAAAACTGGTAAAGGAGCAAAAACAAGAGAATGAGAAGATGGACTTGAAGGCAAAGAAGACGACTTAAAATAGAGGCGACAGGAAAATCTATTTCAGGAGCAGAGCTGATCCAAACCATTTCTGACCAACTCTTGGGAGAGTTTGGTTCTGCCTGGAACTCTCTGCATCTTAACTCCAGTCTTTCTCCCTCTTTTTTTAAATCTTCACCTCCGCCGCCCCTCCATCTGTTGTCGCCTTCTGTGTCTTCAGCGTTATTTCCCCGTTTCCCTCTCTGTCATTTTTGCTTTTCCTTCCCCGCACCCCTTCGCCGCCCCTCAAGCTCAGTTCCCCTGATAAGGATGTGAATCAGACCATGAAGAAAGTCTGAAACTGCGGCGCGAAAGCAGCCAGGATCAAAGCATCGGGGGGACGCTTCTCCTTTTTCGTTTTCTTCCAACGTGAAACCGGCCGGATCAGATCAGAGAGTCGGCTCGAGGAAACCCCACAAAAAAAAAAAAAAAAAAGATGGCGGAGAAATGAAATATTCATCGCGGTTGTTATTCTCGTTTGACTAGATCGAGCGCCGCTCCTTCGTTAAATTATTTATCGGATGGCTACAACAAGAAATCCCTGCTGCTCCGATTCCCTCGTCCGCAACGGCAAGACGTCACGCGGCGGACACTCCGAGCATCGATACTGGCATTTTGTCAGAGCTGCTGGCCTTTGTGACAGATGTTTCTGCGCCGCGTCTGTGCGGCGATGTATTAAATTTGCAAAATGTCAGACAGAGAGGGCTCTGCCAAACAGCTTTGACCCTGCTGACCTTTGCTTCATCCTGAGCCTGCCACTTAGCAGGCCAACAGCCTTCAAAGTGTTTGTCAGTTTTGTCCAGCAAGACTCCGTGACTGCAGCACTTGAAGTAAACACTACGCCGTTATCTAAGTGTTTACATCGCTTTAGTTGACGCCATCTCAGTGAATAAATAATTGTGCGGCAAACCCGCCGCAAAAAAGCACAGCGTAAGCTGAGACCGAAGTTATACAAACGTTACATTTGTAACCTAGCGTTAAAATATTGACTACAGTCTAAAAATAACTCCAGGTCCTCGTCTGTCTCCTCTGGCAGCAAGCTGGAGGCGCGGCGATGATGAAACCGGAAGTGAGTCGTAAGCAAAGCAGAGAAAAAGCAAAGCAAAAGGCAATGAGCAACAGAAAAGCGACACAAACAATTAAAGGAGCTGATTCGGGGTCATTTACAAATTGTATTGTTGCACTGTGTGAGTACATTCCTAACGTAAAATGATTTGGATCATAATCTAAATTTAAAAAATAAAAAAAAAAAACTCGATTGGGTCATTTCTCCTCAGCGAGTGACAAAATATGCAAACATTAAAGTTACAGTATCCTTCGCTTAGCGTGCAGCGTAGCGTTAGCCATTTCAAGGATGATCTTTTCTTTAAAAAATGTATGCAGTGAATGGTTGTGCTGTCGCCACCTACGGGTTGTTCATTGACATTGCGACGTATCAGAATCACAAGGAGGAATCACACACTTGAGGAAAAACTGCATTTTCTATTATTTTATTTTCAGCCTCTACCCTTTTAATCAATCTGCTTACAACTAAATTATTGTTACAGATAAACCACCTTTAATCTCCCCATCGTCTCTCCTCTTTCTTCTGTTGAAACCTTGTCATTTATAGCGGGGGTCCCTTTAAGAGGCGACTCGCCTCTTGCTCATCCAAAACGAAAGTGAAAAGTTTCCCCGAGTCCTTTTGTCTCTTTACTGTTTGTCTTGATTGCGCGTCATGTTCCCCCGTCGAATTGGCGGCTGAAATAACGGTCATCGCTGGCCTTTCGTTATTACTGACCGCGGCTTGGAAGGGAGAAGTAAAAAGTGGCTCTAAGCTGGAAATTGTTGGTACCCAACATCATATTGAAGGAAATCCCGACCGGCTCATTCGCCTGGAAGATTGAATCCATTTACTGAAAATTGTTTTCCGTCTTCACTCTTTGTTTTCTTTTTTTCTTCTTTCTTTTTTTTTTTTTTTTTTTGCTATTGTCGTTCTTTTTCAAACGACTGCTTACCCAGAGACTTTATGACAAATATCTGAACGTAATACGATTTACGCACACTCGTTTTCCCATTATAAAATGTACATTTAATACTACAAATGTATTCCTATACATCTTTTGAGTCTTTACCATTATTCGTTTTTGTGAAAGTTTTCAACCCCCCCCCACACACACACACACACACACTTTCCAGGTAACATGTTTATTTCACATTATTTCATCTCTTTTTCTGTCCCCTTCATCTGTTTTCATTTTCTCCTCATTTGCCGTCAGTTTGCTTGGCAGAAAATCTTTTTGTTCAGTCAGAATAAAACTCCTTTTAAAAACTAATTATCTTTTCAGCGCGTGTTTTTTTTTGTGTGACTTTAGATCTGTTTAACTCGGTTTCTTTCATCTCTGTTATTTTCGACTAAGGCCGAGTCCACAATCTCTCCTTTCTATTGTCTGAGAATAGACAATAGAAAAAAAACAAAAAAAAAACAAAAAACAAAAGCAGCTTTTCTTAACTTTTTTTTTTTTTTTTGGAGTTGATAAAGTTGTGCTTGCCAAAGAAATAATTTCACCCAGTGTGTGTTTGTACAAGTGCGTCGTCATTTTTCATGTTTTCTTTGTTTCGTTTTTTGTAGTAATTGGACCCAGCTGCAAATAATCGTAAATTAAATCTGCTGCCAGAGATGCTTTTCCAGGTGGCCATCATTTTCTGTAATTGGAATCCTTCAGACGCTTCCTTACGCTTCCACTGTGTGGAAGACGCATTTCTGACACATTTACCCAAACCGTTTCTTAAAGGGGCAGTATCTTCTGCTCTCCAGACGTGTAGCATCGTAATATAGCACGATCAAGTTTCAGTCGATATGAAAATGACGCTTATATCAAACGTGACTGAAAGGAAGTTTGACTTTGTGAATTAGTGCCTTGAAATTGGGCCTCTGTCTCTTTAAGAAACTCCTGTTCTTTCTGAAACTCCGCCCTCAGGAAGTCATCGCAGCAACGCTCCTCTATTGAGCCTTTAATATTTTCATCTCCTACAGAATTTTGCTTCCTTCCAAGACATTTCATACTTTCTCTAAACTGGAATTATTAATTTTTTAAATGAGTTCCCTGAATACACTGCTATCTCTGTGAATATGTACCAAAACACAGCACGAATCCACGGTTGCATATGTATGTGCATTTTTTATGTACATATACAAATATATTTTGGAATGTATTCTGCACAGTAAAAAATTCTGGGTTATTTTCACAACCCAATTTCTGGGCAGAAGGTGTTGGGTCATAGGGTTAGTTTCAAAATTCATTTCAATCTGGAGAGACTCACACAGAGTAAAAATATGGCAGTTAGAAGATTTAATGATAAACATTCTTTGGCGCTCGGCCCGGCAGAAGACTGTGGGTCGCGGATCACCGCGGGCAGGACATCGGCTCGACGAGCTCGGACAGTCTTCCCCCCGGACCGATATGGTGGTGGAGCTGGGCTTGCAGGACCCTGCAGGATGACCATCGTGCCGGAGGTGGAGGTGAGGGGGGGGGGGGGCGGTCAAGCGCACCGACGAGCAGGACGACCCCTCCGGTGGTTTGGCTTTTGAATGTGATCCTTGATGACGACTGGCTGAGGTGACTTGGTTTGCCGGACCCGATTGGCTGTGGTAGGAGGTGGTGATTAGGAGATGGGTGTCAGCTGGATCGAGTCTCCCAGCTTGAATTTTCGCCTAGGCTCCATAACTCAAGAGTTGGGTCAGAAATTCACCGGAACTCTACAGGTTGAATACTTCTGCTGGGTCAGACTGATTCTAGTTTAACACAATGCCTCTTTATTGCATCGTGACGTTTTGTGTTAAACTAGAATCGGTCGGAAATTAGTTTTCGAGACTGTAGCGCTTTAACCTTTTCTAAACTGTCTTTATTCCTTTCAGTTACAGTAGCATTTTAACACCGGCTTAAGTTTGATAGACAGGATGACGCGTCCCTGCAGCTGCTGCCGGTTCTCCTCCCTGCTCCAGAGTTTCAGAAACCATCAACCAGAAGTTCAGATGGTTTTATTGATATGCAGCCTGTAAATCAGCCTTCGTCTCTGAGTTTTGCTCCAACTGTTTAAATAAGTGCATCACTAATGGCCTGTTTTTTGTTTTTTTCTTTCTGTTTTCTCTCTCCGTCAGGTTGGGACAAACCTGGTGGCACATCTACAAAATACTGTGACAACATAGAAGCCGTGTGTCCTCATTCTGGGGGACAGGGGAAAATGCTAAAGTGTCGACAAAAATACTCCTTGTTTAATGGCTTAATTTTTTACTTGTAGTTTGCGTTAAAACAGGCTTTTTACCTGAAATGTAAATGTGTCGTGACAGATACTTCTGGAGTTGTAGCCAAATAATGAGTTGAAGAGATTTAATGATTTGCTTTTGAAACCATTTACTCATGTTTCGTAACTTTTGTAAGTGAATCCTGCTGGCTCTATGTTTATATCACATGGAAATAAAAGAAGCTTGAAATTCAGATTGTTTTTAATCCTGTGAAATTCAAAATAAATCTTTTTTTTTTTTTTTTACCCAAATATAGTGGTATAATAACCCGAAGTGTCGGGTCAAACCATCAACCCACCCCAGTTGAGTTAAAAAAACCAGTAGCTTTTACTGTGTTCACATATATACTAAATACTTCAAGCACTTTCCTGCCATAGTCAGCGCCATGCTCATTTAGCCCCACTAACCCCATCTGCGTACTAATTGTCAACATTTATATTTATTTGTGTGCTAACAATCAAACTAACAATCTATTAATTGAAATCAGTTTAAATGAAAATGATGAAAAACCTACTTTAAATAATTTTTTCATGCCTATAAATGAAGCAGATTAAACCCCTGCACATATAAAATATCTAAGTACTGAACTGAGCTTTAATGCCTTGTAGTTTCAATAAAAATACATTCTTGCCGGTCCAAATTTTGAAACAATACATATATTTATATTGTTCCCAGTCACTAATAACTAATAACTAATAAAAACCCAAATCTTTCATCACTGTACAGCAATGATTTATGTTTCTACTGGTATTTTGGCTCCATTTGCCATCACACCAGTTTATCTCTTGACACAGATTCTCAGTCAGTCGAGTCAGGGACCCATAAAAAAAAACATTCATATTGTTTCATTCAGTCACAAGACATGCTGGCTTCAGATTTTCACCTCCCTGTCCATAATTGTTGCACTGAAAGTCTGAAACTCAAATCATGAGAAGATGCTGAAATAATCACTGAAATGTAAACGCCTCAAATCCATAAGCCAATTGCAATATTGTCTCTCTTTCGTCACATGATTTAATGACTTTTTAGTACTTTGTGCTTACATTAGAACTGGTTAAAACTACCGAAATATAATTTTTTTTATGGGTTTTGTTTTCACATGAGTCTGAAAAAGCACAAAACTTTGAAGCTGCAGATGCGTAGGAGCCTGTTCGACTTTTCAAACGCGATTATTGTTCACCGTTCGGCCGCCTGCTTAAAGGATTCATGCTGTAAAGTCGGTGGAAAATCTTCAAACAAAACACTTTCTTTCTTTAGAAAAATGAACCAAAAAAAAAAAAAAAAAGACATCCTTTGTTTGAAGTAGGGCAAAGGGCAGCATTGACCCGTTCTATAAAGCAAAGCCGAGCGCCGGCTGATTTACAGACTGACGACACGCGCGTGCAAGAGCCGCTCCACGGCCCAGGAGGATCTGCGGCGGTCGGCAAAAACGTTTTGGTATTTCACAGAGAAAAACGGAGAGTGATTGGAAAACCGTTCAACGCTTTGTGAATTTTCTCACATTTCAGACTCAAAGTTGGGACATTTGACAGTGATGCCAGTCGACCCGTCACAATAAATCAATTCATCACTTAGTAAATTAAAACAAACTTACGTCTTTTTTTTTTTTTTTTTTCTTTTTTGTCTCTCTTTCTACCAAAAATTGGCTGGCTGGTTGAGTTTTGGTCTCAACTAGCAATTTTTTTTTTTAAGGACAATTTTGTTTAGAGAGACTTCATAATTCTTTTTATTTGTTCGTTTATTTATTTTTGTACGTTTAAAAATCTCTTTCAGCTCCAGTGTAAAAAGTTTGTTGGAATTTCAAGTTTACTGATCTTTGTAAACGTGTTCTCACATTATTATGCCATTACATTGAATTACTTGAAAATGGTTTGAAAACAACAATATCCCATATCGCAATACTTTCAGGGGAAATTTCTGTTATCGGTACTTTGTCAGTGAGCTGTACACTCAAACACTAAAGCAGTGCAATGCTAAAAATTGCAAAAGTAAAGAAAAACGGAGTTAAAATGCAAAAACCTGCATGCTGATTTTTTTTTTCAACTGTTGGAGGCATTTCTCTGAGAAATGTAAAACAGCTGTTTATAATAACGGATGCGGTTTACAATTTCCATGGGGAGATGAGAGGATCTTTGTTTAAGCCAGATTACTGAGCAGCAACTGGTGGTCGGCGAGACAACGGGGAGAAAGACAGAACGCTGGTGTGAAAAGTCCAAAAAGAACACAACAGACCGACTGGGTCAGACGTGATAATTGCATCCCACTGCCATCGCATCCCAAGTGCTTCTGTTGTGAGAGATTTGGCGAGGTGGGAGCTTCCGAGAAGGAAAGCGGGACTTCACGAAACGCAAACGGAGCTCTGCTGCAGCAAAATTCAGCTTTGTCATTACTGCTATTTGTTGAACAACTCTCTTTCAGCTCTGGCAGATTTGGGTTTCTAACTGTTGAAGGGTGAGTGACGACTGATCGGATGGACAGACGGCTCGGCTCTCAAAATGTAGCAGAATAACAAGAATGTTGTTTTTCTGAGAGAAAACCAAGGCAACTGAACAATGGGTTAAAGTTTGTAACGTTTTAAAGAGGCAGAATCACGTGAAACAGATTTTAAAAAAAAAAACCTTTACATCATGCTATGATATTGTTCAATTGTTTAAAGCATACGTGGTGTTGCTTTGATTCTTTCATGCATGTTTGAGAAATCCTTTAGTTCCCCATGGCAACCATCCAGTTGTGCAAAACGCCTGGATGGACCTAGCCCCGCCTTCGAGTTCAAAGCTCCTCCTCAGCGCTGCAGTTTCCAAGAGGTGCTGCTTCACAGCACCTCTCCCCCACTCAGCTCCTTCAGACTAGCCAGCAGCAATTAGCAAACACCCGGTGGATCTGCTGAGCTCATAATATGAGCTGCTTCTCAGTGCAACGCTGGTAAAAATGTCGTTAAGAAGTTAATAGAGGAGCCATGTTGTGATGACTTCCTGGGATAGAGAAACTCTATGGTACTGTAATTAAATCAAATAGATTTAAAAGCTCTTCAGCATTAGTTTCGTTCAGTAAGGATAGTTGTTTGGATCATAACAAACTTCTGACTTGAAGGTGTTAAAATCCACCAGAATACAGTGTATGCATTTTATTTAAAAAACATGTTGTAATTAAATCATACACCCGGAAATAAATCGCCTTAAGTACAGTTTGTTGGGAGTACACCAAATATCTGAGGAATTTCTATTTCCTAAACACTCCCCGAAGTGAGAGAGCAGAAAGATTTGAACAAAACAGAAAGAGCAAAATGGGACCTCACCATTGTCTCCAAGTAAAAGCGTCTGGTGACAGAAAGGGAGACTCTTGTGATGAAAATCGTCCTTTAAGTCCGAAACCTCCCGCCAGTTGCAACGAGGCCACCGCCGTGCGTCCGCAGCGTTATCTGATTCAGCAGCTCCTTCTGTCAACCTGACGGCTGGCGGTGAATATCAATAACACCGATCAAGAGTTATGCAGCATCAGCAGCGGCGTGAGCAACACTGGGCTTCATGTTTTAACCAAAATCGGTTTCAGCCTCGAACCATTCCGTTCTCTAAAGAGACAATCCGATTAAGTCTGCAGCAAAATACACGTCTCAAAACGATATCAACAAAACGATAAAGGAACTCTCTCAAGTTTAATGTCAGTACAACTTGAGAGATGGGAATAAGTGTTGAATTGCTAGTCCTGGGAGATGGTCACTCAGTTTCACATCATATAAAATTAAAAAAAATAAATAAATACACACATATATATATATATATATATATATATATATATATATATATATATATGGAATTCCATATTTAGCACGAAAACTAAAGATTGTTGGTTAATTATTAACTAGTTTTAAACTCTGCTTCTTGTCAATAAATCTTAAAAAAAGGGGGGAAGTTTATTTACTCAAACTGCAGCAAATTTCTGAGGAAAATGCATTTGGGGATTTTGCAGCAGAGTTGAGTGTGATGTGAGCAGAGCAGCGTGTCCCTCACTGCACTGCAAAAACACAAAATGTTCGAGTACGTTGGGTCTAGTTTCTATTGGTACTTAAAAAGAAGACGAAACAAACCTACAGGTATCTAAGACACAGGAGTTTAAGTAAATAATCTTTGATATTGATTAAAAAGTACTAACGCCACCGACAGATTATTTCACTTAAGGTTTTGTTCCCATGTTGTTAGTGAAATATCTTTGACTCGTGTGATGGCTGCATTTCTTGTTCAGGAGCAATTGAACATTTTACTCCAATTGTCTCACCTTTTATTTTTTCTTGCTCAGCGAAAAGAAAGCAGCTCTTTCTATTCGCAAACGTCCCTGACGAACACAACACGAGGAGCAATTATTGCTGGAAATCGATGGCAAATTGCTTGGCTTTCACTCCCGACTTTGGACTCGACGCCACAATGGAAGTTCCAGAAGGCGGCGTCAAGAATCGATACGTTCTGAAAACGCCGCCGCATAATTGAAATGGCGGCTGGTAGCTTGATGAAGGGCTTTGAAGACGTATGCTCAGCTGACGGACGTTTTGCACTTCGCCGCAGCACAACCACAAGTTTCTTTGTGTTGCGTTTGGATTTAATGTGTCATGGCAACAGAAGGTGGAGCGTGTGACGTGACGAAGAGGGGAAAAAAACAAAACGATATATGATCAACAATTGTTTTTTTCTAAACATATCAGAAAAAATTATTGTGGTTCTTCAGTCAGAACATTAATAAGCCAAAATTATTCTGCAATTTTTCTTGTGGGGCAGTATTATGTTTAATAGATTTTTTTTTTTTTTCAGCTGTACGTTATGTTGTTTCCTCACCAAAAGGTTGCTTTGACCTGTCGCCCATGGCGACCACTCATCTGCGCAAAACGCATGGGTGGACCTAGCCCCGCCTTCGACTCCACCCCGCTCCGCCCCTTCAGATCAGCCAGCAGCAATTAGCAAACACCTGGTGGAGCAACGCCTCAGTGCAAATCTGGTAAAAAATTTAAAAAAGTTGTTAAAGGGTTAATAAAGGAGCCGAAGAAAAAGCGATGACTTCCTGAAGACGGAGCTTAAGGAAAAAAAAGCAGGAGCTTCTTAAAGACCGACCCAATTTGAAGGCGTGAAATTATGAAGAAAAATTTCTTTTGTCATACATAAATTTTGAAAAAAAAAAAAAAAAAAAAAAGCATTTTTCTAACAATCAAATTCCATTTCATAACACTTGACTGTGCTGTAAAACGGCACTACGTGATTGGAAAACGCACGACGCTGCCCCTTTAAGGCAAAATGTCTCAGCGGATCTCACCTGTGCGTTTTGGGGAACTCTTCATCCTGTCAGAACAGCTGCTGAGCCGCATTCGAGAAACTAAAAGTCCACGCACGATCATACGCACCCGCTCACAGCAGCAGCAGCAGCTGCAGCAGCAGCGGTATTTATCTGAATGGAGAGAGCTGGGAGGGATTACTCAGGAGCAATCTGGGACAGTAGCTGCCGGTGACGGATTATGTCCGGCAGAATGACCAGGAGTCTCCCTTCACCCTCGCTGTTCTTCACCACCTCCTTAAAACTTTCATCTATTTCTTTATTCTGCTCGTGGAGTGGTGGTTGCTCTTGAGAGAGCAACGTCCGGATGCACTTTTTCCTCTGCATCTGGGACAATAATTGAGAGGGGAAAGAAGAAACAGCGATACCCCCAATGTCAAACAAGACTGCTGTTTAATCCACTCGACGCCAAGACGGCAAAAAACACACCCACGAGCCAGCGTATTGGTGGAAACCTAGCGTCGTTAGATCTCACTGGACACGTTTCTTTTTGTCGATGTTCGGACACGACAAACACCGATCCCACTTCGTCGGTGTCTCGTCCTTGTTGGGGATGAATGCAGTGTTGGATGGTTCGACGGACGGATCGGGTCGGGACTGTTGTCTTGACGATCAGGACCAAGTTTGCATCTGAATGACTCGTTTTATTAAATAATTCTCCTAAGCAGTCGTTTGTTATTCATTGCCACAACCAGACCTTTTGTTGAACAACATTTAGTGAGGATTACGCCCTTGCTCTTTGCCAGTGGGTTAACAATCACTTCACACAGCTGGAGAACTTTTTCTTCCTCCCCTCAACCCAAACACACACACACACACACACATGCACACACTCCTCCCACCGTGCCAGACCGCTGCCCTCAGGTGGACAGGACCAGTGGCCGATGCAGCGACTCGGTCGGGATACAAATGGCTGAGCTGATGAATCGTGAAACTAGTCAAACTTTTTGACCTCAGGATCGTCGCGGACTCGGCCTGAACCAAAACGAGACTTCAAACCGCTCTTCCGTCATATTTTCTCCTCTAGGTACTGGATTGTCTTTTCGCGGCATGAAAGCATTCCGTCAAAGCATAAAGCTAAAGCTAATGGGGATCACTTTAAAAAACCAAACAAAAAACAAGAAAACTTCACATTCTGGTAAAAGTATTTTTGTTGTTGTTTTTGGCTTTGTGAGATGGAATAAAGATGACATTTTCCCCTTGAGACAAAAAAAAAAAAAAAAAAAAAAAAAAAAAGATTATTTTGTGGCATTGGACGTGGGAGTGTGTATCTCTGTCAGATCGCGCTGTTAGAGTTCAGGCGACAGCCTTTTAGTGGAAGGTGATTTAGCTTATGGGCAGAGTGGTTATTGACCACTGGATTTATGCCTCTGGCCTCGTGTTTTCCAGTTCCTACGACTGCTTTAAGGGTCATTCCAAGTATAAATGATTTGCGCGCTCCCCTCTTGTCAGAACTTTCGAAGCATACAGTAGATTATCTGGCATTTATTTTCATTCCGTAAAAGAACGAGATGGTATTGATTTTTTTTTTTTTTTTTTTTTTGTCCGACGCAGGCGATGAATCGGCGTGTTGTCTTGTTCGGACCACAGTTCCATTCCTCCGCATCGGCATTTCCACTTCTTTCTTTGTGCTCCTCCGATCTGTGGTCTCCAGTTTTGAACTCTACTGACAACCTTAATATGACAAAATGAATCAATTCAAGCTAAAACAATTGGGTTGGTGTCAATTGACTTGAAATCGCCGCGAAAACCCTAAATCAGACCAAGTATTTTTACTCAAGCTTCTTGCACAAACAAGACATTTCCTCCTTATTACAAGTGAAATAATCTGCTAGAGGGACATATACATTTCCATCAATCTTTAAGGAATCATTGTTTCTGAACAAGCTCCCATATCTTGCTAAAAAGTTCCTTGTAAGTTACTTTTCGTCTTATTTGAATTGTAATAAGAACCAGACCAAAAATACTTGCAGAGATTTTTGTCTTAGCAGTTTAAAGGAAAAAGAAAAAAGAAAAAAAAATCCAAACTCAAAAATGTTGAGGTGACACAAGCAGAACCAGTTAACAATAACGAGAAACGATCTAAAATGGAAGATTCAGATTAATAAGTGAATTTCCATCCCAGGTTCTCGTCAGCTGACATCTCTGCTCCTATTGTGATGCACACGCGTTCAGACGACTCTCCCTGCCTACCTGCGGTCTCTCCTGTGTACATTCTGCTGCCTGGACCGGAGTTAATTATTTTTTAAGTCTGTTATCATTAATGCTGGCGACACTCTGTACCTTAAGGGGGCTTTGCTCCTGTGATTTTTTTTTTTTTTTTTTTGGCCTCGGGCTTCTTCGTGTGCGTCTACATAATTAATATTTATGACTCAGTGGGCCTCCTGGAGCAGAGCGGCACAGCAAATATAAAGGACCGCAGATGGAAGTAATCTGTTTTGTCAAAAGTAGTCCGTGCTAAGCTGCTGTCCACCAAGAATACTTTCTTTAATAAAGAGAACTGAACAGAATGAAGAGATTTTCTTTGACAATGAAGGTTGCTTTTCTTGGCCGTGGCCTCTCCCCCCCAAGAACACAAATGAGTTATTTAAGTGGACCTGTTTATTCAAAATGTGCTTTTTTCACATCTTTATGCTTTCATTTCTAAAAACAACCCAAACGGCTGAGAAAAAAAAAAAAACAAAAAAACAAAACAGAAAACACACCCAGCTGTTTTTTTGGGGTTTTTTTGGTAATAAGTTAAAGTTTTTTGGTGTCTGGAAAATGAGTCATTTCAAAAACCTGCCAATTGCCAATATGGTTTTTCAATATATATTTCTATCCATGCTGAATAGGTAGAAATACTCAAATCTTTCAGATAAAAACACACACACACACGCACACCCGCACACACACACACACACAAACGTTAGAGTACAATCTCCTAAACAAATGCCAGCCCAATTGTCTTCTTTTTAATTTATTGTCATGTCAATCCGTTTCCCACTGGCAGAATGCCTCCGGAGGCCACAGCCTGCCGTTTTCAATGATGCAGCCCAAATATGAAAGCTAAGGTAACAAATCGCAGTAATTGTATGCAGGAGGGAAGGCGTTGAGTCACCGGCATATTATACATGTGTAGGTGGTTTGTGCAGCGCCATTGTCATTCCACACGGAGTTATTTCAGGGAAAACCTCTTTGCATATATTCATGAGGGCAGCTGAGGCAAAACACATACCTTAGCTGCACTGCCTTTGGATCTTTATTTATTCTTGTTCGCTTTGTACGTTGCCGAGCGCCATTACACATCAGGAGTTGCAGCCAATTTGCAGAACAAAGCAAGATAGCAAACCCAGACGTTCTTTCTGGAAAACCTCGCAGCGCCATGAAGAAGAAACGGATGCTGTTGTGGCGGATGTGAATTAACTTTGTGAAACTTTGTGTCCTAATAATTATTCCGTGCAAAAGTAAAGAGAAAAGATAAACAAAAGAAAGTCACGTAAATATGAGAGGTGGACGATGCATGGTAGAGCATTTTAGGAAGGGAAGCCAGAGAGAGAGAGAGAGAGAGACAGGTTTTTACAAATGCTCTTGTTATTATAGCTGTTTGCGTCAAAGAATGATTTCCATAAACTATAGGAGACGTTGGTTTTTCATTGCTGGAGGCACGTCAAAAAAATCCCGCATGTTTTTTTCATTATTATTATTTAAGCCTTTGAAAGCCTTTGTGAGATCCCCAACATCCATGTTGCATTTAGGGGAAAAAAATGCTTCATCCGTTCTAAGTTTAAAGCTGATTTCGAGCATCATGTCTAATGTGCTCTGACGATGCTGATTTCAAATCGTTGTTTTTCTCGCGTTATCCCAAATGTCTTCCCACATGTCGGTTATGAAGACAATCGAGCTCCTTCTCCCAGATCGCTGCTGGAGTCGTTACGACATCGGAACAATCACAAAATGCACCGATGGAAGTTTATCCCCTCGAGAAGCACAAGATGACAAAAAAAAACAGTCTGTGTCCTTTTGTTATAAAATCTATGGCCTGAAAATAACAGGATAACTAACAGTATTAAGTTTAACTGGTTTGAGGCAAGCTTCATAGTGCAGTTCACTTTATCATAAATATATTCATCATTTTTGATATAGAGTACTGGACTTGACAAAGTGTTCAAATCAGATGACTCCTTTGCGAAAACGTGTTCGTCTACCTTGTCAAGTCAAGAAAGCTATTTTAAATATTTCAAGTTACATTTTAACTAGTTTAGAGTTTGGTCAATTTTTTTTTTTTTTTTTATGTTTTCTTTAGTTGTTGGGGAAAGTTATATGTGCTTTTGACTTGAATTTTGAAAAATAAAAGTTTATAGTCAAATTTAATAGGAGACACAACCCAAGAAGAGCCCATGGATCAGTTGCACTGATCATAACTTTGCTTTTACGTGATGAAATTAATCTGATAAGAATAAGATTCTTCACAAAAAAAAAAAAAAAAAAAAAGTCTGGTTGCAATTTTTTTTTACCTTGATTTTAAATCAAATTTTTTTGTAGATACCTAAAATGTCAACTGAATTTTATACTATAACTTTGCACATATGGCTACATTTACTGAGCAGTTTCATGTCAGATCAAAGCACAACTGAATGAAGCGATAACCAGCGAGTAAATGCGTTGTTGTTTTATAAATATTGAAACCGTGCAAATTCAGTCTCTTCTTTGTTTAGCTGCAGATCGAGCAGCACCTTCCTTAAACGTTGACGCCCAAACCGTACCAAGACTCTCCTGAAAAGTCAGCAGCAATGACAGAAAAGAATTGTCTTCAAACGAGCCTAAGTGACGCTGATCTGTCCTCTCTCGCCGCTCAGCGAAACGTTGCACATGTGAGGGATTTACGAGGCCTTCCAGTTAATCCCTCCCAACTCAAGCCGCCTCAAAAATTGTACGAGTCAGACAGAACGACAACAAATTCCGCCGCGCTCAGAGACTCTGCAGCCCAGGCAGACAGGAGGGGAAACTATGTGGGATGTTTAATGGCTTCCTGGACACCATGCATGTGTCTTACCCTTTACTGCGCCCGTGGGACTCAATTCCTTGCCTTTGAACTCGCTATTTTTTTTTTATTTTTTTTTTTATTAATGGCCATGATTTATCACCGCTGCCCTTTCCAAGATGGAGCAGATTCAGCCGGAGCGGGATCGCTCCCGTCGAGCTCTTTCCAGGCGTCGACTCTTGGGGAAAATTGTACGGTTTTCTGCTTTCTGTTCAGCTTACTGACTTTACATGAAAAAGGAGAGGCAGCCGTTGCCGTCGCGCTGACAAACGACAACATCTGGACGTTTTTCAGCAGGATAACCGAGGTCGTCCGGCAGAGCTGCGTCAGCCTCTTCCCGCCTCTTCAACTGTGATAAACAAAAAGGAAAAAAAAAAACGTGCCCCGTCAAAATTACGCTATGGGTGAAATGAAGATGGAATTAATTTATTTTCTTTAATCCGAAAGGGCAGCTTTTATTTGCTGCCTTTTGTTTGCCTGATTTACTTGTTGAACAATTCGCCGTCCGAAATGTCAACACAAAGAGGTTCTTAACGAGCGCCAGGCGCCCAGACCTGGTGCTTTCACGTTAAGATTAGAAAAATAATAATAAAAAAGCCTGGTGCTGATTTTTTTCTCATTAGTTCGATGTAAATGTACCTGGAGATTGTTAACGCGGAGGCTCTCATGGGTTGCCTGCTGGCGATATCCAGACTTACATGTTGTCCTTGTTCATGTCTTCTTCTTTTTCTTCTCCACCAGGTCACGACATCTGGTTTCTCTTTACTTACCCTCTTAAGCTGTATCAACCAAACAAAATACCACTGGCACGTTATTTGACTTCCAGTGGACACGTTGACATGGACATGAGGAATCGGAACATTTGGAAAGAAAAAGCGTCGCGCAAAAACGCCCCAATTGGAGTCTTATGATTTTATTTAGCTGACTGAAACTATTTTGAATTGACAATCTGACCGGCGCGCGCCGACTTCATCCGAACCAATCCGTTGTTGCTCTGTGTTTAGAAGCGTTCTCCGGTCTTTGGGGAGTAATCCCCATTCATTTTTCCCCCATCAACTCTGACCAGCTTCCCTCGTTCTGACAAAGTGACTGGCAGCAAGACGCTGGCTCCATAATGTTACATTGTCGGGATCGCGGGTTTAACATGACGCATAAAATTGTCTGCTATTCACAGTGTTTGGCATTTAGGGCAGAAAGGTTTGGTATTCTCTCAGCAGAGGACCGTCTTCACCGTGTTTGCTGGGTTTCTGACATTCCTGAAATGTGTAACACCTTTAGATGATGCAGTTTGCTTCACACAAGACTGGTGTGAACGCACGCTTAGTTTTGAGCTACAGCCGTCGTCGTTCACAACTTTATTCCTGATCTGCTGCTTCAGCTTCATGCTTCCCCTTCGTGACAGTTGTTAAGAAGTTGTTAATTGCTCTCCAGTCCAAGGTTTATCGAATTTATGCTGCATAAACAGCTGCTGGATTATTGCAACAGAAATTAAGTTTTTATGTTTTTCCCTTAGCAATGTCAGGCGTTTGTTCCACAGAGTCAGATATGTTGGGTGTTGACTATAATGCAAATAAACAGCACTTTAATTAAAAATTGCATCAGGCATCGTCAGTAGTTCCCGTGATTACTGGTCGAGCTCATGCTACTATTTATGGCATGAGGCACAGGAACAGACAATATTGTAGTTGAAGATGCTAAAAAAAAACTGATTCTTTATGAAAGGTGACAAGCCCATCAAAGAAACGTGGAAGTTTTGGAAATAGAACTAAGAAGGTCAACCTGTTATTGCTAATAGGACAGTTTAATTTGGAGAGACTCATACTTTGTATTTTGGGTACTTAAAATATCACCCAAAACGCAATATTATCGTTTATCGCAATAACCTCTGGGACAATTTATTGTCCGGCGACATTCATTGTGACAGGCCAATTAAAGCCATTTGTTTTGTCCAAAACTACCTCATTTTTGGACACTTTTTGTTTGTTTTACTTTTCCACGTTTTTATTTCTTATTTCCCCAAATTATGAGATTATGCGTAATCCCGTCATCCTCACACAAAACTTAAAGTGCCATCACTTTGTTCTCCCTTCTGGGGCTGCTGACTGGAGCTCTGTTCATTAAGCCGTAAAGTGGACAGTTGATTTAAACCCCCTGTAAAATTATCCCGATTATTATTCATGACTTTCACTCCGTTTAATCATTTTGTCTGGAGCTTAGCCAGCTTTAAACAAGCCCTGATCTCTGGAGAGTTGCAATGAAATGGAATGAATTAGCCGCAAAAGATTGTTGATTTACCGCAGGTCAATCCAAGCGTCGTTAAAGCAAAGTCTGGCCGTCCGCTGATGTGCTATCCGCTATAATGTGCACTTTTACTGTCCCATGGAGGGACTCTGGGTAAATATGTGGAAATTAGGAGTGATATCGGAAATATTTCATGTTGGGTAAAATGCATTCTGAAAAGATTAATATTTGTTGGCCGTGGTTGTTTTGAACTAGAGTCTAACCACAATGAGAAACAATATGGAAACACTTTTCATGATTGCATCAAAAATCCTTTTGGTTGATTTTTAGTGCAAAAAAATTGAATATATACAATACGATTTATCTTATCTCGTCGATACGATACATGATGATCATATTGTGAGAATTTTGATTCACCATTGTTGCAATAAATTTCAATTTTTGTATTTTTATTATTTTTATCACTATTTGTCCTATAAAACCATCAGTAGAAAAAAATATTAGTTAAATTGACTTACTCTGGGCAGTTTAGTGATATTAATCAATTCTTTTCAGTCAAAGTCCTGAAGAAGCTCCTTACAAATGCGAATGTTTTTTAAGAACAATATTTGTGTTTGTGGTTTTACATGCGACGTCAGGCAGTCACAGCCTTTCAGTTACGTTTTTTATTGCGAATGTAATCATTATCACAATATCGCCACAAAATATCGCGATTACATCTTGAATTCACATCGGCCCAGCATGGGCTTTATGTAATATTTACATTTTCTAATAAATAGATATTTGTGTCTTGGTTAGATTAAAACTGGATTCATCAAAATTAACAGAACTAATCAATTGAAATGCATCAAATGCAAACATATTAGTTTAACTTGTGTGTCAAACTGTTTTAAGAGACCTAATTTATTCAAATTCACTCGTCTGGTGAATAGAATATGCTGATTTTAATTTCTGAAAAAATGGCTGGAGACGCTTTGGTTCATTTAATTTCTTTCTTTCTTTCTCCATTTAACTCAGGTCTTATGCATTGCGTTGACACATATTTCCGTTTCTGCTCTTATTCTCAAACAACCGCATGTGACAAAGAAACAAACACAGAAGTAATGGATATATTCAGATGAAAGGTGCAATCTTACCTCAGGCGGCTTTATTTACCAAATCAGTCGCAGAGCTCAGCAGTTTCTGCTGAATTAGTTTCTTAAACCAACAAGAGATAAAAATATTGTATGTTATTTGCTCTGGCTGAGCTCTTTTCTTTCTTCCTTTTACCAGTTTTCGTCACCCTCTTGTGTTTTTCACGTTTAAATTTAGACACTTTCAATGCCACGTTCTTGTCAGGTTCATAAACGTTTAGTTATTTTTTTGTTTCCTCCATGTATTTTGGGGGGTTTTACTTGGTGTATTACATACCAAGGACTGAACCATAATTTGTGGCCAAAATCCAATCTTTGAGTTTCACAGATTTTCAAGAAATGCAGAAAGACAGAAGAGCAGCAAAACAGAATCTTTACTCCTAATTATTATAGCTGATCCTGGCATATAAGCAGGTAGCATGGTTAGCACTACAAAACTGAATAAACCAAACCCTTTGCAAAACCTGTTCCCCTCCTCGCCTGTGGTGGCGCTGCAGCGAGAACCACTGAAGGAAACAACAAGCCTCAAAAGAAGACAACTTCATTCATCAGTGATTGTGACAAAAAGCGCGGTAGCAATTTTAGAGCTTGTCGGATTTCTGTTTTGTCGTTGATACCAGACCTCAAGCTCCCGCTAGCATCAGACTAGCATGGTTTTTACCCAGAAGGCTTCTCGATTGTAAAAAAAAAAAAAGTACTGCAACTTTAATACTTTTATGTTGTCTCTCTGAAGCATAATAAATAAAGGCATCATAAACTGCTGCATTATTAAAAAATAACTCATATACCATTGTAAAGTAATCCACTTAGAAACTGTGTATAAAAACTCATGAAATGCATAATAAATGGAGGACAAACAGCACAGAAAACAACACAGAGTCGACTGCTATCATTCACACTCGAGTAGACGAGCAGTGCGTGGGAGCTGATCACTATGGTAATGGGATTTTCCTTTTCACGTGTGCACACGGTGGGCCGTGGCGCACCAGCTTTCACTGCAACACCGTGAATTATGGTAAATATTTTGAGAATGGAGCGAACGACAGCAGACATGAATTCATAGCTGCCCTAGTGACGTGCAGCGGTGAGTGGCAGTTAATCTACATCCAGTGCACTGAATCAGAAGTGACAAACATGCCCTTGGGTTCCTGATGAAATCCATTACGGCTGATAGTGCTAGTTATCTGCTTTACGAGGCCCAGCGTTAGTGAAATGCGAGAAGCTCCTTCTGAGCCCTTTTATAAATATTTATTGCCTCGTTCGACCAGTGACCTTGGAACCTGAGACAGATGTAACAATTCTGTGTGAAGCATTAAATGGAGGAAAAAAAAAAAAAAAAAAAACGTCAAAATGGGAATCTGACCCGGATCAATCTCCAGATCTGAATGTAATTTATCTGGCAGCTGTGGATACATATCCCTGAGGTCCGATACCTCTTCTGGCGGCGCTTTGGTGTGACTTTGGCCTGACCGGAAACCATTGCAGCTCTTTGCCGAGGTGTTTATGCTGCTCCAAGTTTGCATGCTGTCTAACAGCAACAACAAACTCCCGTCTGTTTTATTGAAATCTAGTTTTGAAATTTACAATAAGTTGTGCGTCATGCAGCAGCAAAGCTGGTGGAGAACCTGTTAGAGGCTACAAAAGACACGGGACCATTCTTGTCGCAATGAGCAATAAATTCAATTAATGACATGGTAAACTGAAACATCAGTAATACTTTAAAATGTCTTCTGCTTCCAGTGTCAAGTGTTTATTAGAATTTAAAGTTTGATGTCAGGGAAGGCGTTCTTCCCTGACATCAGCTCTTCCTGCTCTATTACTTGAAAATGTTCTCAAAACAACAATATTTATCGCAATAAGATCTGGATCAATTTATCGTCCAGCAAAATTTATCGTGGAGGTCCCACTTGAGACCACAGGACACGAATTCATCTGCCAGCGGATGATGTATTTCCTGGGGACGGAAATACATCATCCGCACTCGACCTTTTTATCCTTGTTGCTTCATCCAATCTCACAAAGCTTCAGCTCAGACCTACATGCAGAAAAAAAAAAACAAATGTTCAGAATCACAGAACAAAAATAAAGGTAGATATTTTTATCTCGGTGTCAAATTGGACCAAAATTCTCTTGGAATCAAAAGTATTTTGATTCACCAAAATACTTTTGGTGACTCACCAAAAGTATTTCTATTTCCTCAAAGCTGCAGTGTGTATCTGTGACGGTATGTTATGAGAAAAACTCTACATAGAACTGCCTCTTTAATACTTTGATGCAATCTCTCCGAAGCATTTTGTCTCTTAGACGCAAAATGATCCTAAATTATGAGACAGACATGGTGAAAATATCAAGCTCCTTCGCGTTCTCCCAGTGCTTCCAGAGCTAACTGGAGACAACCATTCAGAGCCAGGGGGAGGGTCTTAGCGCTGTCAATCAACGCTTAATCCCTGCTCTTTGCTATACAGTTACCATGGCCACCCATGACGGTGAATAAACAGTTTTCCTCAAAAGGTAAGTTGTTCCTCCGTCATTCGCACATGTAGCAGCGAGTACATGCGGGTGAGTGACAGCGCTTAGCCCCTCCCCCTGGCTCTGATTGCAGGTGGAGGAACTCGATTTTTTCAGATGATCTGCCTTGATAACAAACTGTCACAACGCTTTCAACCAACATGTATAAAAAAAACACACTTTTTATAAAAGTTGCATGCTGCAGCTTTCATGCCAGAAAAGTTTGTGAAAACAATTTTTAGAGATTTCTTTTTGTAACTGTCTTCAAATATGTATTTTTTTTCCCCATAATTCCCGGCCTTAACACTGTATAAATATTTAATTCTGTCAGGAACTTCATTTATACATAACTTCTTAAGGTTTTATTGAGCTACTTATCATAAACTGATTGTGATGGGTTTCATTGTAACAACAGACCTGAACATACAATGTAGGATGGTGCAGTGTTTGGCTAATTTTACCTTTTATTTTTCGTGGATTTACTGCCTGAACACACATCTGTGAAATAATAGAAGTTGCATTGTAAACATGCCTGGTTGTGTGAATAACAACAATAAATCACACAGTGCTGTCTGACTTTTACCTCATCACGGGACAAACACTGCAAATCATTTGGTTGGGGCTTTTATGTGCACAACCATTAAATTAGAATCCTGCTTGCCAGAATGATTTGCATATAAACTGTTGTTTGAAATACTTTGGAGTTTGTCTTTGTCTCATCAGACTTTTGTTTGGATGTTTGGAAAAGGAAACGCACCCACACAGCCCTGGAAGCATTTGGGGATCGCAAACTTTCTGCTTTTGCGTTTCCGCGGCTCCCATAAATTCCTCGCCGCCACATGGAGACGGTCGTCCCCCCCAAGCTGGTGTTCTGCACGGGGCTGGGATTCCCAGAAAGACCGCCAACGACCCTGAAAAAGAAAATATGGCGGGAAATTTTACGTCAGAGCTATGAATAGCCAAAGACACGGACTCGACATTTAACGTTCAAGCAGCTGAAATAAGTTTCCTCTGTACGGGCTGAGACTGAGCAACTGGGAAATCATTATCCTTATTAAACAATAATGGTCATTTGGTCGCTTTGTAAAATTTGTATCTTTATAATTTTGGTAAACTCAAATCCCACTCATGATAAGACAGATTCAACCAGCACTGGATCAATTTCAATTCAATTCAACGAACTTTAATTTACTATAAAACTAATGGCTTTAATGAATTTGACACCTGACAATATTGTGCATTCCAGTTTGTTTTGTTGGGGGTTTTTTGTTTTTAACCAAATGCTAATTTATGACTCCAGTTAATAAAACCGACCTGCGGGAAGCCACTTCGTGTTAAAATGATCCTAACATCTCATACTCAGTGAGCCAAAGAACTGAAGATTTCAGCTTTTTTTTCTTTTTTAGCTAAAATCAACAATATGATGCGTCACTAACAGTACGATGAAAAGTTGCTGAAATCCCCTCTCACATTAGTAAATGAGTAACTAGTTGTTAAAGTGAGAGGAATAGCACAAGTAAGTGTGTTTGTATTATTAGTTAGGTTTTAAGTAACTAAATGTAAAGAAATACTTAAATAGAAAGTGAGTACTGAGTTAAGTTTTTTATTTATCTTAAATATTAGTAAAAAGACATGTAAACAATATGAAATAGTAAGTAGCTAAAAATAGGAAGCTAATCAGTCATAGTGTCGATAGCGACTAAATTAATAGTAACCACGTGGTAGTGACTAAGTACATAGGAAGTGTGCTTACTAACAGGGCAGCATTGCAAACGTTTGTTGGGTAAATTATGCTAAATTTGACCAACAAGTCAATCAATAATCAATCAATCAATCAATCAAGTTTATTTGTACCGCACATTTTGGCAACAGGGCAGTTCAAAATGCTTCACATCATACAAACACAAGAATAATAAGAAGCCGTAAAAACTGTTGGCTATTAAGTCAACCGGTGACAAATGTTACATTTTGACAAATGCCATCATGAAAATCATCAACTGACGTCGGCTATGTCAAACAATTTTAGCCTTGACGTAAAGGAACTCGCTGTTTCTTCCAAGTTCACACTGCCAATATGCTTGTTGTCAATAATAAGTAATAACTAACCAAAGAAAATGCTGACTGTTGCAAAATATACAAATAGCAATGGCTGCAGCTGCATTTCTAACCCTCTGAATGTTCGGCGAGAGCCGCTTCATTTCAACATGAGCCAGCCATGGGCAGCTGCTGCTTGTAAACATTTCCTACAGAGCATAAGCGTAGAATGATACGACGTTAAATCTTTGTTTCTTTTATTCCGTGTCTCACTGCTTGTCTCATAAATACAAATGATTTGAGCCCTGGAGGAATAAATATTACAGAAAAAAGAAATGCTGCCCTGACATTTGGATGAACGTTAAAAGTGACCTATTACGCTTCCTTGAACAAGTTAGGCAATCTCTATTGGTAATGCAAAACAAATTTGTTTGATCATTTTAAGATAATGAGATCTCACCAGGTCAGAGAACCTTTTTAGAGCCTCCTGTCACTTTTAATTTCAAACTAGCTACGCCTGGCCACGCCCCCGCTTCAGTGTTTACGCTTGCGTTTCGTAAAAAATGGCAGCAAACGGATGCACAATTGTACAACTGAGGAAGTGTTAATTCATGTTTGACCTGCAGCTTTGCAGCGCTTCGGATTGTGACAATCTTCGTGCCTTTGGTAAGGCACAGACCCACCGGTCCATGGGAAGGTTCGCTACGTCAGAACTTTTTTGACAAACGTTTTCATTTCCTCATTCAGCGTATCAGCTCTCAATGAATGCCAGAAACTCAGGGGACCCATCTGGTGACATGGGAGGAAACAAAAGGCCACGACTTCATAACTCATGAGACTCGTTTAAATTGCTGGCCACGAATTACTTCTTGGGAATGACTTTATTATAGCAAGTCGTTCAGTTGTGGCCGCAAGAGACTGAAACTGTGGACACGAATTTAACAAGTCGTTGCAACAAAATATTTCGTCCGGGGCATTTTGTCCCCTCCCCCATTTCACCACACAGGTTCTGTAAAAAACGACCTCGACTGACAGTACTTTTTTCTTTTTTGTGAAATCGAGAAAGCTGTTTTGAATTTCTATTGCGATACTTAAAACGCAGACACATGGTTTAAAAATAAAGTGAAGCCATGTAGATGTGTTCTTTGAGACTGGATATAAGACGTTCGCTGAAGCCACCAACGAAACACTTTGTTTTTCCAGCTGCCATTGTAAACCCCATACAGCGGGAAAAACAGCTGTATATAATGAAGTGAGTGGACCTCTGCTTTGTTACGTAACGGGGAAGTGCTCACCGGTTTCCACTTCATAACTGGGAGGTTTTTAAGAGCAGCTGAATTTCTTGACATCAACAAAACATGTACTTATTGCCAAAAAAAAGGCTGATTCTAGAAGCAGCAGTAAGTCTGAGATAATCGGCAAAGTGAAGTGAAGAAAGATGCAAACAAGTCCTAACACAAATACTGACAATGCTAGATCCTGCTGAAATTTTCCATTGATCTTCCAGGATCTCAAATCTTTTCGCTGAAAAGAAAAATAATAAAAAAGTGTCGATCGTCACATTCAAAACTCTAAATTAGGACTTTGGCCAGACATTTCATCTGCAGCTCTCAGGGGTCCATACATTCCTTTCCTATTCAAAGAAAAGCTTTTGAAAATGTCAATGGCAAACATGCGAGGCAAGAGGAAACAGAAAAGCTTTGATTGCATCTTCATCTTTATTTAAAAAGCTCTTACATAACTGTTTTTTTTTTTTAACTTACCTTTGACACTGAGTGGGTTTTCCAAAATCCCAGCTTGGGCTGTTAAATGAAACATTTCTTCTAAGCTTTACAAGAAAAAAAAAAAAAAAAAAAAAACCAAACACAACCTAACATCGCCCCTTACCAGCTAACTCTTGTACATGCAGACAAATTGGTCCGCCACGGAAAGAAAGGAGAGAAATGCCGCTAACAAGGATTGGAGTGAGGATGTCGCTTGAGATGCGTGTGACATTTTAACATCACCCATATTAGATGTGTCACCCTTTGAATTTTTCATCCTCTCTCCTGTTCTCGGCTTGAGCTGAGTTTCGGCAGCGCTTGTTAAAAGTATGTCAGAGCCGTAAGAGGCTTCTGTGTGCGCACGCAGGTGACCATTGATGAGTCGGAGGTTGAGCTAGAGCCTGGCAGCAGCCGCATGAAGCAGCTTGCTTTAGTAATTAGGCAGGCGAAGCATGACGGAGCCTCTCACAGCCTCCTCTGACCTCATCTGCTCCACACCTGCGTCACGTTTGATGCTGCGCACAGGAGCTGGTTCTCTCGGGGACTCCAGGGGTTTAGTTTTGTTGCTCTGGCGTAACGGCGATGAACTTGTATGCATCACTTTAAAGGGAAATTTTACATTTTGCACATTTCTATGCATCCATTTGGCTCTCAGTTGCGTCTAAAAAACAAGCCGAGCGATTTCAAAATGAAAAAAATAAATAAATAAAATAGGGGAACTGTGATGTTTTCCAGAAAAATAGTATCATTTCATAGCACAATCTGATACATTCATTTGCTATAAAAGTTCCATGTATCAAATATGACTTAAAAGACATTTGACTTTGTAATTTAATGCCCTGAAATTGGGCCCCTGTCTCTTTAAAAACTCCTGCTCTTTCTGAAAATCTGCATTGAGGAAGTCATCACATGACTCCTCTATTAACCCTTTGACAATGTTTTTACCAGCTTTGCATAAACGTAATGAGCTCAGGAGGTGTGCAGTTCCACCAGCTGTTTGCTAATTGCTGCTGGCTAGTCTGAAGGAGGCAAGTGGGGGACTAGGGTACAAGGAAGCTCTTGCAAGAAGCTTGGGTACGACAGCATGAGGAGGAGGTTCGTCTTCAAGGCAGGTCGAGGTCCACCCAGGTGTTTTGCACAGCTTAATTCCTACCATCGTCGCATGTGCTGTACAATGGCTGGTGGAAAAGAAAAGCGTTTTGTTGTTGACTTTACAACCAGAAGCGACTTGCTGCATTCTTGTTGGTTGTGCGGGAGGCTCCACTACTGCTTTTCAAAAATGTACAGTTGTATCATTGTGCATGAGTTTGAGGCCATTTTCATGTGTGATTGTAAATGCCGGGTCTTGGGGCGCGGTGAGCAGCAGCTTATTTAGATTTAAAGTGACAAGAGGCTGTAAAACAGCTCATTCTGCACGGAGCTCCAAACAGGCAGAACTGACTGAAACGTCTTTATCAAACAACAATTTTGCATAAAAACTTGAATGAACATTACATAGAATATTGACCTAACCCGTTCCAGGAAGCATAACAGGTCACCTTTAAGATTTTATCTTTGGGTTTGTCTCTAGAGACTGTAATGTTTGCCTGTTCTTCATTGGGAGAGTAAGCAGACTAGAGTAAATGAATATAAATTTACAACTCATGCCACCGATTCTTAATTTGACTTTGGTCTGGAGTTTGATTGGGCCAATCTGATACATGAACATGGTATAGTGGCATTCAGTCACAGTCTGCTGAGACTTTTCCCCCACCGTGGTAAAGTCCAAATGTTTCTGAGAGATGCTGGCCTTAACAGAATACAAAACAGCTTATGATCGAGTGCCTTTGAAGATCTGCTTGCCGAGCCTCTAAACTCTGATATGTGGTGAAAATTAGCAATAAGATAGTTGCTGCATTTTTCTCTCGCTCCAGATGGAGATTCGTAATGGGTGCAGACCAGCTTTCCGCCTGGTGACAGCCAAAATGGGTTTCCAGCCCCAGAGGACCCTGAACAGGATCAAACGAGCAGAAGAAGCAAACAAATGAAAAGTACATTTTGTGAACAGTGAATTGAAATACTCAATGAGCAGAAACACATCTCTGCAAAATGAGGTTTCGTGCAAAACAAATGGGCGTGACGCGCTGAAAGTAGCAGTTTGTGGGCGGATCGATCCGAAATATCGGTATCAAGTCGGTGTCGGTATTGTATCGGTACCGATGTGGTAAAGACGACGCGCAAGTTTCAGATTCTCGTGATTTATTTAAATTGTTGTTTCTGCACTCTACATCAAAGCAAATGTTTGCATTTGTTCTCTAATTATTCATGTTTTGCACTTTATTTTGGAAGAATGCACACAAATCATGTTAATGCTGTTGAAGTATTTTGTTGAATCTTATAATCGTTTCCAAATTCTGTTCAAGGTTTCAATCCAACAACTGAAAGGAAAAAACCTCAAAAACAACTTCAAAATTTCATGACATATCAAACTTAAATCAAATGTATCAGTATTGGTATCGCTGATACGGGCCCTGTATTTACTTGGCATCAGATTGATAAAAAAAATTGACATTTTGACCATAAGACAGAATAAAGAAGAACAATCACTTTGAAAGACAAATGTTGCGTGGGCTTTGGGGTCCAGAGATCAGTTTCCCTCCAGTCCTGCCCATAATAGAAAGTTTGAAAGTCTTGATTAAAAAATAAAAAGAAATGGAAGTGGAAAAATCAAACTCAAGACGAGGAAGTAGAAGAAGTAGGAAGGCTGGTTACTGAAAGCCATGTGCAAAATATTCGTATGTTGGAAAACATCGTCTCCGTTTCACCCATCCAGTTACTTTAGCTAACCGGATTATTTGAATTAAACCAGAATGAATTATGATTACTTATTATGTACATAGATCTGTCTTCAGTAGAACCAGTTCTGTCTTCCTCTTCACACCAACCCTGGTGGTTTACGTTTTGAGTTACCCTCATTACATCACAAGATGGTGCCGACATCTGACCCAATCTCTACAGACTGCGGCGCTCTGGGATTTATTGTGGTGCGTGATAAATATTTAGTATTAGCAGTTTTTGTGTAGACAGAATGAAAGCGCAGCAGTTCGTCTTTTAAAATGATGCAATGATGTGTCGGTGACACTTTAAAGTCCAGGGATACGTGCTTTCACCGTGACAGTTCGCTCCTAGTTACATGACAAAAGTTTCCAAAACACAAGAACAAGAAAACTTTTTTTTTTTTTTTTTTTTAAAGTTATACACATTTCCAAACCTTCAGCATTGCTTCCCGTCTCTGCGGGTTGCAAAATAGTTGATGTTCTTCTGTTGGCCTTTTCTCCCCACACAGTGCATAATAAAACACTTCACAATGTTTTCACTGCAACACGCTGGCCACAGGGCATCATTGCTGCCTGTGGTGACGCTCCTTCACTTCCTGTTTCCCTCTTGTTGAGTTATTGCTCCGGTTAAATTTCACCAGGTCGCTTCGTCGTTTACCTGCTTTGACACGGCTCTCGTTCCGTTGCTTAACTTTTCCTCCGTCAGCTCTTTTTATGCTTTTTCGTTTTTAGTGTTTTCTTGTTCAATTATTCATCACTGCATTTGACAAAAGGCTCCATGCAACAGAACCAAGGCAACATCTTGGTGAACTCCGACCGTTATAGTGACGCACAAGCATCCCCTGAGGATGCTCCGCTAACTTTAAAGTTCCCATCAGCCCTTCGATGTGAATCCATTTCATCGGAAATGAATCAGTGTTTTGGTCGTGACCTTGAGGCTATCGTTTTCATACGCACATAGAAAGTTTTTCTTTGTGAAAAGTACCTCTTGTTTCCAATGTAGGAAAACAAGCTGGTACTTTGTTTGAAAAAGGAGACGCAGTTCTTTTGAGAAAGAGCTACAAGGCTATGTAGGTTTTCACAGGCAGAGCTGGTGTGTTAGCTTGGTTTTCTCTTTTACAAAAGCTAAAAAAAAAAACCTCTTCAGGAAAGAATCAAGATGAATTACTTGTTGGATTAATAATCCCATTAACTGCACATAAATCGAAAAATGCTTGGCATGTGAAAAGCTGGCTAACTTTTCAAAAGCAAATAAAACCGGAGCCTTCGTCACACCAGGGATTGGAAAGTGCCACATTATGTTAGCCTCCATTATGTGGTCTAATCTCAGTGGAAGCAGGGGTCTGTTTCTAGATGGGCCTGTTTGAAAACAAAATACTACAGTATAATTTACAAAATACCTCACAATCTCAATTTGCATCCATCCTTTTGTACCTCTGTGATGTCTCAACGTCGCCTACAGAGAACACCTGAAAAAAGAGAGTGAAGGAAAATGGGAGTTTTTCCTGTTTTCAAGTCACCTTTTAAGTTGTGCATTAAAAACAGGGAACGTTTGTTCTCAAAGGTTGCAGACTGACGTGTTTGAAATGTAAAGGGGCTGTCACACCGTTTTTCGTCACACCGTGTACGTTGCTGTTCCGAAGAGGCATCTTTTCTGGGTCCAAACGCAAAGCGCCGAGGCACGTTTAGTGGAACATCAAGGCAGCCGTCACAGATGTTCCAACGAACATAAAGCAGAAACATCCTTTATTGTCCTGCCGTGGAGAATATCAGGTGTTGAGTTAAAGGTACATTTGGAAACGTGCAGACTTAAACTAAGTTAAAATATGTCAAAACGGGGAAATAAGAATGAGACTGGACAGTAAGGAGAAAGTGAAGACAAACAATATTCAAGTTATTAAGAGTGGTGCACTCTGTCATCACTTCATATGTTACGATTGTGTGACCTTTAAAACTGCACTGTGTAGCTTCTACGAACCTTTTTTCCCCCATATTTATTAAAACTGTCACCATGTCATTACAGTAGAATATGAGACAGTTAATCTGTGAAAACATTGGTGTCCTCCACAAACTCCCTGAATTACCACTGCTGTCTGAAAACTGCACTGCTCCTCGGCAGAAACAACCAATCAGAGACAGGAATAGTGTCAGTCATTCTCATGGACTCGCTGCTAACTGAGCTGAAGGTGGACAAACAAATAACTGCTCAGGGAAAACCGTTGAGCCGCCATCATCAATGGCTATGCTAATTATAGCAGTAGCATTCAGGGCATGTTATGGTGAACCAGCAGGCACATACGCAAGGGTGATTGACACCCTAAGACCCTCCTCCTGGCTCTGATTGGTTGTTTCTGACCAATATGTGTATTTGTGCAGTTAGCACCGGGAGAAGGCAAACAGCTCAATTATTTTTTTAAACAGATAATCCGTCTTATATATTATACTCACACAACATAATAATAATTTGAACAAACATGTAAAAAACATATGTTTAAAATAAATCACATAGTAGAAATTTAGTAGAAATTGTATAAATTCCATATTGCTGTTTGTTTTGTTCAACTTTAATGGCATTTTAAACTATGAAACTCATTCGACAGATGGTTTTTGTTGTTGTTGTTGTTCATTTCAGAAACTCCAGCAGCCTGTACATTATGTATGCTCCGGTATCAGGCGCGCGGAGAGGTGATGCTAGAAGCATTATTTACTGAATTCATCTTTCTTTCCTTAAAAAAAAAAATGGCAACGCAGGTATGCAGTAGAGCGATGGATTCATAGGTACATATTTCTTGCCGGTAGCATATGTTGTGTGTGTTTGTCAAGTTAGTCTTTGGTAAGCTATAACTGCTTCTACAACAATTAGAGGGCCATGTTGTGGACAGGTGGTGCGGACCAAATCCCTCTGTTTCCTGATTTGTAGCACACTCGTGTGTATTCATTCAATGCTAAGAAGCCGGAGGATAATCTTAGATAAACAGCTGCCTAACAATTAGGCAATCAACAATGAGGTGATTTTGACAATTTCTGTCTTTTCTGTTGCAACACAGTTTCATCCAGAGGACCAGGCCTGAATGTCTAGACGCAGAGGAAATTGAAAGCAGACTTTCATTTGAAACCCTGAAGGCTTCAGTAAAGATGTCAAGGTTCACTGAGCTGAAGTTTTGAGAAAGGACTGAAAGGGTATGGCTTTCTGCAAAGGGTTACCTTGCCAACGACTGTATTTCATGAAAATAAAGGATTCAACACAGTTTCACTGGACAACTTTGCATCTAAACCAACCGTTACGTTTCTGAAAGCGTTTGGTTAAAATGCCCAGTGACATATATGGAGAGAAAGCAAACATAATGTACCAGCATAGTCACTGATTCAAAGAACAGGAAAATGCACAATCACAGCCCTCAGTACAGCTGCAACCAGGTTGCAGCTGTTGAATCTTTTTGGCATTTTACATTTTATGTATCCAGATTTATTGTTGATTAACCCTGCTCTAGACTTTGGACATATCTTGTCAGTGACCACGTTCCTAGATTTTTACTTCTACGAAAAGAGCTCCGTTTAAGAATGTGAAACAAATTCTCTTGATCTTGTTTCAAATTTATAATCATAAATTCATCACTGTAGTGCATGCTTGCATTGCATTTTTCTTTAAGGAGAGACAGATGACTTCAGAAAATGATATCCATCCATTTGCAACTACTGAAGGCTACTCCATGCAAGATAATACGCCATGTTACACACCTCAAATCAACTCAATCCTCTCCCGTGAATGTCATAATGAGTTCAGCGTACTCCTCTACGGAAACCCGAGCTCAATCCAATAGAGACCCTTTGGGACGGCTGATCTTATTCCGAATACATTACGCCACAGAGAATTAAAACCGATTTGAAGGCAGAAGGAGAGTCCAACCTGGCGCTACCACGCTGCATCTAATAAAGGGGCGAGTGACTGTGGTCTCCCTGCTAGTATAACATCGGCAGAGCATACAACAGCCGACGCAGCGACTTTCTCTTAGAGACAATAACGGGAGTCTGGAGTAGAGTTAAGCTGCCGCCATGATGCTTGACTCACGAGATTTACCTTTTCGTTGACGTTGCTGCAGAGCTGCTGCGGCTTAATGTTGAAGTCTGGACAAAAATAACTGTAGCACCGAGTACGCCTATTACTAGGGCATTTCTAGAAAACATAGTAAGTTGTTGGAGAAAGCCACGAACCCACAGTCAGTGACGATAAATCCATCAAATGCACAATGTATAAACGTGACTTCAAGACCCGTGAGGAAGACGCTCCAACACCTTGAGAGTATTGACCTTTTCTCTATGAGTTACGTTCTCCTTATGGCCCTGCCGAGAAACTCATGATGTAGTGAACACTCTGTGTCCAGCGATGTAATGTGGCGATGCACTGCTGACTCTTGACACCTATTAATGAAGTGGGTATTAGTGTAGGTGTAGGGGGGCGTAGCTTTACAGGACTTGATCTATAGCAGGGGGAGGCGGTTGAAATGCCTGAACGCAGAGCATGAGATGTAAACTGAACCATGAGAGTAAAGAAGACGTGTCTGTTCTAATGGATGAGCCTAATGCACTGACTAAATGGGGGATTTATAGCTGAAGGGTGGTTACTTTCAAAGCTAAGGTGGCTGGAAGCTGATTCCTAATATAATTCACTGTCTTGCTCATTGTTGTGTTTTCATGTGTGGCAGAGATTTGGATGGATCTAGAACGGGGCAGATTTTTTTTTTGACAACCCCCCTCCTGTTTCTGTAGGTCTGTGCAGAAGTCTGCACAGCATAACAAGGGTTGTTACATCAGTAATTCATGCTGATTTAGAAAAGCTGCTGAGCCTCCGGGTCCTAATGTGGTATATTCGTCATTGCTGGTTATTAGCGGTACCTGTGGTGAAGAATCTCTGTCTGGTCAGCTGGTAAAAGGAAAGAAAAGAATCCTACTGAGGATTTACGTTTAGGTCAGCCTAGAATTGTTCTTTTTTTTTTTTTTTGTCGGTTTGTTCATTGGGAAAATTCAACATGATTGTGGAGTTGATGCAACATGATTGATCCATATTTAGTCTAGTTGCTGGTACAACATGTTTTGTTTGCTTGTGTTGTCTACCTGTAAAATAGTCAGTGTGTCAAAACGTCCGTTATGTCAGGCAGGAACTTTCCAGGTGTGGATGAGTGCAGAAAAAGAAAATGGTTTGTTGATAAATGCTGCAGTTTCCAAGCTCACAAGCTTACAGAGCAGTCATCCTACACGACTCCCACACTCAACTCCTTCAGACTAGCCAGCAACAATTAGCAAACACATAGAGGAGCTGTGCATCTGCTGAACTTGTTTTATGAGCTTTTTCTCAGTAAACGTTGGGAAAAGTGTCGTTAAAGGGTTAATAATGGACTGAAGTAGCAATGAGTTTCATAAAGAGCAGGAGTTTTTTTTTAAAGAGACAGAGACCCAATTTCAAATTTTAAGTTAGTTTTTATAACAACTAAAGATACCATAGTTTATTGATTGTAATACTGCTCATCCAATCTTTTGTTCCTTCCTGACAATTTTCAAGGCATCCTTTGTTTCTGTCCTATTTTACATCCATTACTTCATCCTCTGTTTCTCCAATTTGCCTTCTTTCACTTTTCACTCTTTTATTTTAAATAATTCATTCCTCTTTCCTTTCTCTGTTCCTTCATATTCTCTGCAGGTTTCCTATGAAACCCTTTACAGTTATCTAAAAACCCATGGGCGTTTTTTGCTTTCAAGCTATAAATGAATTAGAAAATGTTTCATCTGAGAATTAAGTTGGCACAGATGTAGGTATTTGGTAACTGCAATACCCCAGTGAGACTCACTAATATGATCATTGATATGTTAAGAAAATTAACATAATATGTGTATCCTTGTCAATATTAACATTCACACAAAGGGTTAATGGGTTTTCTTCTTCTTCAGTATATCGAAATACTCTTTCAGAAGATGACCAATAAAGAAAATGGTAATTTTATACGTAGATAACAAAAATAAAAAGCGGAGGAATGTAGCTGTTAAGGAGCCAGAATGTCGGACTCTCTCTCTCTCTCTTTCTATCTCTCTCTCTCTTTCTATCTCTCTC
>VMRN01000102.1:938265-1022759 GCA_010277015.1 Poeciliopsis turrubarensis
TCTCTCTCTCTTTCTATCTCTCTCTCTCTTTCTATCTCTCTCTCTCTCTCTCGCCCTCCCTCCTCCTGCTCTTGTGTCAGAGTCCTTCACAGCCGTTTCTCTCTCATCCCACCAAAGCCCTTCTTCCTCTCCCGTGTTTAAACTTTCCCTTCCAGAAAGCTCCCATTCTAACTTATCCAGAATGACTTTATGAGCGCCAGCTTCCCCTCCCCGAACTTTCGGAACGTTACGCCGTTATTTGGACCGGACACAGAGCGAACCCCTTTTTTTCTTTTTTTTTTTTTTTCCTCCTTGCGCTCGCGACCGGGATGACAACCCGCGTCCTGCGGGTCCGTCCTGCTGTTTCTCCGGGACAAAGTAAACCGAGGCACGCGGGTCGTGGGGCTTATGAGACAACAGGAGGAAAACCTGACTCCCCAGTTCGACGAAATGACGTGGAGACAAGACATTTAGGATTCAGCAGCAGGACGACACGCTAACGGGTGAGTAAACTCTTTAAACTCACGTTTTATCTCGTGGATGAATGACGACACCGCGCGCGCGCTGTGTTTTTTGGGGGACTGGCTGGAGGTCAAAGCTCTTTGCCCGAGTATAAAAGTGGATGTATATGGAAATATGTGTGTTTTTTATTTATTTATTTTTTTACTCCTACCATAAACACAAATCTGTACTTGTGTTTGGATCAAACTTTGAGCAAAGGTCGACGTAAAAAAAAAAAAAAGAGAAAAAAAAAAAAGCACCGCAGCAGCATCCCTGCAGAGGAGTGTGAACAATGTGGCGACATTCACAGGTGGTTCAAACCGTCTCACTGTGAAATAGGGAAAAAATCCCCCTGCTGTTTAATGACGGAGTGTTTCCGAGGGGTTCAAGTGTTTAATATAGTAGGAAGTAGCTCACCTAAAGAAATGTAACAAAAAAAACAAAAAAAAAAATCAAGTATGCTTTTGTTTTTTTGTTGTTTTTTTCTGCGTGTAAGGAGATGTCTAAATTAACCGACAGAAAGTGAGCCGCTAATGTGTTGCGTCCCACTCACTCCGGGAGGGTGTGGCACTTTCTCCATCCTGGATGCCCGGATATTTGCTGCGCATATATAAAAGCTGTGCGCGCGCGCGTCTACGTAATAAACGTGCACTAATCCCACTCGTCCCCTGGGAGGATCAGAGCTCTCTGGAGACCTGATTGGTGCTTATTTATTGGTCCATTTATTTATATGTTTTTTCCTTTCAGACGCTTTTCTACCGCATAATCTGCATCTTAGAGATGAAGCCACAAGTGTCTTTTTATCTGTTTATGCAGCATTTGTTGGAGGCGTTTTGCTAACATTTCTGATCCAAGTAGAATTTCTTATCTGTGATTCCGCATATGATGGTATGTTAAAGTGACGTACAGAGGCGGTCGCTGCGTGGACGTGGTCCTGGGGCCATTTCAGCCAAAAAAAATAAATAATAATAACCTCAGAAATTTTGAGGTTAAGTTCAGAAATTTTCAAGATTTTTTTTTTCTAGAAAATATCTTGAGTTTGAAAAGTAGAACATTTTCACAACGTTATAACATTTCTTAGATTAACCTCAAAATTAGATTTTTTTTTCTAGCAAATTTTTGACTTTTCAAATTCATAAATTTCCAAGTTTTTTTCAAGAACATTTCTGCCAGACAGTTACTCCTCCTTTTTTTTTTTTTTTTTTTGACATCTACACTGGCCCTGATTGTGTATCTAATTTACTCAAACAATTTAAGGGAAACAAAACTGACTGTTCCAGATTACGTCTTTGGTTTGTGGGTCTAATTTTCTATGCTTTCCAAATACAAGTGTGGCATAACATACCATTACAGTACATTATCCAGTTATTATCATTACACCAGTAAATGGTGAGTATTGTGGGAACAAATGCACATTTTGTCCTCATACATGATGTAATAGAACCAGGGATAAAGGGATGATGCCATAGCAACATAAACGACAGATAGCTTTGTTCTTTGTTGTGCTATTTGTTCAGTTCTACTCGATTTCTGACAAGAAACATGTTACATGAGCACAACTATATACAATAAGATGGAAACTGGTGAGGTGGAAAGCCAAGTGTCAAAATCACTTGCGGTTATGATTACAACGCCACATAGTGGCCTGCTATGACAACTACAGTTTTCTCAAAGTGTGTTGGCGTTGCTGCTGAAGCGTGAAACGTTTCCCCAGTCAACATTAAAACATACCAGCACTTTTCTTCTGCGAGACGTAGCCTGAATTTTTAAAGAAATTTGATGTTCCTGAGACATCCGGTGCATTTCTACTGACTGTATAGTTGCGCAATTTGACATTTTGAAAATAAGTTTGCTTAATAGAAACAGAGCTAGTGTGATAAACAGTGCTTCAACTTATTCAGCCATAGACCTGAGTTCCTGCGTCGCCCCCGGATCAGATGCCATCCTGGGTCGTCACCTCTCTCATCATCATTGCTGCCAGAACTGAAAACCACCATGGAAGAGAAACAGTGTTTTAAATAGTCAAATTTACCTTCTGTTATGTCAGACGTAAAATAGTTTTACAGAAATTCAGATTTGGCATTCGAAGCGACTCGTTTTCATTTACGGCAGGCAGATTCTTCGGCACACTTTCTGCCCTCAGTCCTCCGATTTAGCTCATCTCTCCTTCCCCATCTCCTCTCAGGGTCTCGGTTTAAATACATTTTCAATTTGGCGAGCTTTACAGCCATGACACTGGAAAGAAATATGGGCGAAGCCTCGCTGCGGCTTTGCATGCTCGTGCGTTCGGCGCCGTATCTGCGCTGTCGCGTTTTCTCAGCTTTGCCTCCGTTTGATTCATTCAGGTTGTTATCCTGCTCAGACGGCTGACGGTTTTTCATACCTGCTTGTCTTTCAAGGCTTTTGTCTCGAGTCTCTACTTCCATGTAATCGAGATAAAAAAAGAAAATAAAAAAAAAAAATCTGCTTTTCCAGTTTAAATATTCTTTAAAGATTTTCCTGCTCTGTTTATTTAGTGATTTGTTTGGTGGAAGGACCAGAATGTTCTGCACATGCACACAGCGTGGAATGCAGGTGGATTTGTGATGGATGTTTGTGTCAGACAAATAAAATAAAGCCCATTATCCAAGAGGCAGGTTGGCCACCCTGCCAAAGAAAGAGAGACTCTCACTAATTATCAACCGTGTCTGCATAAGGATGCCTCTCCCCCTCTACAAGTTCAAAAACATGCAATATCCCCTCAGATTTGCCTTCTTAAAATGCCACCCAGTATCTCATTAGATTCTAAGAAAAAAATAAAATAAATCCAAGTAGACATTCTTTGCACTTGCAAAAATAAATAAATAAATAAAACGCCGGGGAGAGAAAAGGGCAATAACCGTGGGGATCAGAGTGTCTGAAAATAGAAATCAAGGTGGAGCCCAGTAATTCAGGCAATGAAATGGGATGTGATTAGGCGGTGGGTTGGTTGGCGGGCTGGGTGATCGTGCGTGAGAGCGTCACAGAAAGCATCTGCAAACGTCGCACACTGCAGGTTTGCAGGGGTGGGGTGGGGGGGGAGTGTGAGGAATGCTCTGTGAATGTGCATCCCTCTGTCCGGGCCACCTGGAGCCAGAATGAAACCAACCCAAGGGGGTCTTCACATCCTTTAGCTTAGCAACAACTCATAAGGACAGGGATGCCTGTCGTGTGTAGGTGCTGCTGCTTACAGCTATTGAGTTGAAAAGGAGGAAGGCGGTTTGTCTGCAGTGGTCAAGGGATGATGGTGACATTCATTTGTACTGGTTTCAGTCAAAAACAAACAAAAAAAAAACAAGTGGTTAAACTTGCACGTAGTTTTGGACTTTAAAATATGTCTCACATCCTTACAAAACCTAGTAGCAGCTACAATAATAGACGGTGTGTATGGTAAAGATATGACTGATGAGCAGAAAAGGCTGACTGTTAGCTTGACCAGCCCTGACGGGTCATGTAGGTAGGTCAGAAACGTAAAATCTAATCAGAGAACTAATCACTAACTTGTTTGGGCTCGGGATGGGAGATACAAGCTTCGAATTTTATCACCATATTTTGTGATGACAATAAGAAAAAAAATCAATTAAATGCTTCTTTTATAGGCGACTTGTGTAGCTGTAACTGCATTTGTAGCACCACAAACACAAATATTGTTCTTCAGAAACATTTTCAGTGATGCAGAGAGACAGCTTTGCAACTTTAAGAAATCATTGTTGTGCTTTACTGCAGATTCCTTCTTTCCAAACCCACTAAATATTTCATTTTATTTTTGGGAACATTTTTTTTTTATCTTTATTTGTTTTTCTTAGGTGTGTTTGATACGTGCATTTGTAATCACCTGCTTCTGGGACCTGGTTAAATTAGTGCTGACGTAATTAGTAGATCAGAGTTTTGATTTCTGAGTCGCAGCTCATGATCTTTAGAGGTTAGTTGATGTGTCGCTGAGGAGGAAATAAACAAAACACCCTTTAAAGGGATGTAATCTTGGGGTATGAGTCGAGGGCAAATGATAAGGGATGTGCGGGGCGATATGTGCATTTATTGTGTAGAGCTTCGCTTGTTACAGTCTGTTGAACTTCTGCTCCTTATTTTCTTTATTTCCTCAACAGGCTAAACTATCTACTCCTTTACTTCCTCTGCAATAAGCAGATTAACCCAACTTTATATCACGTTTTCTCCTTTGGTTTTCGCTATACTGTATGTGTTGTAGACTTATTAACCCAACAACTAAGAAAATAATTTTAGCCTGACCCGGGCTGAATTTCAGATTTGATTTTTATGGAGGTCGGGCCATAAATCTAAAAATCTAAACTCTAAGATTCACCCATCCGTTGTCTATACTAGCTTATCCTTGCAGGCGCTCACGGCAGCTTCTACAGCTGCTATATATGTATAGCTTTAGTAAATTCATTTTTTACAAGTTGAGCAGAAATGGCAATAAAAATGCAACCAAAACAGTGGCTCGAATACAGGCTTTCCCATCATTGTTCCTGATTTTTCTCTCTTAACTCATTACTCGTGAGTAAAATGACTCACTGGATGTATTGCATTGTCTTCTGCATGCTTGCTTCCATGGAAGCATGCGGACATGATTGTTATGCCTGATTTGGTAATGCAGCAAATAGGAATTTCATTTGCCTGAATTGGCACTCTCTCTTTCTCTCACTCTCTTGGCCACGTCCCACAATATCTAAGTAAAGATCAGTCATGTGAAATGACTGCTGCATGCACCATATGTGTGAATCTTTCAGTGAAGTGCAATCACCGAACAATCGTTCTTTGCATGTTTTACCTCCAACGGTGGGTCGGTGTTAGACGAACATCTTCAATTACAGTTTTTGCACTACCGCATCGCTGTTTTCCTCATTTCAAATGGAGGGCAGAGACACACATAATGACTTATTCAGCCTGGTAGCATCTTGGTTGTTTTAATGATGAGTGTGGAACGCGACTCGATGTTGCCTGTGTGGGTATTTGTTAGTGTTGTTGCTCTAGGATCAGCGGTGGACTTAAAGTTTTATCACGATATTTTGTGGAAATGTTTTGATAATGATAAAAGTGACAATCAGAACTATTTATGTCTCCTTTTTTTGTAACCTTTGTTAAACAAACTGTGGAAAAATTATGACAAATTGAAATTTATCGTGCTAAGAATTGTATCGCGATAAATGATAAACGATACGATTAATTCCAATTAATGTTGAAAACCGCTAAAGGTATCAGGATTATTTTTTAGTATTTTTCTACAGTTTGTTCAATAAAGCCATACCAATGAATATTCACGGAATTAAACTGTCCAGTGTATATTTGGCCTGCAAGAGGCATTAACAATCCCATTATACTTTCAGAAGGAAATGTTTTTAACTTAAATGCCATCTGCTCCCCCCATAAGTGTCTGACAACATTTTCTGTCCCTTAAATCCATTGCTTCTATTTAGGAAAAAAAACTCACGGTAGTACTTTCAAAGCAGAAAAACAAGGCTTGTCTTAGAATGGGAAATCAATTGAAAATGGGACAGCCACTTTGCAAGAGTCGACTTTCAATTAAATTCAAAAGTTAAGCTCAGCAGTTGAGAAGTAATGTTTTATGACAGCCAGTCATGTGTGGTGTTGAAATATTGATCAGTGCGCATTAGGTGGAGGTCTCTTTTAGCTTTTCCGGTAATGGATATTGAACAGGTTGTCAAGTCAAACTGGACAAAAAAAAAAAAAAAGAAACAAATGAGTGGAGGTAATTTTTATATAAATGCTGTTATATAAGCATTTATGTTGCACTGCATGCTGATTCTGTTTCGGTTTTGTACAATTTGGTCTTACAAATTGTATTTGCACAACAGCTTAGACCTGTTGTGATGAGCAACAAATCAATTAATTGCATGATAAATTAAAACATCTCAATCATTTCCATTCATGTGATTTATTGGTTTTTCTTTGACAAAAGTCTGGTGCTTTGATCTGAAAGATCCACATTCCCATAAAACACCTAGATATTAAATACTGAGAGGTGAAATAAATTTAACCAGCATAACTATAAATTCAAACTTTTTCTTCATTCTGCTTTGCTTTAATCTCTGTGCCACAATCTGCAGAGGCCTCCTGCCATCCCTAAAAAGATAACGCCCTGGGCGGTTGCCCATGTCACCAACTCTCTGCATCATTAAACATAGCAATTCTTCTGTGTTATTTAGTTATTTATGTTCCTCTTTACTGTAATTATGTCAGTCATCAGATCTGTCTCTGGCCACCAAACTTATATTCCCCTGATGACTCACAGTCATAAATCCAGACACCGTCAAAGATATTCCAAAAATCAAGGACATATCCATGTAGAGATGAGGAAATGAAATGAAAACAAAGCACAGTGAGTCTTTTTATCCCTTCTTTGACCTCTGCTGCCCTTTGAGAAGATTATGTCTGACAGTCTCCTAATCTGGGGAGTAAAATCACAAGGTCAGACAGAGTGGATATAATCCAGCACAATCTCATTCCCAAAGCTGAAAGTGTAATTGTAGCTGCCCCGTGGTTTTACCAAGCCCACCTTTCAGTTGTTGATTATCCAAAAGGCTTAACGTAGCCGTTACACGGCTAGCGGCGCCAAGGATCACGGCATCGCTCATAGCTAATTCTGCACATTAAAAAAGGGGGACCAATTGTGACATTTATTTCTGATACCCACTGTCACAAATCTAATTATAAATCTAATTTACTGGTGCATTTCTGATGTTAATGTGTTATTAACATCAGAAATGTTAATAACATTACCTGGAACCTCTATTGTAAATATCAGGCAGATAACACAAGTCGGTTATTGTTTACTGCATTTACCTGCATTTTTATTAAAAAAAAAAAAAAAAGAAAGAAAAAAGCTTCTGGTCCTGCGTGATTCTTGAACTTTTTAATATGTGCCTGGAGTCTATTTTCAGATGTTGAACCTACACTGACCTCATTTCAGTCTTTTGTAAAAGCGAGCTGGTTTTAAATGAAGTTGTTCTACGAGTCAAGGCAGCAGCATAAATCCAAAGTATGATTTAAACTCCTGTGTAGCTTCACAGTCGGAGTTTGAGGCGGTTATTTGCAGTTTCTTTTTGCGGATGTTTGCTCTACATTTGGTTAATTGTTCATCTTTGATTTGTTGTTCTTTAGAGGTTAAGTTGGTGTATAAACCGGTTGAATAAGAATAAGGAAATGTGTATATATGGCTAATTGCATCTTTACATCACAGATAAAACGTAATTTAATCAGTCTGTGTTGTGTTTGAGGCGGAGCAAGGAAAAACTGGAAGGAAAAGCATCTATAGACGATGGATAGATGAATTTGTTTAAACCTACTTCATATTTATGCTTTTTTTTCAAAACATAAAATCCCTCATGTGCAGGTTTGTAGAACTGGGAGAAACACAAAACGAACAAACATAAAATTACAAGAATAAAGTCACAAATATATAAAAATAAAGACAATTTTATGAGACTGAAGTCATCATTTATACCTAAAGTGAAAAACGATCAGCCATTCCAGGTGATTGGCAGAGATCGGCCTCATGGATGATTGGTATCGGGATCGGCAGCAAAAAAACCTGATCTGAGCATCACTAGCTATAACAGCGCTTTGTCTTTGTCATTATAAGATGCTTTTACAAATCCAAGCGTCTCCATATTATAAGGACCGAGTTACGTTTCCGTCTCCTCGCCCTAAACACTACTGATGAAGCTGCTGCTCTGTACTTATAAGTCAAAAGGCTTTAGAGTAGGTGAGCAGCTTCACTGCTTAGTGCCCACTCAACACTGACTTCAAAGAAAAGCCGAAAACAAATCTTTACATTAGTATTCGCCATCTGGAATGACTGAGTAAACACCATCCGCTTATTTGAATTCCAGTCTTAGAGAGCCTTTGGATTCTACTTATGCTTCATCAGTAGGCAAAATAAGATAAAGAATATAGATGATTCACCTGGGAATGTAAATGTAATGATTTCAGGAGAAACAGATGAGAAAAAGAGGCAGACGTGACATGCTTAATGCAAGCCGAAAGTTATCCATTTCAAATGAACTTCTGGTTATTTTAAGATGAAAACATTTAATAGTTAAAAACAGTAAAGTAAGGTGTCCTTGAGTTAAAAACATAGCTCTACAATTAATGAATAAATCTGGAATTTGACGCACACGGGAGTCAAGCCAAGCCGGTAATGTTCATGAAGCGCTTTTAAAAACAGCAGGTGCTGACCAAAGGGCTCAACAACAAAAAAAGATATGAAAATAATTGAATAAAACATTAGAATTTTTAATGAAAAATGATGAAAAGTTGAAATAAAAATGCAAGTGGAGGTATAGCAACAAGTAAGTACGACATGGACGTGAAGAAAATCAAAATAAAAGTAAGAACTTGCCGAAAGCCAGAGAGTAACGGAGAGGCTGGTGAGCGGGCTTGAAAGTGTCTGTCGTGAAAATGCTTTTCTCATTTGCAGCAGCAAAGCGTTACATAATTTGAAAGCTGGATCCGCAAAAGCCCGATCTCCCCTGAGCTTCTGTTCTTTGTCCTTGGCTGAAGGCGCCAAGGACAAAGAACTCCAATCCAGAGCCGCACAGCATTCTGGGGGATGTAGGCAGGGTAAAGGCTTTCGCCACTCAACCTATTATGCTAATGGTGCCCAGAAGCAACATTGTGGCACAAAAACTGTAGCTAAAGGCCACACAGGTTGGCAGGATTGCAAGTACTTAAAATAAAAAGAATCAATTATCGATATTGATTGATATTAAATGCTTATATTGAAACTCGTTTTGCAGCCATATCGCCCCACCACACTTGTACTCCAATATAAAACAATTACATGAAATAAAAAAGTGCTTGAAACGTAATAAGTGAGTAAAGCCTCGAATTATACAATGTCTTCTGCAAGATATTTTGTAACCAAATCCCGGATCACACTTTTCCTTTCCTGTATTGTGGCGCCATCCCCGCCCTGCGCTGCCTTTGAAATGATATGTAAGTGCGAATTACATCCCACATGGCTCCTAGTAGATTTTCCTTGCTGCGCTCTGTGGCCGCCGCTATCTTTCTCCATTCACATGCACCTGTGTGAGAACCGTTATATTACTATTTCCTCTCTGTTTGAGCTCCCCTCGGTGGGACTGTCACTTGAAATGTTGGGGGACTTAAAGAGAGACGGTCGGCAGGTGGGTGGAAACATGAGAGTCGGTGGAAACGGTGGAAGATTCCACATTCGTCAAGGTAAAGTTGAGGTCAAGGATGTAAATTTAATAAATGAAACTCACAATTATGTCCATTTATTGCACGTAGTTTTCCGCAACTTCAGGAAACTGGTTTATGGAATAAATGAAACCTAGATAAAAGCAGCGGCAACAGCTGGTAAGGGAAGCTGGTCACTGATCAACAGGTAAAATGATTATTATGATTGGAAACAACAAGTGATTAGAGGTCAACGATTGAGGAGTTATTCTCAATCGTTGACACATTCAGGAGTTTGACCATCTGCTGCTTGCTCCTTCAGTTTCACACAAATGATGGAGGATGTTAAAATCCCTTCAGCTATGGCGCTAGATGAGCTGGATAACCAAAGCAAAGCCTGAATGCAAAGTAAAATGCAGTAAAGGGTTGAAATATTCATTATGCATAACAGATTTTTCTTCTTCGCTGAATCATGCATCTTTCTCTGGTACTTCCCAGAACTCCTTTTTGTACCCGAACTCCATTCAAAATTCACGGCTGCCTCAAAGCCCCTTTGGCAGCAATTACAGCCTTTTGTCCTCTTAGGGAACTCTCTGGAGGCTCGGCATGCCTGTGTTTGAGCAATCGTCTCCCGAAGATCCTACTCGGTGTCAGGTTGTGAGATTTGAGGGGAAGAATATGTAAACTCTCATCACCACGTAGGTCCGCAGGCTCTATTGGCTGCACCACTCCAGGAATGGAGGGTTTTGATTTGGGGTAACGGTTTGGGTAATTGTATGATCAGGCAAGGAAAGCAGTTCTCCTTACTGAAACAAAATGACAAAATGATGCCTCAGCTTGTCTGGATGTTCAGTTCCAAGAGTAAACTATGGTCAATGAGGCACTTGAAGCTCTGTTTTACAAACGCTACTACAGCAAACCTGAGATTTAACTTTTCACAAGGAGACCTTTCAGAGAATTCCTTGAAGCTGATAGTTGTTTCTTTCTGAGAAGTGCAGCAAAAATCGGAAGGGTCAATATCATATCAAACCAACTCAGTGTTATCATGTTTTACACAGATTTGTTGGATAGGTAAGGCAGCAAAGGCTCAGAACCTGCAGTGACACTTGACATTATAAAAGGCCTCAAGAGTTTCTTATACAGCTTTTTCCAGGCCCTTCATAACAAACATGGCTGATAGTCAGCACTCAAACTGCAGCCGTCTTGAAGCTTGAGACTTTTGGTGACGCATCTGAATCTCTATTGTTACAGGTTGTAGTAATAGTACAACATGCCACTTAATTGATTTTACAAACTAGAACTGTATGCAAACGTTGGTCTTTCATTTCTATTTTATTTGATCCACAGGGTCTAAATTATAAACATGGACTCAGATATGTAGCTGTAATATTTGGGTTTATATGCCTGAGGAAGTTGCAGAGAAACCGCTCACCCGCCGTCAACGGGCTTCAGGTTCATTCCCGGCTGGATGTTTGACCACACTCAGTGGAGCTCGTTTAAAATGGTATATTTCCTAGCAACAGTTCATAAATTTTTAATCGAGCAGGAAATGGGGGGCCATGCCAGAAGCTTAATGTTGGCCTAGTTTATTCATTCCAGAAACGGTTTGGATAGGTTGCCTTTTCCCCAGGTTTAACCCAAACTGTCACCCTCAGATTAAGACTTCCAAGAACAACCCAGGAACCATCAAGGCTCAAGCCCACAGCAAAGTGAAGTCCTCATGGACTGAGAGGCGCCAACTCAGAGGAAAGTCCAACATCAACACCTTCAAACTGGACAGACATTTGAAGCTGTGCACATGGACAAGACACATTTATTCTGGCTGAACATTGAAGCAATTTCAGATGTAAGTCACGTCTGAAGGCTTTTGGTTTTTGAAAGCAGTGGCTTCAAAACCACCTAAACATTTTCTGTCATATCGCAATCAACTGGCAACTGGGAAAAAAAAAAAACAAAACGGACAGAACAGACTTAAGTCTCATAACCTGAGAATGATTTTGTTTGCCCATTACTGTGGTCAAACAAAGTAATGAACATGTTTTGTTTAGATCATAGACTTACCTTAACCCGTTCAAGAAAGAATAATTGAGAGAAATAAACCCTGTAGAATCTTGTGGCGCCCAACTGTGATTGGTACAGTCGGTAAATCATGATTTGGAAGAGGAACTGCTTCTCTTCTACCGGTACGTTCATCTCTTCTTTCATGTCGATACAGTCTTGTTAGTCCTTATTTTACACTGCTCTCGCAAATCTTATGCTTATTTCAGTTCTTCACATTGATAGTTTTGCACAGTTGCATCACTTTCTCAAATTCTCGGCTGTTCTTCCACCCATTCAACCTCCTTCCTCCCCTCACTTCTCAGTACTACTTGGACCTTGCACATTTGTTTCCGTTGCTGCCGAATTTTCTTCTTTTTTTCTCTCCTTTTCATAAATTTGTCTTTCTTATATGTCTTCCAGAATCCTTTGTTGTGTGTCTTTTGTTTTCTGAAGGTGATAACCCACCTATTAGTGCATGGTGCATTGTTTTTCATTCAGCTCTCGTTTCTTTTACCTGAATGGTTTTAATTATCATTCTATCTTTGCACACCGACGCCTCAGGTCCTTTCTGCCATTGTATCTTTTTTAAATCCCCTCTTGTTTCCCCGCCTCCCATCCTCTCACATTCTCTCTGTTTTCACTCAACCTCAGCCTCCTGCTTTTATTTGGACATCCTTGCATCAGTTTCACTCTTATTTTACATCTCCATCTTTTATTTATTTATTTATTCGCCTCTCTATCCTCTGTCTATGCCTCCTTTTGCTTTTTCCACTGTTTCTGTATTCCATTCATTTTTCCTCTCCCCTCTGAACCCCTAAGAACTGATCCTTCAGTGTAAGTGTATCGGATACACTTGCCACACACACACACACACACTGCCTCTTTCCCGAGCTTCTGCAGTCTCTGGGTAGTCTTGCTTTGAAGCTGATGTGCAGAAGGGGATTTGTCTGTTCCACTGCTGTTTGACAGTTTGACACACACGTATACACTTCAGCTGCTATATACGCTGCCAAGCGCAGTTTACCAGCTAAAATATGGTTTAGCCTGTCAGTTTATCAACTTCACACCAACCCGCCGTCTGCTTCGGTATTTCTTACACTTGGTCTCACACGATCACGGGTTCTCGTTAAAGTGCGTATAGCTTTACCGCGCGAAGGACGGCGCCAGGTTTCGCGCGCCATACGTAAGGCGAACACCTTCCCCTGCTTGTGGCGCCCAACTGTGATTGCGAAAATCCACCAGCTCGGGTGAAGTCATTCATCAAAGATAATTAAACTTCGATGATGTCACACGCACACACGCTGATTCTCGGACAGGCGTATCGACCGGCTCCATCTCAGAACGCTGTACAGTATAATTAGCTTCTGCATCGATTTCCTTGTCACACTGAAGCGTGCTTGTCTGTAATGAGAACTAAATACTGTGAACTTGGACTTAAGTGCGACGCTTATTAATAAAGGCCGGAATAGAAGTCATGGGGCGGTGAAGTGCTGACCGGCTGGCTTTGCGTTACTCATGCGCTGCTGCTGCTGCAAAGCTGTCGGTGGAAAGCAGCAGCCGTAAGCGTCCAGCGGCAGAGCACGTTTACTCTGTTAGACTTGGCTGGAAGAGTTTTTGAACAGTCTTGCTCTTTTTCCTGAGAATCGGCTCATTTTTCTTTGACCAAATAAACTGAAAAAAAATCAAACTTACTGCTCTTATAATCTCCCAGTGAGACTATGAAGGCGTTTCTGTTGTATTCAATGGAAATCATTTCATTGATATTACTACAATCACATGTGATTTAAAGACACATTCTCCTCACCATTCAAAGCTCATTGTAGGGTTTTTTTTCTTTGGGTGGTTTTCCTGTCACGCTACACAACAGTAGCCATAAACGGTGCCGCAGAAACACAGTATAAGTTAAAAAAAAAACACCATTGGGATTTTGGCAACCATTCTTGGATGGATTACATTTTAATAAGGCTTAAAAACTTAACATGCGGCAATGTAATCGCTTTAACGGAAACGTTGGATTAAGGGGGTTTAGTGGTCTGTCTGTACTTGTGCTTGTCTTAAATATCTCGCAAACCCGGATGAAGCCCGATGAAATGTCCCCTTTCTTCCTCCTGTTCCCCAGAACTGCGCGCGCACGGCAAAGCACTGCTGGGTGGAGCCCCCACAAGTCAAATCTCTGTCACATTTGCCCCTCAGACAAAGCAAAGCAAATGCTGACAGAGACTCTAGAAAGGCTTAGGAAGATTTGAGCTTTTGCTTCAGATCTTCGGCTCTCCGGTATAAATTACAAAGCAATATTCATTGCCTTAATCTCGTCTTGGATCGTTCACATGACTCTGCCGTAAAGTCTGCAGTTAAAAAAACTCCAGAATAAAACTTCCTTAGGAATGGAACGGTAATTTTGGCGCTTTCGCTACACGGTCAAAGAATGCACTGATGTAGGGAGACGCTGCTGGAGCAATGTCCGTTTGCAGAGGCGCAGTAAAGCCACACAGACTACGAGCGAGTTCATTTTCTAATCTCAAATTGATAAACGACATTTCAAAACTGATTATGTTTATGCTAATTAACGTCAATTTAATGAAAGGGCCAAATTGTTTCGACTCGCTCATTATGAGCCGTCACATCCTGACGGTTCTAATTTCTTCCAGTGACCAGTTTCACACCTTTCCATACAATCCACTATATATTTCTTGCTAACATAATTTTGCAAAAAATTTTATTATATTTTTTAGAAATATTTACAAAAATCAAGCAACTGGAGTGCTGCGCAAAAGTCTCGAGGTTATATTTTGTTTCCAAGGAGCTCACCTTTCTTGTAGACTTTCAGGAGTTTTGATTACTTTTTTCAGGTTTTCTGTAGGTGTTGAATGTTGCTGTCACGCGTTTTTGTAATTTTTTTAATATCTTGCTATGAGTGATGAAGAACGATGAAAAAAAGTTTTACTACAATATCACAGCGAGTATTTAAATATAGTGTTTTGCTTTTAAAAATAAGACCACATATGTCAGATTAGTTGAGATTAACAATATGTAACTTTTCGAATTGCAAAATTGGTACGTTTGTCAGAGATGTTTTCAGCCTCAAGTCGAAATGAAAAGAAAGGGGAACTGGAGAAAAAAAAAAAAAAACCACAGATGGTGACAAAAATGAGTGACCCTGTGCGAACAGCAAGGGTACTGAATCAGACAATGAATAACATCATTAGGAGGAAATAGAAACAGATGAAAGTAACGATCGCTCAAGGTCTTTTTTAAAGCTTTTCTTCCGACAGAGTAAACCTGTTCTCCTAAACACATCAGTATGAAAGGAAGGATTTATCCAACTGGATTCTCCCGTGTTTGTTGTTTGACATTGTTATCCACTTATAAATATTATAATCCAGCAAAAAGTGCCATTGGACGCAGAGCCATTTAATCAGTGGTGGAGAAAGTACTCAGAACATGTACTAAAGTAAAAGTAAAAGTACCACATTAGCATTTTTACTTTAGTAAAAGAAAAAAAGTACTGGCTTTTACAAATACTTCAGTATTAAAAGTAAAAGTACTTGCTGAATGCATTGCCTAATCACTAACGTAATATCATTAAGTGTACCTATAGTATTTAATTTGAATACATTAGTAATGTGCCATTTTTATGAACAGTGCCACAGATAAAGCATGTTTTCATTGTGTTTACTCTCTGTAACATAGTTTAGACTTAGATATGTGAACTTTACTTTTTTGCCACTAGTGGCTTTTATTTTGAAAGAAATACAACAGAAAGGGAATAGAAAGAAGGTGGGAGGAAGAGGATGTGCAACCAAGGAGCCACGTTGTTGTCAAGAACCAAACCCGAGACCAAGACCAAGACCATCGCTGCATGACACAATAAAATCGAGAGCACCTGTCAAAAAAGCTCAATGCGACTTGGATGTACCGAGTAACACGACGGTTTTGTAGAATTGTAGTGAAGTAGAAAGTACAGATACTTACTGTAAAATGTAGTGGAGTAAAAGTCGAAAGTATCCATTATTAAAACTACTTAAGTAAAAGTACAGATTCACAAAAATTGTACTTAAGTACAGTAACGACGCACTTATACTTTAATTCCCGCCACTGCATTTAATGACGTTTTAACATATGGGTCAAGTTGGAGGAAATGCATCGCTGCACATATAAAATAGCCTTATTTTATGTAATATATGGTGATCTAAAAGTTTAATCTCATAAAATATTTTAAAATGTCTTAATGAATATGAACCAACTTGCAGAAACGTGGATCCAAGAAGTGAAAAAGAACAAATACAACTTATTTTAGATGATGTGTAGGCAGCAGTAGATATTAACTAAGTGTGTTGGCTCTCTCCATTTTGCTGCGTTTATTTCATTATGTAACAGTCCACACATTTATTTATACCACTGAGTTAATTTGTGGCTGAGATTTTACATGTACTACATTTGAAACTATTTTTCCATGATTTGACAAGTTTAGATTACAGTGCATTTAAATTGCTGTAAAAATGATTTGCCCTTAACAGAATCATTGTTTTTGTCACATGCTTCGGATCACAACATCTGAAAATCAAACGTGAGTAAATTCTGTGTAAGATTTTTTTTTTTTTTCCGCGAATAAGGGAATGAAATTCTCTGCCATCGGTCGCCACTTATTTCTAAGCCAAAGGAATCATCGCGTTTTTAACTGCCATTTTCTCACTTCCTGTCGTAGCTACCTGCGCCACTGTGACAACTTGGATATGAACAGTGAGAGGCTCCAATTGCAACATTTCTATTTCTGTTCTCCCCGTTAGAGTAACTATGACAAAGATAATGAGTGACTGGACAAAATATCATGTTCAGCTGTTCTTTTTAAGCGCAAAGTTGCTCAGCAACCACTTTTGTTTCTATTTTTTATTAGCGCGTTTACAATCACAGTTCACCCTGGCAAGAAACAGTTCTTTAATGCATTAAAGTTTTTAATAGATTCACTTCTTTCCCTTTGTTAATGCACTCAGTCTATCCGACCTTTCCTCGTACCCGTTTCATATCGCTCAGGACAGCAGAGGCGCTGGAGCCAATCCCAGCTGCTTCAGCAGCAGGAAGAGCGCCGACAGCCTGTCAGTCAACCGCAGGGCTAACATGCAGGCAGACAACCAACCAGGCTCATGTGAAATAGGTTCAGAAAGAATAGCATGCATGTATTTCATCTAAGTGGAAAAGAACGAGTTGCCGACTGTTTATGCAACGCCTGGCACAACTTTTTAGTGTGATGTCGAGACGTGAGGCGTTTTTGTACCTGTGAAAAGCTTATTGCCCTTCAATAAAGAAGAAAAACAATACAAAAAGAAATTATAGTGTCATGATAAGATAAACTTGTCGTGATAAGAAATGACTCAGTTAATTGCATGGTGAATTAAAATCATATTAATGACTCCCATTCTGATTATTATGGAAGGGCAGTTTTACATAGAGACCTAATAATCCATTTTACTTACGGCTTCAATTATGTGTTTTTCATTCTTTTATTTTTGTTTTGTTTTCTCTCTGAGTTGGAGTTATAAGTTGACCTTACATCAAACTTTGTGCTTACATCAAACCTTTTTTTTTTTTTACATAGTTTTTCTTGATGCTAATTTAATACCTTATTATTTTAGAGTGGAAAAAACAGTAAATGGTACTAAATGTATGTGATAGCTAATTTATTGGTTCTGCCATTGCAGTGGGTGGGAATGAAATGTGTTTTTTTTAATTAGTAAGCTTTTTGGCAGTGGAAAAGTAAAGTTCCTGCCAAGTCAGTGAGGATGATAGCCTTTGGTGTACGGGAAGTGTCACAATCAATGGATTTAAAACTGGCTAATACTTGCCTTCTCTTTCCACTTTTTCACTCATTGATTTTTTTTTCTTCAATTTCATCCAGCTTTTTTACTTTTCACTCAAACGGCCCACGCAGCCTTCACACATCCTTTTAGCTTTTTTCCGCTCTGTTCAGCCCAGCGTCATCTTTCACCGTCCACTTCTGGACCCGTCCTATAAATTCTGGCTTATGTGAGCGAATGAGACACAGAGTGTCAAAAGCTGACTGGGCGAATCATGCCTTCCACTCCTGTCAGTCTGCGATTGTCTACTTTTGTTCGCTCGCAGGCAGCGACAGCTCAGGAGAAAGGAAGATGTGGAAGCAATGAAAATAATTGATCCATTCTTTGTTGGTTTCTTTTCACACTTTGTTTGTCTTTGGCTGGTAAAATGATCTTTCTGACCCCATCAAGGACTATCAGAGTTTAACCTTCCTGGCTGCGGAGTATGTGTTGCTGCACTTCACTCGTCAGAAATAACAGTCGGATCCCTGTTGCCGGCTGATTGAAAGTGAATTAATATCCACGCTCACAATGTCTACAAGAATGTGAAACTTCAATAATTCATGCCTGGGTAACAGAGATGATTAAGACGTCCTGGACTATGAAGAGGACCCTGTGGAAATCCTTATTTATGTCTGTTACATCTAATGTAATAAGATGATTCCTTCAGCAGTTATCCTGCTATACAAATAGGGTAGACTGGGAGTTTGCCCAACTAGTTTTCAGAAAGAGTGCGATTTGTTTGGCCTTGGCTTCGGTCTGAGTGTGAAGGCTTTCGACTGTGAGCCTCAGGGAATCCTGTGGGGGGTAGTCCGGGAATATCAGGCACCAGACTCTTTGATACGCATCTGTGGTGTCAGAGCTTGGGCTGCTTTGCATGTTTTAGGTGTTTCCCTTCACACCTGGGTGTGTCCTCGGAACACCGTGGGAACTCTGGACCTCCCAGTTTGGGCCGGACCGGACAAGCGGAAGGAAATGGCTGGATGTTTGGATATCCATCTTGTTGAATCAGGCAACATAGATGATCAAAAGTACCATTTAAAGAGGAAGAACATAGAAGTCATTCACAAGATGAGGGTGGACAACTGAGAAAAAAATAAAAGCAATATTTTCTGTAATGTTCAAGACGTATTTAATGTAAGTGCTATATTCTGAGTAACATCCTCTGTTGTTTTCTGTTGTAGCCTACAGTTGCAAGTCACCACAATGCTACTGAGCAGCTATCTCTGTGCAATCACCACCAAGGAAATTGTGTTTGTGTGAACGCTGACAGTGATGTATTTGGCTGTCCAGACACTATTTTTTCTTTCTCCTGAATTTTTGGTCCTCTTCCTCCCACAAAATGGACGAGTTTGTGTCTAATTAAAGCCCCAAGATTAAAACCCATACCATCTTTATGTAATAATAAACTGAATATATGGCTCTTTCAAAAATGCTAAAGGAGAATATACATTGAACAAAAGTGAATGGAGTCTAACATAATGACTTGATAAATTTAATACATGGATAAATTTAATTTTATAACTTGTAACAATTTAACTTTTTTTTTTAAGTTGGATCAACTGTTTTCTTTTTGCAGTGCATCTATATATAGATAAAAGCTAAAACTGTGAATGTCCAGTTTGTGTAGTTAGGCCGCAATCCGCTGGCCAATTTAGATTGACATTTATTTTATTCATCCAAGGAAACAGAGATCTCTCAAAAGACGATGCAGCACAAACTAAACATGAAGCAGTTCAAATGAAATTCTTTGAAAGAAACCGCAGTGTTTTCCAGCACCTGCCCTCTCTGAACACAGACCTGCTCGCTTCACCCGATTTAGTACTTTTAACTTGTCGCCTAAACTGGATGGTAACCGATGTTGTCTGTACGATAACAACGCAAGCATTCAAGGTAGACCAAGCAAAGACATCTAAAAAAGGCACTGCAGGGACAGAAATACCAAATGAAAAAGAAAATATGCTGCGCTAAAGATAACTAGTCTTTAAATGACATGAAAGAAGGCGTACAGTTCCAGGGTTTGTCTCTGCAAGGAATGCAAAACAAGTGTCAAGAAAGGTGGTAGGTGGACAGCATCATCAGACATTTTGACTTTCTTCTCGGTGGATTTTATTTGCAGATGTTTCTATTCTTTGTCAGTTTCGTGAACAATGAAAGGGAGGTGTGTTTCGTCTCCCACAACTTCCCATGTTGACGGGCTGCCAAAGGAGAGAGATCGTCTATAAAACATGTTCTACGCAATGATGCTCTTGCTCAGTTTCGCATTTACTTTATTTTATTGTAACTCAAAAAAATGCATTCTGTTGTGGGGGTGAAATGGGTGAAGGTTTTCATGATCACCATGTACAGCCAACTTGTTTTGGTTGTACAGTGATAGAATAGTATGTTAAAAAAGCAAAATGACAAGCAGATGTAGTGATCAATTGAACGTTGATCACAAAAGATGCCTATGTCCCTTCAGAAAATGTTTAGAAACTATTTGTCCTTAGTTTTTTTTAAATATATTTAAGAGCTATGATTTCATGTTGAGAAATTGTGATAAAATCTTGATTTTACTGTTAAAAATGTTGCTTTGATCTGTTTGTTGCGTCACTCAGCCTCGCTTCGTTAGTTATGCTTCAATTTTTGTTGGTCTATCAGCCAAGAAAACATATTTAGCTATTATGGACTGTACTTGTTTTGTTTTATGATGTTCTGGTTGCTGTAAATTGTGAACTGCTGTTGTTTTGAATGTGTTAAGCAAACAAATTTGACATTGGCACTTTGTTTTCCTGTCATATGAATCTATACAAAAGATATTTAAAACTTCCTCCCTTTAAGGGTTTTGCTACCTATTTCAACCAGAACAGCATATACTGACTTTATTTTTTTAGGAAAAAAAAAAAGAAAAACAGTCGCTCACCTTGCCAATCACGGCTCTTAGCTGTGAGTCTGTGAAGCCTCCAATCAGTGGTTTCCAACAGGAGAGTTGCTCCCTTTCGTCGCTGCGTCTGACTGCTCCGCTGCGGGGCCACGGGGAAGTGTCAGACTTGCTGTTCTGTCACCTACACTTTCAGTCTGTCACCGCGCAGGCGGCTGTGCATAACCCTCTGCAGGCGAGAGCCAGGCGCTCCGTTTGCTCTGCCTTTCCTCAGATAAGCGGATTCAAATCCGCTTGTTGGCTCTAATTGGGGATATTTAGAATTGCTGCAGGAGGTGGAAACGGCACAAACAGTGACAACGTGTTGCTGCCATCAGAGTGTCGTTTGGTCGTCTAGGTTTATAACACAATGCTTGTTTTCATTTATATATATATATAAATGTAATACATTCTAAAAAAAACAGGTAACTCGTAATTTGAAGTGTTTATTTGCATTATGCTGAAGTAACACCTGATATGAAGATGAAAGATTCTTCATGAATGTTTAGATCTGTTGTCAGTTGAGTTTTAATGCTCTCAAAGTTGGATTTAAAGTCCATTAAGTGTCAACTTTGCATTGCAAGTGTCATTGTTTACTGAATGACTCTTCATGACAACAGTCAAACATTCATGAGGATTCCTTCATCTTTATGACAGGTTGTTATGTGATGTTTATGACAGCGTCACGTCACCCTTCTGCAAACCCCTTCAAATAAAGTGTTACCGAAAAAATACAGCAGTGAACTGATCCTAAAAATAGGCTGGAGGATTTTTCTGGGAATGAGTATGTATGTGATTTTCCCAGCATAAAACCAAGTACCCCTGAGTTGTGACCTTTTGTGGTTTTGTCTCCTTGAGGAATGTGTCAGTCAGTTAGTTTGCATTACAAATGTATGCAAAAACCTGGTTGGTATTCGGGTGATGTTGAAAAAACACAGTTTCACAGATGCGGTGTCTCCAGTAAATAAAAATATCACTAAAGCTTGTTCACACAATAAGCCGTTAAAAATCATTGCCCGACTACTTCCTGTTGTCTTCTTAGGGTTTTCCGCCAGTAGTTGCATCCAGTTGTTGGTCACGTGATGCAAAAAAACATTTTTTTCTATCATGTGATTGTGTTTCCAATATTTAACTTTTTTCCACAATATTCAAATTTTGGATTTACATTATTTAAGGTTAAGGAAACAAGCTTTCTAATGGTTTGAAGCAGATTGCCAAGAAGTGGTGACCAATCAACCAAAAACAAAGATCCTCAATTTTATAGCAACTTTACTTGCCTCACATCTTGCAAAAAATATTTGTATAACTTTGTAGAAAAGTAAGCAAACCCCAAACAAAAATTGTTCATATCTGTGTACTGCAACACTTTATTAGTGGATATGTACAGTTAGACCACCATTTTGGTTTGAAAGAAACTGTAGTGATTCTCTAAAGTCACTCTGAGTAGAGGCAGGTGAGTGCGACACTTCCGTCTTTTACACAGCCTGAGAAAAAACTCTGGTCACTGACATTTTTTCTAACATCTGACTAGAGGAACTTTAAACTATAGGAACAATATGACGGAAAATCTCTGAGGCTTTGAAACTCTTTAAAACCTCTAAATACCTTGATAAACTGAACTGGTTCATGTCCCTCTATCCACAGCCATTTGTCACAGACCTTTTCTTTTCCTTTTTCTCTTTTTGCACCACACACACATTGGCTGCCCTCCGGAAACTAGTAAGTGAAATTCCTTCGGGTGCCGCAGTAAAAGTCGCGCAGATTGACGGCTGCTTAAACAAATGGCCTTCAAGCCAAAGACTCGGGTCAGACCAGGATAAAAAGACACTTTTGGCTTTTCTTACGAGAATCTGCCAGTAAAAAAAAAAAACTAAACGTGTCTCAGCCTCATATCTTCATGAACTAAATAATACAAAGAGCCTAATTTTCAGTAATGACATAAGCCTTTAATCCTTTCCTTTCCCCACCTTCCTTGCCTTGATCTCCTGTTGATTCTAACATTTGCGGCAGCAACGTGATGCTTTGGTGCGTTCAGAAACTGTCAGCAGAAAGTTGGGATAAAAGTGAATGTTACCATAAATGACTTCACATTAGGGCTTTGAACAGATCAGACTCACTTTAAAGTTCTTGTCTGAGGCCTCGTTTCATGTTCATTTATTTATTTTTTTCCCCCTTTGCACTATTTTGTTCATCAAAGTGGCTCAGCGGATGTTCTCTCATCACTGCACGGCCGCTTGTTTAAACTAACATCTGCGTCCCCGATGCTGAGCAACCTTTGGGTTTAATGGAGCTCAGCGCAGGATTTGCTGCTCCACGGTGAACCCACATGGATGCTCACATGAGGTAGTTTTGGACCAAGGACATCTTTGATTGTGTTTCTCTTGGGTCGTTTGTTTCTGTTGTGTCACTGAAGCAGCTAATTCAAAAGCTAGGAAGTGTTGAAAACACGGCGCGGTGACTGACAGGAAGAGCAACGGAGACTTCCACACCATCTGTGCTTCCTCTTTCTCTCCCAGTTTTAGCTGCAATCTGCTTTGGAGGATGAGCTCGTTCTGTTTGTTTCTGTGTTTCGGCACCACCCATCTTCACAGTGTGAAAGCGGATAACTTTATTAACAATTTAACACGAGATAATTGGATCTCAGTTTGTTATATTTGACCTCAACCTGAACAAATCTTCCTCAAGATGCCTGACTTTCAATGGATTATGGATATTTTCTGTCCTTTAGTGAACAACACTTCTTGGACTCTTGAGGTGTTGATTGGACATCATTAAAGTAACCAAAAACTGGACATTATGTGACGACTGTGACAAATTAGCTATTTTTCTATACATCAACATTTGTGAAACAAAAATAAATTACTGCAGATAAAAAGTTAAGCACAAACTTATTCATATATTTGGCAGATTAGCACCCAAATTATATTAGTTGTGTCACATCATACCTCCGTTGGCCCGGTGAAAAACAGCCCCTTGTTCTACGTTGTACTTCGTGGAGAAGAGCTGGGCTCTTGGTTATTGAGAAACGATTGCTTCCTGGAGGAGTGGAAGTTTAAAATTGTATCTAATTGCCAATGTTTGCCCATCAGATATGTAAAGCAACAGTTTGATGCTATGAAGCTTACCAGAAAAAATGCCTGCGCTGTAAACAACCGTCCTCCACTGCGAAGAGAGAAGTTCCGAGCCAAACAAGGCGGCTCTTAATGTTAGCTCAATATTTGGAGGCTTGGCCAAAGCATACTGAACGGCTTTGTTCGTTTCATCTGCTGCCATTGCTAAACCTAAAGGCTGCAATTCAAAAACAGCACAGAAAATGAACATCATCGCTCACTACGTCTCCGTCTATTCTCTGATCGACTCGGTTGAAATTCTGCTGGGAAGCAAAGGATATACTGGCAGTATTTTCCTGACTTCATAATGCTGCAAGTTTGCCCTTTGTTGTGCAAATTTTTATTCTTATGTATAATTATGCTTACATTTTCTAAGTTAAGTTTTGTGGCGGCCAGTTAGTTTTTCATTTCATCTTCATTTATCTTCAGCATAGACTTGTCTCTGTGCAGTCGAGACCAACATTTATTTCTGCTCAACTTCTTCTGTCACTCAAACAGAAAGATGGCTCAATAACAATCTGAGCTCCAACAAAAAAAAAACTCAATACACGTTAAAACTGGGATTATTTGTCAAACAATTCAGTTAAACTCCGAGGAAAAACGTGACCGATATTTGTGCAGGGAGGAACATGACCCAGGAAAATTCACATTAGGGTCCTGAATAGAAAGGAAGTGCAAATGGCAAAACGAAGTCAACAACCGAAACGATTAACTTTGAATGAGAACAGAAGGGACTAACACATGACTGGATGAAGACAATGACTCCTTGCAGACAAAAATACAGAGCATGGGGAGAGAAAATGGAACTGAAGTGGTTTGTAGACTAAATTAAGCAGTAGAATGACTGCGTAACGGTGGATGGCTCAGTCAGCATGAGTATTTAATTTTCTTAGCATTAGTATTCCAAAGTTTTATTTTTTTGCTTACATTTTTTGTGAGAATTGCTGTGATTTATCAGTGCATAAAAGCTAATTAAATAGTTCATGTTTTTAAAAAAAAAAATCTCATACAACCAAGAAAAATGGGTAAGCTTTTCACTTTTCAAGGGAAGAGTTTTACCGTTTGCGTTTTATTCTCCAATTAAATCTCATTTTACTAGTATTGAACCTTTCAAAGCACATAAAAAGCACATAACTGTTTTTCATAAAAAAAACATTTATGTATAAATGTGAAGATAACATACAGTTATTCTCCTTATTTTCAACAAAGGCATTTCACCAGAAACTACAGGCCAAATAGAGTTTCATTGATTACCTGGGGCCCGTAGAGTCTGTGATAATGGAGAAAATGTTGCTATTTCTCATTCCCTGGGGCCAAATATAGATTTCATCACATCGCCTGTAAACCCACTCCACTCCACCAGTTTAAGTTTATTTTTTGAGATGGTGTTATTGTTGTTTTTTCCTTTATTTTATGTTATTTTTTGCAGATGCTGGTGTAGAATAAATCGAGCTCTCCAGCCGTCCTCTTTCTTCACCTGCATTGGTCGTCCGCACACAATGCCTTTCAAATATTTATCAGCACTTCTTGGGGAAATCTAAATTAGAGTTTTTTTTATTAAAACGGATGCCATTGCGTTCTCAGTATTATCGCTCTTAATATGTGAGTGAAATGAGATTCATGAGTTAAATTTTGAACAGATCATTAATGCATCGACATACACAAAGATTCAAAATGTTGTCCGCGTGAATGTTTCTCGTCATGATTGAAATCTTCACCGAAAAGTCAAAACAAAGAATCAATTAGGATTCCACTAAAGAAATGTAAAAATGCTCTTACTCGAATTTTCGTAAATGCCTTGATCAAAGACAAACTAAAAGTCAAATCCCAATCGATTTATCCTGGAAACCACCTCAGTGGCTTAAGTTTGAGGAAGCAGTGAAGGGAAAAGTAAAGTCAAGGTTTCCGCGTCTCAAAGGACTTTTCCATTCGTCTTCCCAGCTGCCCTCAGGCTCTTCCAAAGATGAGAGGTAATATTTCTCCTTGCAGCTATGAATCAGCCCAGGGTTCCTAATAAGTACCATAACCAGCAGTGGTTGGCTGTTCCTTTTAGCCCAAAAAGCCCCCCACCGGTTTCAGAGAACCTTTGAGCCCATCAATCCAGGACCGAAAACCTGTCAAAAAGAGCTTGTGTTTGCGAAAAATGTTCTTTTGCTGAACATACATAAAGTATACTAACTAAAGAAAAAAAGGATAGTACATGGACAGACAAGACAGAGTAGCTTGCAAAAGTCAGTGTTGTAGTTGAGACCGAGTCAAAACCAAGACCCCGCTCTACATGACACAATAAAATGTGAAATATGATCTAAATTGCTAATCAAATTGCGTTATTGCTTGGGTTGTAATGGGTGCGTGTTGCATCCAGTGAAAACAAACATGCTAACAAATAAACTGGATAGTATGCTGTAGGTTTAGTGATATTTCCACAGTTGCGGTCTTCACTGGTCTTGAAATAAAATCCCGAGTCCTCAGCGCCCGAGACCGAGACAAGACTGAGACCGAAAGCGGTCGAGTCCGAGACCATCAAAAAATGGTCTCAAGACCAAGACCGGTCTCAAGTCAAGAAAAGTATTTGACAATTTCAGATTTACTAGAACAAGAGAGTCTGCCTAAACTGAAAGGCTTGAAGACTGTTAATCACAGAAGCAGCTAAGAAACTCTGGATGAGTTGCAGAAATCTCCGGTTCACTTAACAGAATCTGTTGTGCTTTACAGAAATTTGGGGTTTAAGGATGCGTTCACACCTGCATTGATTAGTCCACGCTAATCAAACTAGTTCATTTCTCTAGACAAAATCTCCTGTCATATAAATCATTTTCTAAAATAATTTCTTCCGGATCCGTGCTAGTGCGTGAGAGTAACTTTATCAATCTTGAGAAATATTTTGCACAGACATGGTGCAACTTGCTTCACTATAATGTTGAGGCAGAGGGTTTTTGTCCAGCACTGAATTTTGCTTTCAGATTATTGTAAAACTCTTATTTAAACTTTTATCATTTTCAGCGCACAAGGGATTCCAGAACATGTTCACCCTCGTATCTCCTGATGAAACAGCTGAGTTCTGCCATAACACGAAGTCCAGCTCCCACCAAAGTGGACCGACCACTGCAGGAAGGGAGACTAATGAGAGAAAAAGTAGGGTCTTGTTGGAAATAATGAGGAGGGAGAGTCACAACTTAGTGTGGGAAATAAATGGACAGTGGAGGGGAAGCTGAATTTTCATGAGATGGATGTAAGAGTACAGGATTGGGTTTATGAAGTGGTGCACAGTGTCAGCTCGGCTCAGCAGGAGATGGTGGGTATATAGAAATATAACCCAGAACTTTAAGGGTTTTATTTGAAAGAGGAAACTGATTCTAAGGATGCATTCACACCAGCCCTGTTTGGTACACTTTAATCCATCTCTAGTTTGATTGTCTAGAAAGTCCGGTTTGTTTTTTAGAATATGCGAATGCAGAATCGGACTGAGAACCACTTAACCATTTAACAAACACTCACGGACCACTTAACCTGAAATTGCCCCCTGATAACGCATCTTAATATGTGATGCAACCTGAAATGAAAATATTAGTCTCTTAACTCACGGTATTTGCAGCTTTTCTTTTGAGTGACCCGATGTTAAGCCAGTTTCCCTTCATTGCTTTTAACACAATCCTTTGGTACGTTCGCTGTTACGTCGTACTTTGAGCTTTACATGCAGTATCCCGTGGACCACTAGGGGACGCTCACGGCCCGCCAGTGGTCCGGGGACCACGGTTTGAGAAAGACTGGGTTAAAGTAAACCTATGCAGTTTGACTGCATATGTGAATGCCAAGTGAAGACCGCTTCAAAAGCCAGCAACAGACTATAGAGCAGGGCATTCTGGGTAAATACAAACAAAACAAACAAGTGAGAATAGCGCTAGCGGGGGAGAAATGACCTATGTTCTTTTACCTTAAAAACAAAAGAAATGAAGGGAAACCACATATGGTAATTACTAGAAAAAAGATGAATTTAACAAAACACCTAAAACAAACAACGAAGCATCCTGCCAATGCGGACGGAGAGGGAGACTGAAAGCAGTAAATCCCATTAGGTGCTTTTTTAAAATCATTTATGAAAAAATGTAATATAAGAAATATATGTTTGTCAAAAACAGCTGAATGAAGCTGCACAAGACAGCCAAAGTGCATCATTATCATTAAGACCCGAAGCAGAAATGCGTCTGAGGGACGAACGCGTCTCGGTTTTATTCGAGGCTTTGCTTCGTCATTTTAATGAACACCTTACCAGCTGTCAGTTGTGATTGCCACGCTGGGAGGGCTGAACAAAAAAGCGGCGGAGGGTGGGAGGGGCGCGACGGCAGATGATGAGCTCTGGTTAGAGAATCAATGAAGGGGAACCAGTTTGACCTCTCACCTTGGCGTATCAGCCTCCAAGTGCCTGACTGGCGAAGTGTAAAATCATTAATCAGCTCTCTCTCCTGGAACGGTGGGTCTGTCTTTGCGTTTGTCCTCCTTGAGAGTCGTTGTTAAACTTACTTTCAGTGAGTGTTTACGCCTCCCTTAGCAAACTTGTCACAGAACATCTGAGAGGTTAAATTATACCCAAGTGGTCTCTAATGAGGTGACGTCCCGGGGCAACTGACTACATGTCATGGACGATTCACTGGATTCTGATCCATCATAGTCTTTAGAGCAAGTGCACAAGTATTTCAGGGAAATGTTGTTGCACAACCTCCAGTGATTTCTAAAATTGGAATTGATTGACCAATTTGTCAGAAGTTGTCCGTGGTCTTGGCCTTGACCTAAGTGTCAACGTCAAATTTATGTATGTAGCACGGATATGGAACTCTCCTTATGGCAAAATCCCACGCAGAGAATATCCTATTAGCTGAAAGCATCAAAAATCAAATATAAAACCCATTAAACAATCTTCTCGCATTCACCTTACAATATTCAGGAATCTTCTTACTGAGAATTGCTTCATACTTTAAACGGGTTCAGTTGTGTTACTTCAGTATGAGAGGAAAACATCCCATAGTCGTACGTCAACCTGTCGTTTTTCTTATGATGCCCAGCAAATTTGTCATTTCGCATCAGACGTATGGGAAACTACAAAACGGAGATTGCAGAGTAATGGCGTTGACTGATTTGAAATGAATCACATAGAATATCCGACCAAAGCTCAGTCGACTGATTCATCCATTTAAACAAAAAAAAAAAAAGTCATAAATAAACAGACACTTCGCCACTTGAAAGCGGAAATAGATCATTCAGTGGACAGACTGATGAGCAAGAGATGAAACATGCGCACCAAGTCAAACAAGCATGCCATCTGTATCGATTTATTTGGAATCAATGCTTTTAGCACACAAACATTTAGTCATGTTACTAAACCTCTTCTGCCAGGCTGCTGGTTTGAGCGGGTTTTAGTTACACCTTCATTTCAGCTCTAATAGAAGTTTTCCTTCCAAGCGATGGATGAATATGGCAAAAGAATTTCAAGATACGTCTGGAGGCACATAATAGGCGGCAGGAACCGGCTGCGATAAAGAATCATGTTCTGAGCCCGGAAGCCATTCTTCTCGTCTCCTATGGAGCGAGAATGCAGATGCCCTGAGAAGGCATTTGCCCCTTACCTAGTTGTTGATTTTCGCTTCTTTGTCAAACTTTACTTGTTTTTTTGTTCAAACGATTTAGCTTAGGATGAGGTGGTTTTTCTTTCTTTTGTTTTTTGGTTGTATTGAAATTAGTCTATTTCACAAAACTGCAATGAGAACACTATTTTTTGCCCCAGGAGTCACATGATCAACAACTGGATGTTACTACTGGGGGAAAAGACAAGGAAAATGACAGGAAGTATTTGGAGGATGATGGTACGGCACGTTTTAATGACTTAACACGTGAACACGCTTATTCACTCGTGATTTTATTTGTGGTTCTTACGCAACACCTCAATTGGAAGTTGTGTTGTTTTTTTGTTTTTTTTAATAAGCAAAACAGTGACAAAGTTTTGCACATATTTGTAATGAAAACACAACTACTGATATTCAAAGTACAAACTCAACTCTTCTTTGCAGAATTATTTTACTGTGATGCTTGTCTTTCGGTTTTCTTTCTGTGTGGTTTTGGTATTGGGACTCTACAATGAAACCCACATTTGCACACAGAGAGTGACTGAGGTTGGGTTGATGTTGTTCTTGCTTCCTGTGTGACCTCCTTGGTAACTTGTTGGACCATTCATCGGCCGACTTTGGTCTCTCGGCAACTCCTAGGAAACTTCATCTGCATGTTTCTTTATTTTTCTCCAAAGCTTTTGCAGTGGGTCAGAAGCCTTAGAAACGCTTTACAGTCCTTATCACACTGATTTATGTCAGTGATTTCTTAAATTTCACTAGATTGGGACAGAATGTTCTGCATTTTGAAATCCATTGGTATACTTAATGTCGTCAAGCAGGTTTTATTGAAGGGATTTTATGAATCTGTTGTTCATGTAATTTGTAGGCCTGAGATTAAAACATCGCAAACCTCTTCATTTTTATTTTCAATCATATTACTTGACATTTTCTGTATTCATGTTAAATTATACGAATACCAATGTCTCCCAATATTTTAAAAAATAAAAAAAATATGCCATAGGGTGATCTTATTTTTATATTTTTGATTTTTTTTTTTTTCTTTACTGCACATAAAAGCATCTTTTTCCAACTGAAATCATTACGGTCATGATCTAAAGCGGTGAAGATAACATGTTTCTCAACATGTTGTCACCGACTCTGAACAAAAAATAAATGTGCTGCCTTGCGATCAAAGGCAACGCAAATACCTCCATATATCTGTACGTCAAATACACATTTGATATTCGTTATAGGCAACCTCTTGAGTAGCACGTTTTTGAACCAGAGATGCAACAAAGGGGATGCGACCGTTTGATCTTTTAGCTCTATGGACAACACACACGCACGCATATCACACCAATATACAACAGGTCACCCCTGCAAAATATCCTGGGAACTCCAAACCACCGGCCTCCACCCCCTTACCGAAGCAAAAACAGACGACTTACAAGGCTCATTGCAGACATGGTGATAAATTTTAGTTGTCAGAAAGAGTCGTCGAGGCAAACAGTTTCTGCAACAGTTCGGAACGTCTGTTTGCTTCGTTTGCACCGAAACGTGACTTGCCTTTTGTTGTCAAACTGATTTCCACAGATGCAGACATGAGGCGTCGAGAGGATGACAGGAACTTCCAGACCTGCTGACTCTCTTCAGGGAAGAAGCGATCCTTCAGAAGCATCAACATCAGAGGTGCACTGAACACACTTGATGTATTGACAAGCAAATCTCTTCAGATACAGAGCCTGGCAAAAGTATTTCTCCATTTTAATTTAGCTTCCCCCTAAAAAACTGAAAACTGTAGCTTGTGCTTGCATTAATCTTCTCTTTGATTACCCTAAACAAACCATTTGCCGTCAGAAATCACCTTGTTACGTGAGGGTTGAAAACTCAAAGTTTTATTTACAATGATCGTCCATGTAGGTTTTATCAGAAATCCCTGAAATATGCTAGCAGCCTGCTTTACTTCTTTTCTTAAAGACCTCCAAATAAAACCCAGAGCTACTAATTTTCCTTCATATTCCAAAAACACTTGCAGCTGCAGTTGCTGTGTCATAGTCACACCTTCCAGATTTTTACTCATAATACATTTTGAAAGTAATTCTTTAATCATTGTTCTCCTTCCCTTCAAATTCTGCACGACTTTGATCACATAAAATTAAAAACGGACGACTGGAGGGGTTACCGGTATTTGTGGCAATAAGAAGATTTTTGTCACTGAGCCAAATGATTGCTTGATGATGTGGTTGTAAAGAGCCGCGCAAGTGGAAGTCCAGAAAGCATCACTGCGTGTGTGCAGGTGCGTGTGTGTGCCTCCCTCAGGGAGTGTGTGGGTTGTGAACATCCACGTGAGAACCTGCTGTGCCATCACTGCGGGTGGGATTAGCCCCTCCTGGCAGGTGTTTGATCAGGTCGGGGTTCCCGCCGTGGGAAATGGAGGTGACACTTCATTAATTCACGCGAGGCTCGGGCCGCGCGTCACATTTATCGTGGCCTTTTTTTTTTCTTCCTGCTGCCGTCTGGTCGCTGACGGCTGATTTGTTGAAGCCGACGGGGCCGCTGCCAAAGCTCATGATGAGCTGATGAAGCTCGTATTCGGTCCGAATCTGTATTCTGTCTTTGGCGGTCTTACATCACAGACCCTCAGGCACTAGACTTCAGTTCTGTATGTTTGGAGTCATATTCAATAAATTACGATATGCCTTCCGATGAGGCTCGTTTGACCACATAGTTTCCATTAGATCTGCATTTCTGGGTTTTTTTTTTCTTGGTCTGATGTAATATTCTAATCTTGAAAACCATGTTTTTATTCAATTTTAGCTGAAATATCATCACAATTACCAATAAAACATTCAAAAAGTTAAGTCTGTGTGCAAGTAATCCATATAAAGAGTTTAATTTTTGTGTATCATCTTACTAATATCAATGAACTTTTCAATAATCTCCTACTTTGTTGAATATGACTGTACAGGAAGTGCAAGAACCAAATAAATCCAGCCTGTCGGGAAAAACAGATGAACGGTCAATACTTTTTTTTTTATTATCTTCTTGTCTCCATCCAGTTGGCCTCGGTTGCAGCTGCAACCATCTTAGCAAATAACATTGCTGATGACTCAGCTTTTAATGTAATTGCAAATGACTACAGGGACATCACACTAGCCTGGAGGCAGAAAGTGATTTACTCGGCTTTTAACCTTGCAGATTTGCTTGGAGACTTGATATTCACATCCATTAGACGTTTCAGGCGCCGTTTCTTCAAACATGAGTCAGTTTTAACGTATCTTTACATTAAAACAAAACAGCACACACTGCCCATTTGAGGTCTGACACAAAGAAACGGCAAAAGACGTTCGGCCAGTTGAGACCAAATCGGAACGTTTTCAATCTACATGCGACGCGCTGTGTGTTGTGCATTTGGGCTCACTATTTACCCGTAGGGCCACATTCCAGTAAATTCGTCCTGACACAACTGGTGTAATGAAGTCAGGTTTGTGGTCCTGCCTCGCTCACACATCTCTAGCTGTGCTCTCACACACTTTCACGCATTAAGATCAGGGCTTCACTCCAAAACATTGACTCCATTGTCCTTAAGCCAATTTGGAACTAATTTGCTGGTGTGACGAGTCAGGCCCGAGCGTCAACTCCCTGAATTATGACTTGAGGTGGCGTTTCTCATCTCTTGATGTCTTTTATTTTTGTAATTGGACCATTCCAGCGGCGTTCTAAGACCTGCAAGCTTCTACCGCTTTCCTCCAAATCTAAAATATTGGCCAAATCTAACAGGCGTTACTTACCCCCCCGATCACACTGAGTATTGTTTATTTTAAGTGATTTTTAAGATATATGTCGGTAATAATGATAGTAAAGACGAGTTAACCTAGTCTTATTCACAATAAAACGTCAGTAAAGCAGACATTTGTCTGTTTTAAACGATAATGGCATTTGATTACACAGCCTACAGAACGACAAACTTTTATTCAGTTCACTGCTGTGTTTTCTTTGTTGTTGATGTTTCATTACCAAAATGTCCTGTCAACTTTTAACACTTTTTAACACACAGTGGAGCAACTGGTGAACTGCCCTAGCGCCTCTACCACTGAGCTTAGCTAGATATCTGGGGAAACCCCTTCCAGATACTCCAGGCTGCCACGTTCTCCAAAGTACTGTGTGTATTCTGGGAGCCGCTCGGGCTCAGCTGTTCACGTACTGTTGAGATTTCGTAGTGGAGCGGACAGATGGCACATTCCTTCACTGGGGTTCAAGTAACCGCTTTGTCTTAGCGTATTAGCAGCACACAAGAATTTACAGGCGACGTGTGAAGGAAAGGGATTCGCCTTTCAACAAACTGGGCTCAGATTAGGTTTCTAAAAATGTTGCTTTCATGGATACTGAGGCTCTGTCACCCAGACACGGTACGTCTGGAGCCAGACGTCGGTGATGCAATTGTGGGAGGTCACCTTGGCGTCAAGGGGAAACGGAAATTAGAATGGAGAAGCAATACTGCGAGATGCACGTCAGGAGAGTCTCTTTTGGGTTGAATCCAATGCAATAACGAGATGAGCTCGGGTATTTGTCAACGTTTTGCGGATTAGTTTAGAAAAATTCACCCTGTTTTACCCCAACTCTACACATTTGGTTTGCGTTTCAACCCAGCCTCATGCTCCCCGTGACATGTTTTGCTTTAAATATCTATTTGCTCAGACACCAAGAGATGTAACGTTAACAGAATTTATTTTAATATATGTGAAAAAAAACTGGATTTTCTCACTACAACACAAAACGGCCAGACTTTGCTATAGAGATATACAGTGGGATATGTTGATATTTGGGTGTTTATGGAAAAAATATCCAATATTCGCTTTTGTTCCGTATAAATCTGTGGTGAAATTACATATCTTTACTTAATCGATGTGAATATGAGTCATGGGTGCGTTATTATCGAAGAACAGAGATCCGTCAATGTCAATGAGTTGTTAGCACTAAGTAGGATTTAAAACAGCCAAAAACACATTTAAAGCATTTAGATGTCACCAATCCATACTGAGACAATGCGCACAAGTGGCGCTTAATAATAGTCCTTTGTAATCCTCCAACAAAGTGGTTGCTATCAGCAGCAAATGATTTCTTTAAACGAAATCACTTAAAGACCAAGACATTTAATAGTCTATCAAGACACAAAGAAACGCAGAGAAATCTTTGCCAATGAGGACAGAACAGCAATTATGATGCAGAGTTTGTCTGCATTATAAACATTTCGAACCCAGGTGGATGTTCTGCATATGTTTTGTGAGGCTTCATGTTTTAATTTACTGGGGGTGGGGGGGAGAGAAAACTTTTTACACTCCCGGGGAGGTTCTTAAAGAGACAGGGACCAATTTCAAGGCGTCGATATGACTATGATGCCTCGTTTAATTTATTTAAAGGCATGTCAGATATACACAGCATTTTATAAACTGAAGGTAACATACTTACTTGATTACTTGACTTCATTCTGAACTGTCTTCGGATCACCCAGTTGCTCTCTTCATTGTTTTTCTAGCACTTGCCACTTTGTTTACATGTCAAATTAACGACGGCATTATAAAATATTTGAGTCTCAAATGCAAATCATTTGCTTATTTCTTATTTAGGCGAGTGAATCTATTGTGGTTTGTTTGTCCCTGTAAAATCAAAGCCTAAATGCTGCTTGTGTTTCATTAATTTGGTATTTCTCTGTTTTTATCTGTCGACATCTGAGCATTTTCCGATCTACGGTGTACGCTTATTTGTCAGAGTCACGGGGAGCTGAGACCAAGGGTAAAAATACACATTGGAAAAACCATAACGGGATCTGACCTGGAATAATCAAATTCAGTTTCAAAAATATCAGTTTTACAATATTTGTTATGATAGTTAACCTCTTACAGATATGACATGTTTTAAATTAGTTGTCAAGTAACTATTAGTGAACTCTCTAAAAGGTATAGTTGCTAAAAAGGACAAATATAATATCATCACAAACAATGGGTTGCTCCGCTCTTCTTGAATATTGTTTCACAGTTTGACAGATAAGTTAATGGCATTTTGCTGCCTGGGAATAGCCTCCAGTTTTTATTAATTCCCTCCCATATATATGCAGTAAAGCTGTGAACAAACACAAACAGGAAAACCAATAAACAAATCTTAGATTAAGCGTTCATGGATGTATGCAGGGCGGGTGTCCACACATCCCCGAAGTGTTAAAGATGTGAGTCTAAGATAAGCCCTCAAAAGGTCTTAAATGTAAGTTGGCCTTAAATACGTTGTTGTGTCAGAACTATTTCATTTTCTCAGGGGATTTTTCTGTCAAGCAAAACTTTGAGATGGAAACTTCTTCATTCCAAGCTGGTTGAAGCTACCAATATCTAGTTGCTAATATACCCTTAATATACCTTTGCTAGCTTGCTAGCAAGGGTATATAAGGGTCAAGTTCACATTTAACGCCAGACCTTGTGAAACGTCACATTTTGTCATGTCTTTCAAGCCTATGCCTCAGTTTTGATGCATTTCCTTTCAGGATGTTCTGAAATAAATTAGGTGGACTTTGTTTGTTCTGCAAACAGGTCAGGTCGCATTTTCGCTTTGTTTTTACATTAAAACATACTTTCAGCTCAGAGCTCTCTGACGTGGTCATTTAATTATAAATCTAGGGTTTTTTTACGTTTGTGTGCTTTAGTTTATTTAAGAGGACACGTTGTAATCTGCCTCTCCGACCCACTCTCCATTTGGAGTTAAAGGTCAAAGTTATCCGCCACTAAGACGCTTAAAACTGACAATACACAAAAGGACAGAAAAAAAAAAGAATAAACTGTTAAAAATTTGTACCTGTCGTCTCTTTTCTCATTGTTTCTGAAATGTAAGAGAAAAAGTTCCTACTGGACAGACGTTACTGCTGAAACAAACAGACAAAAACTCAGTTTCTCCATGGAAACTCATCTGCATTATAGCAGAAAAAAAATCAGTGATAGCTTTTATTTTTTTTTCCCATGCAGTTCAAACACGACTGATGCGACTGACCTTGCTTGATGTTTTCATCCACTGGCTTATTGAAAAAAGTACGTAAAACTGCAAGTAACTTTGCATATATAGTGTAAATAGTGTAACACTGGGCCTTTTGTTGATTCATGTTGCATCAGAAAAGATGAAACGATTCAACACAGTCGATGAAACCTTTCTGCTGATTTCGTGGAGTTGCTTAAAGTTCATTGAGAATAAATGAAAACCATCAAAGGGACTCGGAGGATAAAAACTTGATGTAGATCTGTACTTTCTGATGGCTTTCTGTGGACGGCTTGTTTGGATATGGATCAACTTTGAATGAGAAAACAGCAAACTTCTAAGTGTCTCTGAAGCCTTTGTTGATATTTTCTGCATTTTTCTGGGATTTATTATTGTGTTTTCTCAATGCTGCTTTAATTGGGTTTCATTGTGAAAGTCAAGTTATAGAGCAAAACAGAACTGATAATTGTGACTTTAATATTTTTGCAGCGTTGGTGAGTAATATAATTTTTGGGACATAGCCCTGAAATGTGTAGAACTACCTACTTTTTTAAGACTAGTCTACAGTCATACTGTGTTTCCTTTCCCCCAAAATAATTTCTCATGCTCTTAAAAGGTCACATTATTGGATCCAGTGTTTTCTGCATGCAACAGCCGTAATTACCTTGCTTCTTCCAGGGCTTTGAAACTTGTGACTAAAAATGGGTTCTGATTTTCGCTGTTTTGAACCGGTAGGAATGAATGTTGTCTACATACATCTTTGCTGGAGGGGGAAAGAAAACCATATTTCAGCAGGACCAAACACAGAAAAATAATTTCTGTCGATGCCTAACTCACAAACATCTAAAATCAGACGGCATGACAGCATTTATGCTGAATGAATGTAATAATTATTGATTAGTGAACAAAAAAAGTTGATTTTGTAGTATTTCTTTGCCTGATCTGTGACTGACTGTGTTCATAACGTCCCGTTGATTCTCTCAAGCATGGTGTTGCATAGATCATTTGACTTGACATATGTAATTCCTGCACTGCAAGTAACTGGCAGCAGATTTCACAATACATTGTCTTAGAGAGGGGGAGACAAAGCACTTAGAGACTGATGGATGAGACATCCGGCCAATAGAGTTATAGCCCTACTAAGCTCTGAATATGGCGGCAAGCCATCTTCATAATTGATGCAATCTACATAAATGTCTTTTATGTATCCGTTAAAATAACCAGGCAATTCAAACCGATGCACAAAGCAACGTGTGGCAGCCCAGGCAGCGTTTTGCCGTAAACTGTCGCCATAAAGACACAAAAACGGCAAAACAATCTGGGACTTTTGTCAGAGATGCTTGAATATGAAATTAGATTTTCTTACTTTGTAAATGATGTCTGGAATTATGTTTTACCGCTTTGTTACTTAAAAGAAAGAAAAAAGTAACTTGTGAAAGTAGCTTTAGCTGTGGTATAGATGTTACCTGAACTTTTGTCTGTTTTTTAGATAACATTAGAGTCTGAGTGTGAAGGCATTTTAATCAGTTTGCACATGTTTAATCACATCCACTCAAATCCCATATTCTTTTCCTAAAGTTTCAAACTGCAGCTCTAACCGGAACTTGAGAAACATGGCGTGTGGACATGTCTGATGCATTAGCTGTGTTTACAAATATGCGCAAAACTTTGTCGATAATCCACCAAGGCAGAAAAAACAGGATTGTGGTGTTTCCATAAACTAAGAAACACAATTAAAATCACACATAAATAAGTTTGTTCACTCAATAAGTCACTAAAAATTATGATCCTGCTGGCAGTTACTGTTGTCTTCTTTGTCATTTCTGCCAGTAGTAACATCCTGTTGTTGATCATGTGACGCGTGCGATCCAAAAAGTGTTTAAGTTTCAGAGTTGTGAAATACACTCATTTCAGTGGGACCAAAGAACATACTCATCCTTTCCTTTATCAAAAAAACCATGAGTTTTTTCAAATCTGCTGTGTTTCCATTACGCAAATTTATTTTCGTAATTACAATTTGTGCAATTTCATGGTGAATGGAAATACAGCTGTTGATAACTGCTCCTATACAAATGATAAAAACGATAAAGAAGAGATGCGGTGATTGACAAACGGTGTTATTAAAAGAGCCAGAAGTTTGAACCCAATTCAAAGACATTAAACTACGATCACATATAACCTCAGGCAAATATTTTCAAACTTCTGATTGTTTTTATTCTTAATATTATTATTTTTTACCGTGGCTGCATGGTCATGACAGTGGAAAAAATTAGTTCTATCCGCAAATGGAAGGAGTGAAATATCACTTCGCTTCATCTGCTCATTTGCTGAATCCTCCAAAACCACGACTGCAGCGCTTCTTCTGTCTGACGCCAGATTGTGTCATTACTCCGTCTGCAGCGAGAAGCCCGGTCAATCCGAGAGCGAAAACGGGTAGAAAGAAGCCTGGCTGCAGTGGCTGCCGGCGAGTTTCAATTAAATAATTAAGAAAGATGTTTGTTTCTGTCGGCCTCTGCCATGTAATATTACAGATGCGAGGAAATACGTGAGGCTGTTCCCTCTGGGTCCACCGGGTCGGTCACTCCATCGGGTCGGGAAGTTAGCGCGTCACGGCGGCTGCGGAACGGCGTGTCGGGGTCTCCTCATTGTGCATGCTGTGTGTATTCCTCTGATCGCCACACAGCGCCTGCAATGTGGAGGTCGAGACGCGTCTCGCACCAGCATGTCGCCGCATCAACAACAACTATTTGTATTTTTAAAACTTTTTTTTTTTTTTTTTTTTTTTTTGCACATATAACATGCTCAATAAAAGACAGAAAAATGGCTAACCAGTTTCGACGTGTTGAAACTAAAAGTTGCTTTGTAACATTCATTTAACAACTGATAGTAAGTTTGGCAACAAGAAAATAAAAAAATGTGTCACATTTGTCAAATTTTCATCACAATCCCTGCTTTAGTAGTAATGTAATCTAATGTAATATTTCATATTTTTCTTGTCAGAAACCTGTTTCTTGCCAGCTATGCTAGCTAGAGGAGGTAAGCGGCTTGATGAATTTGATTGGTAGCTCATCAAAAGATGAACATCAGAAATAACATTGAAATCAATTATTTTAACGCATATTTTATTTTTGACAAATTAATGAAAAACGAAAGTAAAATTTAAATCAAAAAAGCAAGATGAAAAGATGTACATTTGCATTTTTTTTTTTCCCCCATCTTCCCTCCAACTTTCTGATGCCCCTTCAGGGCCCCTAATGGCCACTTTGAAAAACGCAGGTTTACATCACAAAGTGGTCTCAGTCCAAGCCATTGCTGTAAACTGTATTTTCATGAATATGTGATCACGTTGCAAACTTGGAGCCATTTTGGAAGAAATGCAAGTCGCAACTTCGCTGCTCCTTACTCACCTTCTTTTCTTGTTCTCGGGTTTTATCATCCCTGCTTTTCATCAACATTTTTACTTCATCAAAGCAAATGATCTCCAAGGACAAGATTCTTTTTCTGTGGCAGTTCAGAAAAATCACAGCATCTTTGAAACGAGAGTAACCGCACTGCAGTCTCACTGTGGCGCCTCTGCGGCACAATAACCTGTGTCAGATCCCAGTGAGGCGGCACAGGGATGCAAAGCTTCACAAATTGTTGGGGCGACCCAGGGTTGTTCATGCTCACAGCCTCCAAAGGCTTTCAAGTGAAGTGAGAGACTTCCCCTGATGTCGTGTCTGACATCTCGAAACATCTCGAACGGCGCGTCCTTGTCCAGTTAGTGAGACCGATGGTGCAGCGGCACAACGGCGCATGTTTTACATCACTGACTGCGATAACCCTTCATCCGGTTTATTTGATTTCTCGTTGCTGTAATGTTCTTGCACAGTCAGCCTTTACTGTTTAATCAGGAGTTTAATTAGTTTTGCATATAGCAAGCCGCTCCTGTGGGAAACAGGAGTTGGACCATTTGATTTCAGCTGGGAGAAACAGCCTGTGTTCCCGTGTTCACATTTTCTCGCATTGCAATCGTAAAACGTTTCTGACGTATTTATCTATCAAGTGAAATCAAACAGTGGTAGAAAATCAGGCTGTTTTCTAAACATTCTATAAAGAGTAATATGAAGCATTTGGTGTGAATTTGTAGACACTCAGCTGCACACGACTCAAATGTATTTAGTCAAAAATCTACGCAAGAATTATTTTTTACATCTAGAGGTGGCTTAGCCATAAAAAGTACTGCTTGGTTTTTTTTGTAAATTGTGTAATGCATGAATGGTTTAATTCAAGTAAGGCTTCGCTCACGCACACACACACACACACGCACACACACATCTTCATTATACTTGAGAGCTATTTGATTGCAAATTAAGACTGCAGCTGGAGACTTAACTTCAAGAGTTGGACTAAAGCACTCACGCCTTCAAGTGTTTTCCCTACGGAGACCAATGTTGCTCGCCCCCCTTGTATTAACAAACTTGTTGCTAACCGAGTATTGCAGCTAAACTCACGCGCTCCTCTACGGAAAAATGCGCAAATAAGCAATTTAAATTTTCACAAAATGTAGATTTAGTGAAGTTTGCCGCTGACGATTTGTAAACATATTTGGCCAAGTTTTTTTCCAACTCTAAATAAGTCAGTGGAATTTGATATGAGCAAGTGGTCCAAGACTTGGGTCACTTTTTGATGCAACCTTTATGTTTTTAAATCTTACACAAATGGTTGTACAACTAAAATTAAAAACTGAAAGAAAAAAACAAAACAGTATGGCGGCAGTTAGGAGGGGGACAAGCTTTACTGTTTGCATACTTCATCCAAACATATTGGATATTCTGATGGATATTCAGAATATCTTAATCGAGATATTTGTTTGATCAAAGAAATATAGGTTGAGTAAAAAGAGTACAGTCTACTTTTGGAGTGACTGCTATCATTGTGGACTGTTCCGTCCTGGTAATGCTCTGCAGAAAGGATGCATTGCACAATGGAGCAATGGGATTAAAACAAAAAGCATGAAATGGCCTCTTTTAGCACGTGGGAGGGAAATTATACAACTACCGACGATAAGAGGGCTGATAAAAGTAACAAATAGTTGGTGCTGTTTTTAGCATGAAGAGGAGGAGGCAGCTGTTGTTTAAAGCACACATCCAAAGAGGGATAGGAATAGATGAGAAAAAAAAAAAAAAAAAAAAGGCTGCCAGGCTTATTTTGTTCTGGAGCAAACTGTGGGGAATAAATTCTGCTTCAGGAATGATTGATAGCTGACAGAACTTTCTGTTTCATAGATGGCTGATCTCATCTCTTTCTCCTTCGTCGTCTCCTTCGAAGTTTGATCCCTTTTGAAGTTTCGCTCCGTTTTGAATTTTACACGAATGTGCAGGGTCTGCTCCTGTAAACGCGCGCTTAATCCCTACGCCGTTCTTGCAGCAGAATAGAAAACTGTCATGTCTTTTATGAAACACATTTCATTTCAGTAATTCATGCTTGTCTGTCGTGTAGCAAGAGAGGCTTGCGAAGGAAAGGACCTGCAGGCGAAGAAAGACGCGCTTTTAAAATCCAGCCACTTGCAGGGGTTTAGTTTTGTGTATTAACTGATGTAATGCAAAGTCTGCCATCCACATATTTGAAATAATCTATATAGTTCAAATACCAACTGGATTTTATCAGTCAATGCTTATTTGCTCTTCTTTGGCGTGAGTCAAAGCCAGTATTAAAGCTTCCCACGTCTCCCAGTTGCTGGTCCTCGAGTTCCCTAAATTAATTTCTGAATTACTTTTCTACGTTGACATCTTTCATTGGCGCGGATATTTTGATCATCATTTGTGAATTACACAACATCTTCTTGTTGGTCAGTGCGGTCCCTAACATTGAAATGACTTTGCTGTCAGAACAATCTTTGCAACATAACAGTGGGCACTTAAAAAACAGTTCACTCGAGTTTGCAGTTTCATGCATCGTGTGAACATCTGACTTTTGTCACACCAACAGTGACACTGCAGAGTCTTTCGTTTGTGATCTTGAAAATTTGGCATGAGATTTTAGTTTTTTTTAGCACCAACACTGGCAGCGGGTCTACTTTGTCAATGACCAAAACATAAATAGATAAATGCATCTAACTGGAAACGATTCCTCGAGTGATTCAAATATCTCGATTATAAAAATTCCTCGAGGAAAACTTGTCTGCCTTCGTGAAGATATGTTTTCTTATCTAGAGCGCCGTGTCCTGGCCGGGCACAGCGCTCTCGCTTCCACCTAAGTTGTTGAGGAAAGCTAAGTGTTAGCAGCATAAGTGTAAACACTTAGCTTTCCTAAGTGCTAACACTTAGGTCCGGTTTTCAAGTTCGGCCGTGGGGATCTTATTGATCGGTGACAATGTCTGCACCTATAAGCCTGGAGTCCGGCAGTCTTTTCTCCTCCCGGCGCTGCTGCCTCGCGGCCGTTCAGAGCCAGTGACGGGGCTGCAGGTGTGTCTGAACAGGTGAGCGGATAGGCTGAACACTGCAGGCGGCTGCGCATTAGATAATTAATGTAAGTGTAGCTTTACGGACGAACCGGAAAATTTGCTTCCTATCATCCCGGTCTCAACAAACGGGTGGCAGAGCTGGCAGATGAGTTTCTGTGCGTGACGAACCAAGGGGTCAAATCCCGTCGCCGACATGAACACAAAAGTTATAAATGTCTATTAAACTCACTGAAGATGAATACATAAACCAAAAGCTGGACTATCGACATTTTTATAAGCGTATTTATGTGCCTTTGTTATTAAATTGAATATAATTTAAGATTTTTGTATAATTTTTCTTTAGGTTAACTTAGAAAGTGAGCTGTTATTGTTACAGATTCACTTTCTAAACAACAGAAGAGTTTGTTATGAAAACTCAAATGTGAAAAATTGGACTGATGCCGAAATGTGATAGTAATACTGCTGTTATGTTGGATTTACCTATGTTTTATTTGATTTTTTTTTTTTATCCGATTACTCAATTAATCTTAAGAATAATCGATAGATTAAATCAATGATTAAAATTACTAGTCCATAAACTGATTTCCAGGTTTTAGGCTGTAAGTCAGTTCAAAAACAATTTTCAAGTGTTTTCCTGTGGCCTCCACTCATCCTGATAAACTCTGAAAAGAACAGAAAGCAGAAAATCTGGTGTCCTGAAGGCACCAGCCGGGATGTCAAAGCTGTGAAACCGTGCACTGAGACAACCAAACTCAAGTAGCCACAAAAAGAAATTCGTCATTTCAGCTCGGACGGACGAGCCCAAACTTAGCCGTGTCCACGCAGGGCCTTCCCTCCTACGCGACCGCACACTTAAAAAAAAATACTCATGAAAATAAACTTCCATACCTCAGAGCCAGACACATGCGTAGTTACCATACGAAATTATTCATATATTCAGAAAGAGCTGACTCAGGTTATGAAACTTCTCCTGCACTGATCCAACCCACGCTCTACTAGACACATCTGAATAGTTATTTGGGCTGTAAATGGAGAACAGACCAAACCATACGTGACGTCTGAACGCCTTCCAGACTTCATCAGATACACTCTTAACAATTTAAGAGTCGGCTCTTGTTTCTCGGGGGATTTTTAAAAATTACCTATATCTAAAGTAAGTCTTGTTTCAACAGCAATAATGGAGAACATCTTAAATAGTTATACTGGACATATTCTTGGTGATTTGTTACTTTTTGCCCCCTGCTGCGTTGCTGATTCTTTTGTTTTGTTGTTTATTTTTTGCTCACTAAGTTTAGTGGAGAGTAGTTCTTCACTATTGTACTGTTTCCAAAGCAGCACAAACAGGACGTGTAGCTACAGGAGAGTCAGCTCCCGAAGTGTTTTCTGGGTGTAGGAACACTGGTTTCTTTGTGGAGGAACCCAAATGCCTGAATAAATTTAATGCTGCTCAAAAAGTCGTCATAGATACAGGTGAAATGCGATGCTGTGATTTTTCACCTGCCCTCTGCGTTGTCGGCTCTTCCACAACACCCTGAATGAAATGTCAACCGTGATGTGTGGAGACAGGACAGAATGGCGTCTAAACAGGGTTTTTTTTAACAAACCACAAAGCCATTTTCAGCCTCAGCCAGACTCAATGAAACTGATTGAGAGCCACAAATGACTCGAAAATATTGTTACGGTTCTGAAACAAAGAAAAACAAAGTGATTTAAACAGACCTTACTGGCACTTTTATCATCGGTCTGATGTGGACATTAAATGCAATTATTACATAAAAAGCACTGAAGATTTTCTCATGCTTCCTTTTACTAGTTGGCACTTCATCATTTGAAGCCAAAGTCATCAGGCCAAAGCCCCATGTGGCTCCGGAGCCACAGGTTGAGGACCCCGCCTTATGACATCAGATCATCTCCCTATTCTGCTTTAACACATTATTTTGTTTTAAATCATAACATGCTAGCTTTTAACATTTTTAAGATGAGCCACACTTAAGGACTCCGGACTAGTTAGGTGTAGATGGCGAAAATGTTTAGTTATGGTTAGACATAAAAAAAATAAATAAATAAAATACAGTTTCTAATGTTTATGGACCACAATGTTTCTTTTATACCAATTTAGCAAACTAGTTTCAATGCTTTTATCAGTTTACCTTTATGTTTACATGCATATATACGGAGTTATGACATCCTCTAGACTGAGACTGGTTCAGGAAGAAAGAAAAAAAATCAGAAAAAAAGACAAGTGTTTGTTAAAAAAAGATCCAACATTCGCTGTACAAAAGAGAAAAGGCGGCCATAAATCCAAGGCGACCAAGAAAAGTAACGGAAACAGAACAACGGCTGAAAGGTAATCGGTGACTGCGGCCGTTTGTGAGAAGAAGCCGGCGAGCGAAATAGACTCTGAGAACTGGCAGAGAGCAAACCATTCAAAAATAGAACGACGTGAAAAAAACGAGCCATGAAGCCAAAATAAACTTCAACAAATCTAACATGGAGAGAGATGAAATTATGGAAATGAGAACAGCGAAATCTCACAAAACCAGAACAAAACCCAAAAAACCATGACAGACGTAATCAGATTTCAGATTACGTTTCCAATTTTGAATCTCACAGCGGCGCAAGAGCTCAGAGAAGCTTATAGAAGCAAATAGGTGTTTTTCTTGTTTGTTTGATTTTTCTTGTTTTTCTCTATATTTGTCACCTCAGTGCTGCCAAACATGGGATAGTCAACAAAAGGTTTTTATTGTATTTTTGTCAAAGCGTTTTTCAGAGGTGCTGCTGTGTCTCAAAGTTTATCGCGCGTCTTGTTTGTATCGTGACCAAATGATCAAGGCTGCAAAACAACACAAATGTTCCCATCACAAAACATCCCCTGTCTGTTCACCTATTGGTTCCTCTTTCGCTCAGTCTTCCCTTGGTTGAGATTGTAGAGAAGAGCATAATGAAGGACGCGGTAAGAGAGACGGGCACACTCTATTGATCTGGTGCTGAGGAAAGTGGCGACATGAAAGTGAAGAACAGAGATTATACGTCCAAAATGTTGGGGGTTTTTTTATATCCCCTTTCACTCAAGTACTGTCCAGACCCTTAATTAATGTTACCTAAAAACATTTTCTTTTTTTTGAATTCAGCATTTCTATGGTCTGATTGATCTTGATTGATTTATTTTGCATCCGGTTCAGGTCTAGCATCACCTGGATTAGTTCAGTAAGGAATGAAGCAGCCCAAGCCTGTCTCTGTCGTTTTAACAGAGGATGCACACTGAGCAGAAAAAGTAAGGAAATGTGCAGTTTGTTGTACAGTTTCAACATTACTTACGTTGAAACTGTACAACAGTACTGGTAACTTTTAAATAGGACTTCTCAAAGAAATTTTAAAGGCGTTTTGAAGCACCAGTGACAGTAAAGACGGATTAAGCTCATTGGCAGGATGCACCTGCTCATCGGCCTTAAATGCTACTATGTGCAAATTACGATGCCTTTTTGTGCATCTCAGTATTTTTATAACTTTTAACGTTTTTTAACACGAATAAAAATGTTGGTGGACTAGCTTAGCGCCCCTCACAGCAGGCTCAGCAAACCCAGTACTGATGATGGTAACATTGCATGAGGAGTCGAGCTTAAATGGATGTGCTTATGTCTTCTATATCTATATACATAGTTTATTTGATGTGCCATGTGCTCCTGTATATTTGCTGTAAACTTACATCAGTCAGTTTTTCTGTTAGCCATTCGTTTAAGTAAAGGCCAACACAAAAACGACTTCCTTTACTTCCTTTTCCTTCCTACTTTTTGTTGGCTAATAAAGCAAAAGTGCAAAATTGATATCATTTACGACACTAAATGTAAAGATTGTGCATTAAAGGAGACACCTGTCTTCATGTTTTACCGTGAAAGTAAAAATCAACACTTCTCTGCCGGAACATGCTTTTGGTTCCTCATAGTAATGTCCCTTTCCTTCCATCTGTGTCGTCTTGCTGCTTCTTTTTCTTCTACCCTTTGCTCCTCTTTCTTTTCCTCCTCCTCTTCGTCGTCGTCTTCTGTTCCCACCTCCCTTCCCTTCCTTTCCTTCTTTCTTTTCCTTTCTCCTTCCTGTCTCTCTGTGGCAATGAATACTGAATCAGTCAGAGACAGACGGCGCGTGGGGTCTCCCCAGAGGAGGCAGAAAGCCACATATAAAGTGCACACACACACACACACACACACGCACACACACATCAATGCACACAGGCATATGTCAGAGCAAGAAAAACCCTCCGTCTCCCTGCGAACACATGCCATCCACAAGAGGATGCGCGCCGGGACCATTTTTAGCTGTGATAAATTTCAACTTTAATTTCCCTTATCGGTGATCTGCTGCCTCGGACGGCTCCCGCAAACACGAGCAGAGCCGCGGGGAAACTCGGGAGACAAGGTTAATGAAAAGCACACATGTATGCAAAGAAAGAAAGAAAAAAAAAAAGCAATTCATTTCTACACACACTCTCTTAGCACATTTTCAGTCATTTGAGGTTTTTATGATAACTCTGTTGCCCCGTGGACATTAACGCACATTAATTTTTGTTTTTCCTCAACGGCTCCGGTGGACCGATTGCGACAGGCCAGCTCATAGTGGTAAATAGCTGTGAAGTGGAGGGACTGTGGTGCACGCAGATTTTGTATTTTTGGAATTACAGCAGGTGTTTTTTTTTTGTTTTTTTTTTATGAGGTGTATGCCGTTTTTACCCAACTAGAGATGAATCTTTCTGCCTAATCGCGTTTTCAAAATAGTTGCAGCTCGGCCGCGCTGACGGACGGATGTCTGTGTCAAATATTCTCAACTGGACTGAGGTCCAGAACATTCCTTCATGTTAATCTTCGTTGGTCGAAGCCTTTTAATTTGATTTTTAATGAATCATGCTTCATTTTGAGGATGGTATTGTTCAGGTTGACGGGTTTTTATTCTCCACAAACAGCTCGGTTGGGCTTTAGGAATATTCATTTTACTTAACAGGACAAAATACTATCTATGCTTATTTGTTACATTGGCTGTTATGCTCTAAACTGAATGAACAAATTGAAGTTCTGTTGTTTTTACATGCCGGACCAACCTTGTGAAGTTCTTGCTATATTTTAGTGCAGTGTGCTGGTGAAGAGTTATCAAATAAATTTGTAGTGCAGTGCATTCATATCTGCGTTTTTAAAAAAAACCAAACATTTCGAGTCAAGTCAGCTATATTTTTGTATCTGATTGGTATCGGCTGATTCTAAGTCAAAGATATCTGCATCGGTGTTGGAAGTGAAAAAATTGGATTGGTGCATTCCTAAATTAAAGAGCAATGAAGTTCAGTACTCTAACAGGATAAAGTGTGGAATAAAATCAGAGGTATTTATACTCTTATTCTTTCATGGAAACAGCAGATTTTTTTTCCCTCTAACCACTGCGGAAACATTCAAACTTAAAAGATCGTAGGTGTTCAGACGTCAGCAGTCATTTGGCTTGAACACATTGTGTTCGGCAGGATGTGGGGTGATATGATCGGAAACTTAAGAAAAGGCAGCACTGTGGGTCTCTTCACCTCATTCTATTATCAGCCCGCCGTCACTTCCAAAGACTTGGCCCAGAGGCTCGAAATGTTATCAAAACCAAAGCTTTACTTTCTACCTTTGAGTTCTTTTAAGACAGTTTTTAAACCCCCTAACTATAAAACACCAGCTCTTGCTCTCTCTTTATCTTACCTCCTTCTACTTTCTCAGTTTTTTTGGTAATACATTACAGAACGTCTCCTTCTTACTGCAATGAAAGCCGAACAGCCACCTGTGAATTGCTTTGCATGCACTGCAAGTGAGCAATATTGCCTCCTAAGCACAGTGGGTAAAAAGAGTATTGAGCGCATTTTTATAAGAAAACGCATTTCCGAAGGTGCAATTGGCGTAAAATTCTCACCAGATGTCGGTTACAACTCATCCAGATCGCAAAGAAATCCAGCCACAGCTGTCTGTGAATTAACTTATAAATGTGTAATGGAATGAAATGACAAAAGTACTGAACTCACAAAGAGAGGGAGGCACAAACAGGCCATGACACCAACTGAAATCTATCAGTGAAAAGAAAGCAATCCTGCCTTTTAGCATGAATTAATGTCAGCTGGTTCAGTCCCAGGTAATGGCCTGTAGAGGGCAAAACCGGTCACCTCTTTCTAAACATCTGACGTTTCCACTGAGCTGTTGAAGCAGGAAGTGGGAAGCGTGTTATTACACCGTAAACCGGACCCAGACAGACGAGTGGAAATGATTATCAGAAGAGTTGTCCAAGAGACGAGGGCCACTTGTGAAAATCTTCAAAAAGACTCGGTTGCACTTGACGGCCACGGCCTGAGCCATGCAAGACTGCAGGAGAAGAAACGTTGGGCCTTCTCCAAACTGTTCCCAACGAACCAGTAGCATGAATTGTCCAAAACGTCTTGGCATGTTGCAGCATTAAGAGTTCCTTTCGGTGTAGCGAAGCGACTGAGTTCAACTCTTCAAAAACACCCTTTCACTCTATTAAACTTTTTCCGTGATGCAGTGCAAGTCAAAACCCAGGTGAGTTGTCCATTGGATTGCGAGAATATGTCTTTACTGCTGCAGAGACCAGTGTTGGTGCGCCTTACACTGTTACCTGCATCCAACACTTTGTGTTGCACTTTGTGGCATAAGGCTTGTCCATTTCATGAACCTCCCTGTTTATGAGCTAATCTGATTGCAATGTCAGGTTTGGAGGTCCGTGTCTACTGACTGTAAACAAGCTGAGGAGTTATTTTGGTGTGAACGAGAGTTCAGGGTTTCTGTCAAGAACATGTTTTTGTATAGATTACGTCGGCTATCTCCAGCGTTCAGGTTTGTTATTTGCGCACCGCTGGACAACATTCCCGGTCATCTAGAAAGCCGCTTGCAGCAGACCACCTCTCGGGGTTCGTCTACCAAGTGTACCGCTTATCTTGGTGCTTTAGGTAGTATATTAAACACTGTCAAAACCAGGAAAAAGATCTTATCCAGCTTTCCAACACTGGAAAAACATATTGTACAGCACCCAGTGAGGCAGAAGAAAACCAAACACATTCTCGCTCCGAGCTGCCATCTGCAATACGGAGCCAACTATTTTAAGAGGCGACTGCGTCATCCATCAACATTGGTTGACGGAGTCAGTCAAGCTAATTAATCTGTTGGGACTGTTCTCACAGTTTTTCCTCCATAATGTGCCACAATTATGTCAGCTCATTGTTAGCCAGATGTATCCCTCGTATTTATCTGACACGTTGATTGAGTCGCTGGTGGGCCTTCAAAATGAGTAGGCGATGGGAACAGACATGGTGGAGGTGAGAAGAAGAAAAGCAACGCTGAGTGAAGTATGACCGAGCAGAGTTCGGTGAGCGTGCTTGGCGATCAACATTATCAGAAAAAAAAAATTGTGTTTTGTTCTAAAGACCCAACGCATCAGACAAAAAATACGGCCTTGGGGACTTTGGTAAAACGAAAATAGGCGAAACAGAAATATATTGCAGTCGCTGCGCATCGATGATAAGATGCTGGAGAGACGAGTCGGCACACGGGAAAATTCCCAAAGATAAGAATTGTATGTCCCATGTGTATTATTTACTGTATTTCCATTCCCCTCGGTCACAAAGGAAAATAAAAGAAGACTGCTTCAAGTTTTATGTGTTTGTTCGCCTGCAAAGCGGAGAAGGTGACACGGAGAAGACGTGTGGCAGTAAACACAAAAGGACAGCGGGGGATGTGACAGGACAATTTTAGAGACTTACGGGAAGATGAAAACAAAACAGAATGTGTGGAGCAAACCAAAAGGGAAGAGCCGGATTCAAGGACAGCGAGAGATTAATGGCATTAATCTCTCGATTAATGCCAAACACAGCAGTGGCACATGGCAGTGTTGTGCAACAGGAGTCTTGTTTTGGTTGGAACAAATGATTACTATTGGAACTATTAATTAAGTCTTGGCAGCCTTTCGATTATTTAGCAAGTGGCTAAATACGGCGGTTCGCAAAAGTATTTGCAACCCTTGAGTTTTTTACAAGTTCAAAGATCCAAGAGCTTGAAAGAAAAAAACAAAACAATTTCTCCAAGTCACTGCTGAGAAAAAGAGAGCATGACAAAAGGAAACAAATTAGTGGCTTAGCCTAAGATGAATGCTGAAAAATGTAAAGGGTAAACCCGCTATTTTTTTTTTTTTGTCTGGACAAATAACTTACTCCTGACAGCAAGACCACTTCCTTTTAGGATTTTTGGCTTTCATTTCTTGCATGACCTTTTGTAACGTCTGACTTCCTGTCACTTCTGCTCACCTCTATTGGCTGTGCAGTCAGAAGAACCAACAAAGAAGATGCACGGTGCATCACACAATAGATTGGTGCATCTTCAGCATGAAGAAATCTTATTTTTCTAAATCTTAACTCTATAAGTCCAACATGAGAAGCTGTCCACGCCTTCCCTCTAAAATAAGGGAAGGCGTGGGCAGCTTCTGCCTGTGTTGCTGTGGCTTGTGCTTTAGCTTTCCCAGGCTGTGGACTGAACAAAGGTCAGAGAGGATGAAAAAAATGGCTTCACAAATTATTAAACCTGTCAGGTGCGACTTCTGGCTATGCTTAACAGATTCTTTCTTTTTTCTGGAGTTTCATTACCTTTACTTTATATTACATTGACATGGCAGTATCTTAGAAAGCTTGCACGTCATTGCTTGACTTGGATTTTGGATACCCCAGCAAATTAACATGTAAAAAGACAAGTAACTATTTATTTTTATTTTATGTAGATATAAACATACAGAAAAACAAAATTTGGGGGCTTAATCTGCATCTACAACATAGATAAGCAGGCAGGAGGGATTTAAAGACACTCGTTTGTCAGCAGTATCTCTTCTCCAGCCTGCATTCGGTCTCTATGGCAACCAACTATGGTACTAGCAGGGTTGAAGACTCTGATCTCTGTTGCTGATTTATTGTTTTGCTTCTTGCCTAATTAACAACTACATCGCTTCTGTCAGAAAGCACACCGGTCATCTGCAGGTTTATGAGGGTTTACTGAAGAATTGTGGCTACATCAACACGCTCCAAATACAGAACAGAGCAGTTTCTGAAAATACAGAAATAAAAATAATAATTAAAGCTCTGATTTACTATTAAGAAAAAAAACCCACAGGTGAATAAATAAACCTATACATCAGTATTCATTCCCTTTGTCTGAATCTGAACAATGTAGGACATTGTCTCGAAATAATCTGGCTAACAGCTTAAAGGCTAATGGCTAAGCTAGCTAAACCACGTTGACGCTAGCAGTAAAAAATAAATAAATAAATAAAAATTACATTTTACAGGCTGCAAACATCCTGTACCGGGACCCAACACCGTGAGAGGTGACGAGAAATATCCACACAGTCACATCACGACCATGAACACCGCTCACGTCAGCAGTGACCGCTGCAGATCGGCGGAGAACGTGAAGAAGGAAAGAGGAAACTGTATAAAACGCCTTCAAAATAAAAGCATAAACTTGAAAACCTCTAACAAGCAGATAGTTTCAATAGATCCGGCTTTTAGTCAGCCGCTGCAGCGTCACTAATTTGGGGTTTTGTTAGCTAAGCTCGTTAGCTTTTCTAGCTCAGTGCTAACAAAACTCCTTGGACTTCATCTTTTTCTCCTCTGTTGTTCAACCTCTGGGGTAAGATACAGCACATGTAGACGCTTCACACTCCACTCCATTATTATTATATTGCCTCCTTAACTTGTCTCCGGTTGATGTGTGAATCAGCAGGGAAACATCTAAAACATGCAGGACAGTGGGGCTTCCGTGTTAGTGCTTTTTCCAGTCCATGTGAGAAAAACATCTGCGTATGGAGTTCCATTCGGCACATAGATGTTGGGAGTCTTTTCCAGCAGTACAAATGCAGCATCGCTGTGGCAAAAGTGCAGTGAATATGCCAGGTTTATTCCCGTCACGTATTCTGTGTTTTTGTATCATTCCCTCTTCAGCCATATAGTGATGCTGCTCTGCATGGCATGAATTTTAAATCACCTGTGGAGTCGCCCAGATTTTTTCCTCTCCCTTCCTCTCCTTCTCACACACACACACACACGCACGCACACGCACACACACACACACAGCCACTGTTTCTTCTGCTGCTCTTACAACAAATATGTTTTTCTATCATTCAAAAATTATGAAAAAAATCCAAAGTGCCTGGATTCCCATGACTGTGTGTTAACACAATGAAGTCTGATCCATCTAAAATGTGTAAGGTAAGCCTGCTTAACACATGCACCTTCCCTCCACTTTACAATTTGGCTTTTTTTGCTCATTCCATTGTTCCCTCATTCTCTCTCCGACACACACACACACACACACACACACACACACACACACCTGAGCTCCCCACTGTCTATTATGCTCTAATGCCATCTCCTCTCTCAAAAACTAACACACACACACTTTGGACTTCATCTTTATCTACGGCTGGAAATACAATTTAAATCTTTCTGCCGCACACTGTTCTTCTTCCATATGCGCAGCAGTTTGAAAAGGTGGAACGAGGGTCTGTGAGAACGTTATCTGCATTGGTCAAGGCTGCAGTCAGCTGGCACGACCGAGCGCTGGCCAAAGAGTGCAATAAAAGCTCTGACAGAGAACATTATCTGTGTTTGGTTTGACACGTAACAGAGGACCCACACACAGCGCATTGCGCCGCAAACATGGTGGATTTGAAAATAAATTTTATTTATTTTTTTCCCCCCACCGGGATCCACTTATTGGAAGCAATTACATGGGTCACGCTGGATTTTAATGGAGAAGTAATGGACGTTAAGAAACCCGCGTTGGGGAAGACTGTTGGGGGGGAGAGAGATAATGGAAAAGAATGGGAAGAAAAAGAGATGCAGGCAAAGGGAAGGGAAACAGACAGAGTGGGAATAATGAACTGACTAGGATTGCTTCTTCTTCTTCTCTTTATCTATATCTGTTCATGCCAGACTTTAAAGTTTAGCTGTCTGAGTTGCTCAAGTTACACCCGCAACACACACACAAAAAAATAGCAAAACAATTTCTGCACATGCATTTTTCAGATCATCAGGATTTTCTTTTTATGTTTCACGTTTGTACTAAATTGAAAATGACAGGAGAAAGAGCTTGTGAATCCACGATTCAAAGGTGGTGCAATGCGGTTTCCACACTTCTAACATTCGTGACGCAAAATATACCAGTCGGAGTTATGTCACCTATTCTTTTGCATCTTCACTGTAATCCTTGGCATCAATTTCAAGGATTTCTGGACATCTCACTCAGTATGATTACAAGTAATATTCATGAACACAGTTCATTAATATCAAAATTTAGACTGGCTTGCCTTCAGATTAGTCATCACCACGACTGTTTGTATCATTATTATTCTTATTATTCTTTCAACAATAAGGACCCAATTGCTGAAAGAATAACAATTGCCTGAAGGAGCTTGTTTGGACCAGAAACAATGCAATATTGATAACCGAAGCTCGGAAAAACGAACAGATTGCAAGACTTTGAGATTTATAGTTGGTCGCGACGAGTCGTTCACCACCAGGGCCGCGCAGATGAAAACCCACTGCGAAAACACACAACCTTACCAAGTGTTTTTGTCCTAGTTTCTAGTGCAAATAACTTCAAACATTTGAAATAAGACAAGACTAACGTACAGGTTACTTTTCAGCGAGATACGAGCGTGTTTTAAGTCAGTCGTTCATTTTTATGAGAACTTTCTAGTTCCACTATTTCACTTAGAATATGGGAAAAATGTCTTGTTTGAAGTAAAACAATCTGCCAGTGGAACTAGTTTTCTAATCAATGGCAAGGAATTATTTACGTGAAATTAGCTGCCACCTCTTGCTGAAAAGGTACTTGTAAGTTAAAGCGTAATGAATTGTTACCTTATTGCACTTATTTCAAGTGTGGTAAGGTATTTTTTTCACTGGAAACTAGAACAAAAATACTTGGTAAGATGTTGTATTTTGCGCAGCGTTACAGCTTCTGTAGATTGCTTTAAGTGATTCATGTTTATGTGAAACTGAAAAGGTGTTTTGATGCTGCCATTTTTACCACTGTGTGGTAACTTCGTGAACTTTGAGATGGTTTCTAATCAAGATGAAAATCATACACTTGGATGAAGTTTCACAAAGTGTTTTTTTTTTTTTTTTTTTTAATAAAATATATTTTTCATACTTTTGATGGTTTACACAAACAGTGGAAAGGTACCCTTGTGAAAAGACATACATCTGATTACTTGTTTGTGTGTGTGGGGTGTGTGCTTGCGGTTGGATGCGTGTGAGTCCCATCTGTTTCCCAGCTTCCCGCTCTTACCAGCTCCTCCAGTCCGCTCTTGGCTCCAATCTATCTTCATTCCCATCTGACGCTGCACCAGAAATGATTACAAAATCCATCAGCCCACATTGTCTGCTTCTCTCACAGGGTGCTTTGACATTTGGTACTCTGAGCTCAATTAGGACTCCGGTTCTCCAAAACTGTCCAATTTAAAGTACTAACATTCTCACTTTCTGTGTTTGGGTCTGGTTTCAAACTTGGCAAAATTTTCAGCAAGTTCTCTCACTAAATGTCTGTGTTGATTTTTTATTTTTTTTAATTTTTTTTTATGCTGCACACGTTCAAGTTACAGTTAGCGATCGTGACCTGGTATCGTTTTGGACTCTTTAGCGAATATGTACTGAGACACTGGAAACAAGTAGAAGTAGGGTTGCTACATTTCAAGTGGGCTTATAAGGTTTAGGCCTAGAGCTAATAAGAGCACTAGAGGCTTGTTAGAGTTAAAATCATGATTTCAAGAAATATTATGAGTGTTATGTCAAAATCAACTTTTTCAAGCTTTACATCATGTGATGATGTTATTCCCTTATCAAAAACATACATGGGGTGTTGCTTTGATTCTTTCATGCATGTTTTGAAAATCTTTTTATCTTCCGTGGCAACCATTCAGCTGTGCAAAATGCCTGGGTGGACTTAGCCCTGTCTTTGAGACCCAGCTCCTCCCTGAAGCTTCGACTTCACAGAACTCCCCCACTCAGCTCCTTCAGACTCGCAGCAATAATTAGCAAACACCTAGTTGAACTGCACATATCCTGAGGTCATTATACGGGTTGTTTCTCTTTTCAACGCTGGTAAAAACGCTGTTAAATGTAGAGGAGTCACGTTGCGAAGACTTCCTGAAGGCGGAGTTTCAGAAAGAGCAGGAGCTTCTTAAAGAGACAGAACCCCCTTTTTTTCAAGTCAAATTTCTTTTAAGTCACATTTGATATATATACACACATAGCATTTTTATAACTTGTGAAGGTAAAAAATGTACTTGATTTTGCTGTAAAACGGCACTAGGTGTCTGGAAAATACATAATACTGGCCCTTTGTTTTTCAGTGACAAACTGAAACAAACTACATTTGGAACTAAAATCTGCATCAACCGATTTTTAGATGATTCAGTTCCAAAGTTGCAGTATTATAGCACTACATTGATTTAAAATAGTAGCAAACGTGATTTTAAAAGATAGATAATGTGTTTCTCTCTGATATGGCGAGAGAGATTGTAATTCACCGTTGTTGTTGATTGAGGCTCAGTTTGTTCCTACTGGCGAAACGGTCACTCAGTCCTTCGCCTTGAGGTCAATGCTGTGGGAGGTTGTTGAGAATCTGGGTCCAACGCTCCCCAAAATGGTGATGGAGATCATTTCCAGTAAGTTAAACATTTATCCATCCATACAAAGGAATATAACTGCTCATTCTTTGAAACATTGAGCTTGGACCTGCGGCTCAGGGAGCGTACCGCTGACGTAAACAGCAGTATACTGTTGAGGAATCTTTCATTGAACGGCATCATTGGCTTCCATGGAAAGCTTAGAAGGTAAAAATAAGTCTACAGAAAATTTGTTACCAGGGTTACAGTTGTTAAGATGAGCTAAAGTCGGACAGGACCTATCCTCTCAAAAAGTCCACTTCACAGATTTCTCTGCGCAAAAACAAAGATGGCCGATGTCAAACAGACGTAAGAGGTGTGCATGCAGTGCTTGGATGGATTTGACAACAACTGAATTTTTCCAACTTGATGAATCACCGCCTTTCCGGGAACTGATCAGAGTCAACAGAATAGCGACGTCATGCCTCAGCTTCTGTATTCATGTGGGTTCTGCTGCATTATGGAGAACTGGTGCCTGGATTTAAATAAGGCCATTACAACGACGCAAATGAGCGAGAAAACATATTTGGGCACAGAGCAGCGCTTGCATGAAACACGCATTGGCGAGATGGAAGCCATGCTTAATCACACTGGGATAATCTGGTTTTCTGTTTGGCTCCCCGGTGGATTGGATATATAAAAGTTGACTTAATCCCCACATTTACTATTCCCTCTCATAAGAACATTAACCCCATTTATTTGAAGTGTTGCAGAAATTAAGTCAACGTATAATCTAATTGTTCGGTGTACCTTTCCAGCAGCATTCTAATTAAACTTCTGTTTTTCTCTTTTTCTAGCCTGTATCGTCTGCATTGCCGCAGACTCTTATTTTCATTTTTGCTCCGTAATTATGTCAAAGACCCGTTCCATATGCACGGTGTTAACGTGTACATGTATTTGTGTATTTTGAAAGACTTGGTCCGACAAGTAGTAGAGTGCATCATTCATTAAAATGCTGCTGCTACTCTTAAAACATAAACACTTGTTTTTTTTTATCTTTAATAATCAAGGTAATTTCAGTCTTAAATTCAGTATCAAGGTCAAACGCAAGGTCGAATGGATTATTTAGGCTTTGGGTCTTTTTGTAGTTATTAGTGCAGCACAACATGGCCATCGAGGAACATGTTCAAACCTTTTCGACTCGTGTCGTAAGAAAGCGTTTAAAGAGGCTAACGCAGAAGCGCCGAACCACTTTCCCATCAATCGGTGATCAGGGCGAAGAAAAACAAGATTGACAAATTAAATTAGCTGGCCTACACTCATGAATGCTTTGCATTATCGGGCCTGGTGGGGGTAATTATTGCTTGCAACTGCACTGGCGCAGAGATAGGGAAACCTTCAGGAGAAGCAAATGCAATTTAAGCATTTATTGTGATGGATTACCTCCTTGCGAGTAAGTTCAAAGTGTTTCCATGTTGACTTTTATTGCACGTAGAAATGAAAAAAAAAAAAATCCTGCAGAGCCTCGGGAAATGAAGTGGAGAAAAAAAAAAAAAAAGTTTGGCGATGCTGCATGTAACAGGAACATCCATAATCGTACTTAACCAAATGAAAGCTGTTACATTCCCAACACATTCGGTAAATGTAAAATGAATATTTAATCTGCTTTGCACTTGCTGAATTTACATTCAAGAGCCGCTTTCCATTTTTACTATAAAAGTGAACAGTTTATTTTCGCCGCTTTCGGCTGCAGAGCTGATGTTTATTTGTGCTTCAAGATTTCGTGCTCAGTACTGAAGTGGTTTCTAATGACTAATATGATTTTAACATGTCAATATCTTGGCATTCAACAGGTAGAAGATGTATATTCATCATAATAAATGTCAGATGCCACTAGATATTAAAGAGTGAAGGCAGAGGCTATTATCATGGTTTATTTGTCGCTATGACCCAGCTCAGGAATAAAAAAATGACAAAAAATAAATAAAAAATTGGTAAAATAAAAAACAAAAACAGTTTATAATTCAGTAGAAATGTTCACACTTGGAGAATATAAGAAACTTAGAAAAAACTGTGATGATCATAAGAACAACATTCGAAGGTATTTGCTTCAATCAAAAGATGTTCATATAATAATGAAACCGAAGTAATAAAGAAGTGGAATAATGATATTTATGTACTAATATTTTGCAAATTGTGCTGGCAATTAAAAAAACATATTTAAATAAAAAAGGTCACATCAACGTTTTTGAACTTTACATCATACTATATAATGTGATTCCCTCATCAAAAACACACCTGGAGTCTTTTGATTCTTTCATCCTGTTTGACAAATCCTTTAATCTCCATGGCAACCATTCAGGTCCACCAGCGACGAAACACCGGGGTGGACCTAGACCCGCCTTTGAGACACAGCTCCACCTCTGAGCTGCAGTTTTTAAGGTCCGCCTCCCAGAGAAATTCTCCCCAGCGACTTTCTCACTCTGCTCCTTCAGACTAGCCACCAGCAATTAGCAGATGTGGAACTGCACATCTGTTGAGCTCATTATACTTGTCCGTGGAACGCTGGCGGAAATGTCAGCAGGCGTTGTGATGACTTCCTGAAGACTTCCTGTTTTTAAAGAGATGGAGGCCCAACGTCAAGGCATTAAATATCGAAGTCACATTTCCTTAAAGTCATATTTGATATATGCAACGTTTTGTAACAACTGATGATAATACAGTTATTTGATTGTGTTGTGCTTTAAAATGGCACTCAGCCTGGAAATTACATAATACTCTTTGATCAAATCTGACCACATCTGATTAGGGCATAACAGAAAACACGTTTTTGTTTTTGTTTTTTTTTTTCAAAATTGCCGCGTTTCCACTAAGCAAATTTGTAGTAGAAATGTCAAATTGCAGAATTATATGGTGAATGGAAAAGCAGCCACTGTTCCTACATCAATTCTGGCAAATGCAGCATGGCATCGATTTCAGAATCATTGATGTCTGAAATAACTGTGGATCTGTGGGCGGCATGTTCGCCTTCTGATTGGAAGGGTGTGGGTTTGATTTCCGCTTCCTCCTGTCCGCTGGCCAAGGACCTCAGCCTCATCTTGTCTATCGGTCTGCGCATCGGCGTATTAATGGGTGTGTGTGTTTTTGTGAGTGTGAGTGGGTGAACGTGACTCTAGTGTGAAAGCTGTGAGTGGTCCAAATGACTGGAAAAGCAACCTTTTAAGTTCAGTTCATTTACCATTTGAAGCAATTTGCGATAAATTCATTTTTACTTCCTTTAAAGAATAAAAAAAATTTTAGCCATGTGAACTGAAACATTAAAGCCAATTCTTTCTCACGTATTATAAAAGCAGACCATGTATGAGCCTCTGCTTCCCAATGGAGCGCTTGCAGCGCTGACTGCCGCTGCTTGAGGCAAATCTTTTGATTGATTCAAGCCATATTTTAATTCCAGTAAGCGCTTTCTCTGCCCCGTCCTACAATGCTTGTTGTTAACCTTGTGCATTTGTATGAGACTTTTAAGCTTTTAAATTACTCCGTGAATACCAAGTAGGGAAGCTGTTTTTCCAGACATGTAAAGGTTGGAAAGTTTAGTTGACAATTTATAGTCGTAACCTCGTCACTGCATATGAATGAGAGTGTGACACATGCATTTACTTTCCTCCTGCTGTCCACTGCAGTGGCTTCCACCCTTGTTCTTACGGCGTGAGGGCAGATCAGGTGTTGGCTGCTTTTGCTAATAGCTTGCTGTAATTCCAGGCAGGTTCAAGGTGACTGCCTTGGAGGGATCTCAGCTGCTGGTTTTTGCCTTTTCTGTTGCTCTTATTGGAAGAGATAATAAAAAGATGACATTAGAAATTGAAGATGTGACATTTTAAACGTAACTTTAGTCTCTAAAAGTTTGCTAACCATAAATGTTTCTTGCATTACCCATGTTTTATCCACTCTCCTAAATGAAGCTGCATTTTAGAGAGCTGTCTTGTTCTTAAGCAGATCTCGGTTTTTGCTCTTTGTAAAATGTGTTTTGAGAATGTGTTTATTCTAATTTGGCTAATTTAGACAAAAGCTAATGTAACTTAAGGTACCCTGAGCTGGTTGTAGCATATAAACACTTAGACATGTGGTCCCGTTGCTCTGTGGAAAAAAAAAGGTATACCTTGGATGGATTCAAATGTACATCAGCAACTCACTCCAAACGTATTCTGAAAGTTCAAAACACTGTGACCTTTCAACTTGACCACGTTAGGCATTCTTTGTACCTCGGATGCGAGGCCATTACCGCAACACTCAAAGGTGACAGTCGCACTCCTGGGACAAATTAATGGTCCGTAACCTTGTGGATGTGGAAGAAAATGACAAGCCTGCCTCTGATTGTACACTTGACCTTATGCACCTCCCACTGAACGCTGGCAGCAGGTCTCAGAGCCAGTCTTAAAGTTACAAGTGACGATTGGTGACTCCAAGGTGGAATCAGTTTGGCCTTTGACAGCGAGAGGTCGCCGATGAAATCTGAAATGAGCATCTTCAAAGTGCCCAAAATGGCAGCTGGTGGAATTGTTCTGGGACGGCTGGACGAGTCAGGGCTGTGCAGGTGATCACTTCCAGGGAGGCCACAGAGGTGAGTTTGGATAGAACCCATTTGGCCATGTTCGGGTACAGATAACCTTGTATAATAGTGTTCGTATCCTCCACAGTCTTACACATTTTGTCACAATGCCTTGACAAGCCTCAATGTCTCTTACTGGGTTTGTATGTGTTGTGGAGATGGTAGGATAAATATCTCTATTAAAGATGACCTGTTATTCTTCCTTGAACAGGTTCATCACCTTATTTCCACAAAGTCCTCCTAACTAATGGTAAGATCTCCTTCAGGGAGCCTCGCTGAACACTTAATGGAATGAATCAAATTAGAGGACAGTAAAAGTTTATAAACATGATTTTCTTATTAGATTAAATATTGTTGTCTTTCTACCGGACCAGCAGTTTCTCATCTTGTGTCAGACCCTCATTTGGATCCTCTTTAGTTTTGAAGGGTACTTCTGTCAAATTGACAGTTTTCCCTTCATCATAAACTTTGCAGGTGGGAACAGAGTGCCAGGGGGAGATCATCCTCTTTTCCCATGAACTGATCATAAGCATTCAAAATCGGGCCTGGAAAATAGCCCATCTTCCCCTCTTGTAGTCCCAAAATCATCCAAGGATTCCATCTTTCTCATAACTACGTTGTTGTGTGTTTTTCTGGCCATCACTACGTCTAACAGGTCAAGAACCACATTCAAAGTGAATCTTAAAAAAGGAACAAGTTGGGAATGGGAAGAATATGGTATGTATTTAAATAAGCGTACCGATAGGTCCAACGTGTCAACATGTTTATACATCCTGCTCACACGCCAAACCAAGTTTTGTAAATGCAAAGGTGAAAATCATAAGGAGACACTTGAAAGATGGTGTGCACCAAAAATCTTTGTTGTATGACCATTTAAACATTACGAGCCTCTTCTTTGGGCGGTTTGTGGCAGGTTTCCTCTCTCCGAGATATAAGCAGCTCTGGTTATGTGATAAATTACTCTAAACACGTGATGCTGCATCAGTATGATCTAAACACTCTACACTTTCAATATTTGCTGCACATTGACTGAAAATTTAATCAGTAAGCTGTTTGGAGTCTTTGAAAGTGAAATAAATTTCTTGGTCACTGTTGTGACTCGGTGGGTTTAAATGGGTTTGATGGCTCGGTTGGCTCTGAGAGAAATAATTAGCAACCTATCGATTCATTTACCAAATCGATTCATTTACTAAGAAGACATAAACGAGGAATCTGAAACTTCCTGAGGAAGATCCTAAAATGTTTCCAGAATGTATATTCGGGTTTTCGTCAAGTAAGGCAGATGTAACCTCATCAGACGGTTTCCCCCGTCTTGAAAAGCAAGCCCACAGTTCACAGGGACCGTTTGGATTTGTGCCTCGAGTCTGAAGGAAGGCTTCAAAGAATTCATGCGCGAGGTCCCAGGAGAGAGAATCCTGGAGGTCGGGTGCCAGAAAAACAGCCTCATCACAGGACAGCTTAGGGACTGCCTCCATTTTGGGTCAGACACTGTTTACAATTTTTTGGAACCAGCTTGTGCTCCGGGTTCCTTCGGGTTTATTAGTCTTCTCTCTTCCTCTGTCTTCCTCTCTCTCTCTCTCTCTGCTAAAATGGATCGCCGGCGGTGACTCACTAAGGTGCTGCCTGTCTTTAGGGAGTTTACTCTGAGCCTGCAGGGCTGTTGGATGTTTACTGTTTGCTGAATGATAAGTGGAAAAACTGTTGCTCAAAGATAAAAGATGTTCCCATGATTGGAAACAATGCAGAACAGTTTTCAACAAGGCGATCAAACTTGTTTGGAGTCTCGGTGGAGCGTCCATCTGTCTTCAACCCAGAAGGACGCACGAGTCGGGAGTTTATGCCACGTCTGCATTGGAAAGGCGGATTGGGGAAAGTAGATCATTATTTTATTTTTTTCACATTTTCTCAAAAGTGTTTGTTTCTGTTTTGTAAAAGGAGAGAGAGAGATTCAGAGACGAATGAAAAGAACTGGCTGACAGCAGACGTCAAGGACTCAGAATAAACTGAAAATATTCTTACCAAGAGAGAGAAGAAATGTTTTAGGCATTACATCAACGTCACAATCATTTTATTTCTGAGTTGGTCTTTGTTAAAAGATAGCTTTAAAGTTAAAACCGTGTTTATGTTTCCTTCTATTTCACGATTCCTAACTACTTTGTGTTGATCTTTTCCATAAAATTTTAATACCCTAAAGTTAGCGGTTGTATCATCATACACAGTTATGATATAGTAAAATACTTTCCCAAATCTCTGTAAATTATCCCCAGTCTTTTTGAAATCCTGAAATTACCTTAGCACTTCTCTAGTATTTTCATGTCTCGTTTTTTTTTCAAGGCTGGATCTTAAAAGCCGATTTTTAAAAAAAAAAAAGATTATTATTTCAAACAAAGGCGCCGTGTGAAGCTTTGTTCCCGTCTTCGACCAATGAACAGTTGACAGCCAGCGGAGGAGAACAATAAGCCGACAAATAAAGAGGCACAAAGAAAACCCGCGCTTTGATGAAACACAATAACGGCCTCAAGTCTGCGCTGATGAATGTTGTCAGAACATATAGGAGTAAAATGGACGTCCAAGTTAAAAAAAAAAAAGAGACGACGTTTGCGTCTCTAAAACATCAGTTAAACAGAATGAGAAGGCCTCGAACCTGTTTCTCTGAACATCCTGTTGTATTCCCAAATATTAAGAGTTTTTCCTCCGTGTTTAACACATCATTACGATTAAACAATTCAACACACAGCTAATTGGTTAACGAGGGATAGCTTTCTACTGAGAAGAGGCTGCTGCCGAACAGAGCATGTGATTTGAACAGACACGGGCAAAATGGATCAAGATCCATTAGAATCAAAGCATCACTGACATTTTTATACGAGGCAATTATTCGAAAGGGACGATCGTTTGCCACGCAACCCACGTTTAAGTTGTCAACGTTGCCGTTTGGTGCGCTCGCCGCATTTGGCCGCCGACGGTAAACGGCGCGGTTGAGGATGAGTGAATTGCGATCAGCGTTGCAGCGTCGAAGCCGCAAGTCATGAGTTTGAAACTTTGGAGCCTGTATTAAGGCAGAAATGCCTTCATTTTGATGAAACATTACTAGTTCCACTGGTAGATTATTTCACCTGCAATGTTGCTATAAAGACTGTTTGCTTTTCTTGTAGAGTTTCAGGAAACGTAGTTGCTCTGGTTTTTCTCAACATTTCACGAAAAGCGCCTGGTTTTGGGTTTACTTTTGAGAACAACGCGTTCTGTTAAGAAACAAAGCTTTTTTTTTTTTTGTTTAATTGATAATGATGCTTTGTTTATGGTTCAGTTTTCTCATTTTTGAGATGACAAAGGTCTTTTATTTTCTTGAAACAATGTGATATAGTTGTTTCAGCCTAGAGAAGTTTACTTTTCTCATCATCACCAAAAATCATTCATAAATCCCTTTAAAAAGAGGTGCACTTAGTTATTGGAGATCAAAATGTATTTTCTTTGTTGTTGTTTTCCGAAGATTGTTCCAAATGTGACATAAAAATCCAATTTAATTATTTTAAATAATATTGTTTAATGACTTAATTATGTCCCCTGGTTTGTTTTAGGTTGAATCCTCAGAAGCGCCTGAACGTCTTCGCATGCGACCGACAGAAAACACCGAGGAGTCTGAGACCGCACAAACAGAATATCCTGAGGGTGAGCAGCTCAGACGATTTAAAATCTAAAATATGCATTTTCACCGTGACTTAACCAGAATGTAATATGTGGGAAACGTTCGTGCTCTGGTCAGGATGACGTTTTCGAAAAGTGTACATGTTCTGTTCAGTTTTCGCCCGTTGTACACGCCACAGCAGGTGGCGATCGCTCCGATGTCCTCACTTTCAAAGTAATTTCTTTATTGGGTTTCTTTCACTTGCAGTGTCAGAGAAAACGCAAACTAAAATTGTTCAAGAGAATATTTAACCTACGCATGATTATCTTTTCGCCAAAAGTGGGTTTTTAGAGAAAACCTCCACTTGGTCTTTTTTGTTTTGATTTTGTTTTGCCAAAATATCACAAAAAAAAAAAAAAAGAACTTTTACCAAAAATGTGACTTCTTTTAGGAAGGAGATGATATTAGACCAGGGGTGGGCACTCCAGGCCCTCGAGGGCCGCTCTCCTGCAACTTTAAGATGTGTCTCTACTTCAACACACCTGATTCAAATAATGAGGTCATTAGCAGGACTCTGGAGAACTTGACTGCCTTTAGGAGGTGATTCAGCTATTGGATTCAGGTGTGTTGGACCAGGGAGACATCCAAGAGTTGCAGGACACCGGCCCTCGAGGACCAGGAGTGCCCACCCCTGTATTAGACGTTGCTGCTGCATCGTTTTGAGGTCAAGTCAAACCAGATATCACTTTTTTGATCACTTAGTCATTATCGATTGGCTTAGCTCACACACAGTCGGATCTCTCTAAAACAAGATCACAACACACAAACACGCGGGCGCCGCTGCGCTCAGAACGTAACGTCATGAACGGACGAGCGAAGGGAGAGGCTGAACATGTGCTTTGGCCGGGCTCAAACAAAACCGGCCTGCGCGGAGGATTCGCTGGCACCATCTGTTCCCGAGCGCACAAACACAGACACTAAATCAGGCAGACACACAGTAGGTACAACATGGTCACATCACCCGTCACACACGAACTCGGATTTGTTAATTATGTCCCTCCAGCGGACGCCTGGTTTCCCCTCTCCCTCCTGCCATGTTCACCTCTCTGTCCTCCTGTCTCCCTCTGCGTCTGACGGTGTCTATTTAAAGACACACACACACACACACATACGTTCTCGTCTGCTTTCTTTCTTTCTTTCTTTCTCTCTTCCTTCCCGTCTTTGCCTGCTTTTATTTATTTATTTTTCTCTTAAGCCGTCTCGCACTCTGAAAAATGCACAGCTTCCAGCCAACTGTGATGGCTTCACTGAAATGAGCTCAGTTTCTGGCTGCTCTGCGTGAGCGTGCGCGGCCAGCGGGGCGCGCCGATAACTGATGAGGTGGAGTTCACCGCGCTTTCTCTGGGCTCACTCAGCTCCGCTTTTATTGATGAGCTCATGTGACACAAAAGCAGTTGCTCGTTTTTGGGGGCTAATATTTAGCGCGCCCTCGCTGACATAAATCACTAGTCGCCAAACGCCTGACGACCGACGCGGCAGCAGCGCGGCGTGGTCTGCTAAGCTACTCGGTCCCCCCTGGTTAAAACGATTTGTCGTTTTCACTCCGTGTATCGTGTCTGCTAATTCAAAATGGAGTTAATCCGTTATTGATTAAAAAAAAAAAGAAGTAGTCAGATTTTTTTATTGCCTGTTTAAAAGAATTTCCTTCTTCATTCACCTCCACAATTTCCTTCATCCAGTCACGTTCGTCTGCTATGTATGTCGCAATATCTCCTGACGCTACGATAATAATAGTATTGTGTGTTTCAGTGGAAAGCAAAGTGCAATCTGGTAAAGAAAATTTAAGCTGTCAGTAGGAGCCTCAGATACAAAGATCAATGTTTCAAGCAGTTTGTGTGTTCAAGACGTTTCCTTTGAAGTACAAAAAGGAAGTGGTTCTCGCGTTAGCGTGTTGCGTCGACAGACCAGCATAATTAGCAATCGTTGCCTACCTTCCCAATTCAGTCACATAATCCTTAAATACGCTCTGACAACTTTTAAATCCTCCATCTGGCAGCATTTTGGGCGTGCCGCGTAAAACAGGATTGGTCTTTAAACATTATTTTTAACGTTAACAGGAACTGTCGGATGCTAGTTGCTAGCCCAAAGTTGACATCTCTTCTGTTTCTTCCAATTGACGCCAATGAAATCTATTCAAGCCACAGAGACTGAGTTTGAGATTCGTCAAATCGTAGCTCGTTTTGTGTCTTGTTAGTACAACAAGCTCAGAATTGGACAGGCATATGAATCGCGGTGGGCCAAACATGGACTGAAGTATTTTACATGAGCTACAGATTCTTTAGAACAAGGATCTGCCTCCCGACTGGTGATCACATTTTCTGCTGCACAGTCGAAGGGAAAATGTTCTCCCCAGTTTCCTCTCCTGGAGAAGGTAACGTTAAACATTTAAAGGGACAATTTCACAAAAATCCCTTCAGAAGGTGTTCTTGCAATGCTGTTCTTTTCTTCTTTCCTTTCTTTGAACCCCTGCAATTATGTCTCTGGGGATGAGCAAATGGAGTGAAACGGATGGAGGGATTGGACGAGCGAGCCAGATGCAGAGACTCTATCCGGAGGCAGGCAGGCAGGCAGGCCGGCTGGAAGAAAAACAAAGCTCTTTAAGTCTGCTGAGGCGCAGAGCATAAACTAATCCAAGGACAACTGAAACCTGCTCAGCCAGAGAGGATGTTCAAAGCAACAATCCAGACAAAGACAAAGGAACCAGAAACTGTGTGCAATCTTGGTCAAAAGTTCTGGCAGTGGCACACATGTTGAAAACTTTACACGTTTAGATTTTTGTTTTTGTGGCAAGACAAATGTGTTTCCTCAGTGTCTGCGTGGGGAAATTGTCCGACACCAGGAATCAAACCCAGGACAATGTAGCTTCTTCACGTTGTGCACCTTCGCTGCCAACTGAACCAAAATGTGACATTAAAACAAAGATATGTGGTGACATTCTTGCAAATGTATCACCTTTTGAAGATCAGAAAACATCCAAGGTTTTCTTTTGAATTTCTGAAATGAATTAGAAAATTTCTGTTTTTTTTTTTTTTTAGGCAACAATTTTTTTTTGACTTTATCACTTTGGAGAATATCTGAGGTTGTCTTGGAAATTTCTGAAAGGAATTTGAAAATTTCTGCATTTTTATGCAAAAATGTGCCATTTTCTGACGTTGGAAAACCTGCAGGGTTTTCACAGAAACATCTAAAATGAATCTGAACATTTCAGCCTTTTTAGGCGGACATTTACCATTTTTGCAAATTTGTAACTTTATAACATCAGAGTGCGTACAAGTATTTCTCATAGACTTCTGAACCGAATTGGAAAATTCGCATTTTATCGCGAAAATTTACTTCCTCGTGACCAATATTTAAATTTTCTCATCTACAATGACGCTGTACGCCATTTTATTCTTTCAGATTCGGCATTTTTGCATCTTCTTAAAAACCTGGGATCAAGTAACAACGATCCTAGTTTATGTTTTGCTTCTTGGCCTGCAGTGTATTTATCGCGTCATTAGGACGGTTAGCTCGGACTTCGTACGTGTTGAACTGATCGCAAACATCGGCTAAATAAGACGTCAGACATTTCTCAGCTCGTCCTTGATTTTTTCTCTTTCCTCTCCGCTCTGCCTCTCATGCTGATGTGTGATGAGACACGAGGTGCTTTGTGCGTCTGGCTGTGATAGCAGCCAGTCTCTCTTTTATTGATTCTAAAAAACAAACACAAATATACGTCGTCTCTCTGGGAGAAGCAGAAAAAGGGCACGTCTCTCTACTTAATTAGTCTCTTGCCTTCAGGTGTAGATGAGTTTCTCTCCCTGCAGCCTCTACTCTTTTTTTTTTTTTTTTTTTTTTTTTTTTTTTATTCAGACACCGAGGGTCAGACCGCCTGGCGTGTTTACGTCTCCACTTTTTCGGTCACACTTTCGCCCGACAAACACGTTTACGCGGCGCAACGTCGGCGCGCCTCCGATGTCTTTGATTCGAAAGGCCCCCCCAAATCAATTTGTTTTGCCAGAGCGGTGGAGATGCAGGTTTAATTACCTCTTCGCTGCGGCTCCCGGGATCAGACGTATTTAGCTGTGTAAATCTTCCCGATGAAATAAATGTGAGGGGTAGCGAGTGACGCCCAGGGAAAAACGCACGGCTTTAAAACTCAGCGTCGCGTGTTTCTACGCCAGCTTGGAGCATGGAAGTGACATCATATGTTTGACCTGTTCTTTGAAGTAGTGAAATTATAGTTTATACGTTCTGGTGTTATGAATGTGATGCAACAGGTGCTCAGGTCATATTTCAGTTTTTGGAAATGTTTCTTTTTACTATTTCAATTTGCTGATGTCGGCACGTCATGTAATCACATTTATTTGAAAAAAAAAAAACAAACAAAAAAAACCCCGTATTAAAATCATTTTTTAATATATTCTCCAACTGACACTGGCGAGTTAAAGGCGATTAAAATCTCACGATACAAAAAAACCCCAAACGGTTTTTAAGTGACATGTACATGTAACAGTTGTTTCACGTTTCCTGTGAATTGCTGCTAATGATGCGTTTTTAGTATCGACTATTGGGAACAGTTAATTGGCGAGCCACAACTTCCCATTTCATCAGGGCATAAACATAAATTACGCAGATATTTCTTTCTACTGAATAGTTTGACAGGAAAGAGAATAACAATCACCGAATCTGGATGAATTTTAAGCAATTTATAAAAACCCAGTTGTGCAAAAATAACACACAAAAAAAAATGCCTCAAACATATCTCTCTGGTTTTATCTTTATATTTGTAAAAAAAAACAAAAACAAAAGCAGGTCTTAATTGCGACAGAAATATCTCCGATCGCTGTTGCCGCTGCAGGAGTCGTTGCTCACACCTGTCATGGCTCCCAGCGTTCGTTCGCCTCCTTGTGTGAATCCAGGAGCCACCGCTGCACCCGAGCGCCAATTAAGACCACAGGAATGGGATTCTTACCATCAAAAGTCACAATCAGTCTGCTGAGAGCTCTTCGTTGTGCTAACACGTCTACCGAGCTAAACGGTTGCCTTGATCGCCGCCTTAACGAGGCACGTCGGATTGTCTGGTTGAGTTTATGTAAAGATATTATCTGCCTTATTTTCCTTCCTTATTGTAGAGTATGAGTTGTGTTTGTTGACGCTTTCAATCCAAGCTGGAAAATGTCACACATCTAAACATAAGGAGGGAGAAAAGTGGATGTGTTTCAAGCCTCATTATCCATATCACAAAACATAAGTTAAAAAAAAAAAAATCTGTCAAAACATCAGCATGGCCGCACCGATTTCAGTTTTTCAGCCGATCGGCCTTTAAAGAGCCTCAGAAAGCCGGACTTGTCAATTCCAATATCGACCGATACCATTTTTTTTCGTGTGTGTGCAAAATATTATTAAATGTAGCAAAAAAGCAGTGGGGTGACTATTGGTCTATCAGTCAAACCAATAACGTTCATCGCGTCTATCGTCCTGAAAATACAGCAGCTCTAAGGCACAGATTAGACGACGCATGAAACAAATGGAGCTTCAACCGAGATAATCTCTTTTTTGGGCAGGTTGCTGAAAATGGAGCGTAGTCACGCACGTATGCTTTGTGTTGACCAACTTATGTCTCCATGCCCAGTGAAAAGCCCTCTTCCGCTCAAATACGGGCAGCAGCCTTCGGGTTGGGGTGAAACCGATCCAATCTCCGAGCGTCGATGTGACGTTGAGCTGAAACGTTCGGCTGATGCAGAGCGTCTGGATGTAATGATAGCCGCTAAATAGATTCATTGCGTTTGTCTGGACGTGCGTGACAGGATGTTGGAGCAGAAGTCGCCGGTGACGGTGAGCTCTTCTTCGCACCTTCCCTTCGGCGTTCAGCAAACATCTCGATAACACACGCATCTATATACCCTGCAAAAATGACTGCTCCGTCCAGGCTGTCCGTCAGGTTTTCTGCTGCCTCACAATAACATGCTAATAAGGCAAAAAAAAAAAAAAAAAGAAAAACTCCTAACAAGCTTTGCAGTTAAAATGATTGAAGATTATTCTCCTCCTTCCTCACTCTCCTCTTAAGGCCGCGTCCAGCCGGTTTGTCAGTCCCACTCAGTCTAAGTGGTTTCTGTGATGCAGGTACCCACATGGAGAAGGTGCTAGCAAGGACTGGATCGCTCTTTGACGGAAGAAGAGTGTGCTCCCTTTGTTTAATCTCTAATAATGTCCCTGTTTAAGAGTGGAGGGGCTGTGTCAGAATGCTGGAGAAAGCTCCCAGGAGGACGACCCACTCACACACACACACACACACGCACGCACTCACACCACGCGGCACAGAGCTCTACACTACCCTCCCACTCTCTCCTCTCGCTCTTCCTCAGAGTCTTTTTTTCTCTCTCGTGTGTGTGTGGTAATGCAAATGGACGAGGTCCATCAGGCTGAGTGGGAGAAGCAGAAGACGGGAGGAGGAGAAGCAGTGACGATCGTGCTCAAGTGGGTTGAATGGCGGTTCTGTCGCCCTACTGTTAGCATAAATTATTAAAAGCGTCTTCCCCGTCGATTGGCGAATCGACGCGAACAACGATTTACCTGCTCAGCACCTGAGGGTAAACATGGCAGCGAACTGACAGCGCGTCTCCTTTGGAAGCTTTGTTGCCAATTCTGCAATTAAAATGACAAACAATTACAATATCTGGGAGACAAGAATCTATAGTACAGAAGAGGATTGAAAAAAGAACAATCCGGCTTCTGACTTAAATCCCAAACTTCTGACGTTTTCCTGGAGTCAGGAATTTAAAATCTGAATTTCAACTTCAATCTCAAGAGTTTGAGCGTTTTTATCAGATGTTTGAATAAGAAGTCATAATTCGGGGATTAAAGCCAGAATGCTAAAAAAACAAATCTGATTTTTTTATTTTTTCCTCGTTTTACATTTTACAGCCTGATGTAAAACGAATTAAAGACAATAGACAGACAGGAATTAAGGATTTTATTGATAGAGACTTTATAATTCTTTTCCTTTATGGTTTCGGTTTTGTGTCATTTTTATTTCCGTTTCATTTCTTGGTTTTGGTTGCCGTATTTTATTTTGGGAATTTAAACTGTCTTCCAGAATTACGCTTTACAAACTTGAAGTTTATTATTCTTTGGACTTGACTAATCATCCCGTCATTAATAAATTACTCGAAAACAGTCTCAAAATGACAACATTATCGCTTATCACAAGAACTTCTGGGACGATTTATGCTCCCGTAAAATTTATGGTCACAGTAATACTCATAGTTCGCCTGAACAAGCAGAGTCCTCACAGCGGACGGCGTCGCTCCACGAACGATACGTTGCGTCGTTCGTGGCGCATCCATTTGTTTGACAGGGCCGTTTGTGGCTCCCCCTGGAGAGCAAACACACACTCCCAAAGCCTCAGACTTACATCCACACACACATGCACCAGAGCAAGAGCTGCAGGGCAGAGTCATCACAGCAGGAATCAACAATCTGTTTCTTAGACACCCTTTTGCTTTATTACCTCGAGTGTGACAAAGGGAAAGAGGAATTGTGCTAGAATCTTTTTTTGTGTGTGTGTGTTGTGTTTTCTTTTGTTGAAAAAAACAAAAAAAAAACACAACGCGAAGCTGTCAGCGCGAGACTTGCAACACACTCTCTGCTCGTTACGCGCCTCGCTAAGAACGTTGTCGGCACAGCCGCGGCAGCGTAAAAGACACTGGCATTCATCACTGTTTTACAGTCACCACAACAAAGAGCCAGATGAGGAGAAGAAGAAAAAAAAAAGCGAAGCAAAGTTTCCGTGAATCCAAGGTCAGCGCTGACTTCTCAGAGCAGATAAACGTCTCCAGCGCTGACGTCGCCCTGTAGGGTCGTAAATTCAGCCGCAGTCGTTTCGCGAAGGTACTATTGCAACGCTCCTTTTCTCAAGTCTAGACATAAGCTGGCTGTTGTATTTTTCATTCACTGAAACGTAATTATTCCATTTTTAGACGCGGAATATTTTTTTAACAGAGCTTTATATTATTCAGCGTGTTTCCATCCCTAGACTTAGCCAACAAATTGAATTAAAAAGGTTTTTTTTTTTGTTTGTTTTTTTTTTTCTTATTTTCTTTTTAAAGCAGGCTGAGAACCACTTTGAGTAACATTTAAGCAGTAATCCTTTAACTTTGGGGATTTAGGAATTAAACATGCTGCCTGACTCACTGGCGTACAATTTTTTTTGTGAGCCTTCAGGGAACCGCAGCGTCCCCGTTTCTAAAGAAATTGTCTCTGTCAACAAAACGATTTGAAACGTGCATTAACCTCCTCGTTCCCGACGCGCCGCGTCCCGGAACTGACTGGGTTCGTTACAGAACTGCTGCCTGCTGCACTTTTTCAAACATTGAGGACTGTCTGTGATGAAAAAGCAAGTCGCAGTCAAGGTTCCCTGTTTTGTTGCGAGTGGGGGAAAAAAAAAGAGAAGTAGGGAATTCTTTAGAAATGTCTCCAGTATCCATTCCTTTTCAGTCTCTTTACACTCAAATTCACTCCTTGAAAAGGTATTTCATTTGCATTTTGATGGAGTTTTTCCAAATCTCTCCCAGGCAAGGTGATAATAGTTGGGGAAGTGTCTGCACTTTCAGAAATCTCTCAAGTGTCTCTTGTTCGCCTCGGGATGTTTATTTATGGAGTTCAGTTTGGAAGCTGCGGAGAGAAAGACGTTTTCCTGGAAATTTAAGTCTCTGTGATCATCATCAGCGTTACTTCCAGTTACACCGCCAATTTTTTCCAGACGGTGGAATCACGACTGATGTATTTTAAATGCGATACTATATAACCAGTCCCTCCTGTGATTTTCCTTTTCTGTTTCTAATTTCCTTTTTTCAGATATATACTATATTTCCAAGAACATAAACAAGTCTGCGTCCCATTGATTAGGATCAAATACGTCGCTCCATTCTCCGGCAGCCATCATATTCAGCTTTCAACTCTTTTGGAAGGGTTTCCAAAATGATTTCAGGATTTTCTGCGCTGTTCTTCTGTCGGTAGTTTTGGCGATGGCAGTGGAGGAAGTGAGCGAAGCCGTTCAGTTTGTGTTGGCCAAATATGGGATTAACGTCAGCAGCCGCCACGTTCGGTTTGACGCCTCTTCATGGTGGAGGATGGTTGTTGTTGCTAAGTTGGTTTAATTGCTTTTTTCTCGTTATAAATTAAACATTTTTTTTTGGAAGTAGTTCCTGTTAAGATGCTTTGCAGACCAGGCAGCAGCAGCCTCATGGGAGTTGTGCCTGTCTCCTTTTTAAGGGATTTCCTGCAAGCAATAAAATGAAAAGAATCAATCTAGTTTCTAAAATAAAAACACCATTTAAATTAGTGATTTTTTTTTAATGCAAACATCATGAGATATTAGCAGTGAATTCAGTCTCATATTAGTAATTTGGTGTTTAGAAGTTTAAGTCTTATTTTTTTTCATCTCTAAAAAGAAAGCAGCCGAATTGCCAAAATGAAATCCAGGCAACTGGGTAAAATCTCCCTCTAAGCTTAAATTTATAATGATAACAAAGAAAACTCGCATCATTCCAGCTGGGATGTCTTTCTCGAGAAGGCTGAGTGCTCAAACCCCTCCACAGGTCAGAGCTGGAGACAATCCAACCTTCGCTGGCATACGATAGAGAAAACATCCAGAAATTAGGCTGTGAAATAGTTGGTGTCCGCTCATACAAATGGAGGGTCTCCCTCTGACAGTGTTTTCTTATTTTCCACCCAGGACGGGCTGGGATCTTCTTTCTGCAGCGGGGCGATAATGATCTGCCGGGCCCCCATCTCTTTTGCTGACAAATGTTAGGCTTCCCTCTGCCTTTGACTCCTTCGTCACTTTCACACATTGCGAACTGTTTTTTCTTTTTTTTTTCTTTCTTAGAAAAAGATATGTCCAAGCACAATTTTTCAGCAGATAGATGATTTTCTCATTTCTACTATTACAGCAAAAGAAAGGGCTCTGCACTGTGTGGTGCAACAATGAGAGGGTCAACAGAGGCTGCTGGTCATTTCTCCCTTTACATCCTGTTTTGCTCTTTTTGTAATTTCATAACCTTTTCAGGTGCCAAAAGGAGTGTTGTACGGGACATTTTGTACACATCGTGCACATGTTCCTTCAGTTTCCTACTGTATGCCTCATGATACTGTTTTTATATTAAAATAGGTATCTGCATGTAGCTTTTACAGAAGCTACATTCTTCAATGCTGTCGTCCGCTCTATCATAAATAAATTCAGATTTTTAATTTTAAATTTTTATTTTTCAAAGAAACCATTTTTTTTCTTGCATGGAGTGAATCCTGTATTAAATTTCCAAAACAGAATGACACAAGTAGTATTTTCTTTCTCGTCACTAGTGCTTGTTGCATTTATATCATTTTCCACAAACATTCAACATTCCTTGCCCGGAAATCAACAAATCCTCTTTCAAAGTTGTTTAATCTTTTTTTTTGTTTGTTTGTTTGGTTTTAAAACCTAAAAACAGAAATATTACGCTGGAAATTTTAACAAAAGATTATGTGACATTTGCGTTTCAAATTAGTTTTATCTAACTTGACTGAGGGGGGAAAAAAACCCAGTGTGGTTTGTAACGGTTGCAGGCTGTGCATCTCTTGATGCACATTTGGTGCATCAAGAGATGCACCAAATGTTAAAAACGTTGTTGGTTCTACTATTTTTTTTAGCCAAATTATTAAAATGTTTGCAGACCTCTGATTTAAGACCTTCTTAGTGTCCAGCTTCTGCTGAATAAAGGCCAATACTGCGATAAAAACCTTGAGAGAAAACGCGCTATAAATGAAGTTACAGAATGACAATTTTATTCTGTAAAAACTCCACTCAACAGATTTTCTGCATTTTTTTTTTCTCCTTTTACATTTTGTAACGACTGCAGACACCAAGGTCACTTTGTTTCTCTATCCGCCTCCTTACTTCCCACCTCCTCTACTATGCTGCCTGTTCTCATTTAACACAATTGTGATTCGGATGACTAAGATTCACAACATTTGAGCCACCGGGCGTCACTTAAATGACACAAGAACAGAGAAAGGGGACGACGGTTTGGGATTTCAGCACAATACAGGAATCAAACACAAAGAACAATACAGATGTGCTCTTCAATTCATGTCAAGACAGAAAGGAATGCGACGTCGCAACAGTGAACCGTTTTCAAAAGCGTCTGATATAATCTGTTTACACACAACTTGTCTTTATCTAGTTTTTGGAACCTGAAATTGATCTGTTCATGATTAAGAATGAAATTTAAAGAAATATAGATTAAAAACCAGTCAGTTCTCACTATTTTTATGAAGAAAACTAGCTTAGATAGCTAGTTAAATAGCCTGCTAGCTAGATAGACAGACAGATATCTTGGTAGATGTTTGGCAAGATAGCTAGCTTGCTAGCTATGTAGGTTGGTAGATAGCTAGCTAGCTGGGCAGATGGCTAGCTAGTTAGCTAGCTATCTTGGTCCATACATAGATTTTGTCAGTGATAATCCAATCTTTTATCTTTTTTTACTATATTTACTAGTTGTGACGGTAGTCGAGAAGCTGGGTGCCGCTTCAACATCATCATGCTTTAATCAACGATCTGGGATCTTTGAAAAAAAAAAAGAAAACATAGCAGAATTGCGAGAAGTGACGTCTGATTGCTGCGGTGTACTTCTCCTGCTTTTACATTAATGACAGACACTTCATCGATCAGACTCCCTTGGAAGCTCAATTTAAGCTTTTCATCTACCAGGTTTTTCATGAATAGCAAATCTCTTTTTAAATGACTTCATCTGCGTGATATCTGGGGCGTCTGCACAGCAACTTAATGCAGGCATGATGTCATAGCGTCCCTCACGAAACACAGCGACCAGCTCACTGATTATTTCTGCTTTGTTTATGATGAGCTGTTGTCTTCTGGCTACTTTAACAATCAATTAAAAGAAAGGAGTTTATGATGCGGTATTTGTGATTGTAATAAATAGTTGAGGATGCTATCACAATGCTCTGAAGCATTTAACATGGGAAAGGTGGGGATGACACCCACTTGATGAATTGCTTTCACTACCTTCAGGCTCCTTTAAATGGAACAATTCTGGTGTCGGCTGGAAAGAACCACTTTGATTTTGGATTCAGCACACACCCCTTTACCTCCCACTTTCTACTTTGCTGGAAATGTTTTGCCAATCCACGTGAACTCGTTCTGTTTAGAGGAGGAGAAATGGCTCTAAATTCAGAATAACCAAGGAGCTTTTGGATGGACGAAGGGTGGATGAGCGAGAGAGAAAAGGGCGTTTTAAGGCGGCAGAGCGGAGGACCCTCGTCAGTGCTGATGAATGAGCAGGAAAAATGCAAAGTTAATGGATGTTTTTACTTCTTAGCTGCTCCTGGCTGAGTCATCTGTTCTGTGTGATCATTTCACAGGCGTCCTCTCCCTTCACCCTCCCCTCCGCTGCTTCTTCTGCAAGGCAAGCGCCACCTCCAGCTTTTATCTAAAGTAAGTGCAGGATTTGAAATAACATGCCAGGATGAAATGACACAACTGACACATTTGATTAAATCAAAGGACAAAGATTAGCTGAATGTGCTTCTGAATGTTTTTTTTGTGTTTGTTGGATATACTTGTATCTTAGGCAGCAGTGCCAAGTCCTTATATGTCGACTAATTTTCTTACACCGACCCAGAATGTGATCCGCCAAATTAGGAACTCCAGAAATGTCTCTCCTGAGCCATTTTGTTCTTGTTGGTGCCTGGTGTAGACCAGCTTCTTGGACGGCCTCCTTGTCATTTGACCCGAGGTTCCTCTTGAGAGCCTGTCTGGTGATGGTGATTTGCGGTTTGCCTACAGTGTCCCCTACCTTGCTCCATCGTTTCTTCCTGATTTCTGGCTCCAGTGCGAGTTGGCAGGTCATTTCTCGTTGGTTGATGTTACCGATGACCAGTGAATGTGGGGAGTCCTGAGGGATGCCTTTCTCTTTGAGGCTTTGCTTGTCCTGCAGGTTTCAGCTAGAGGACAGTCATAGTCAGCTTTCCAGATGGCCAGTTATTCTTGAGCCGAATACAGGGAACTCTTTGCCTTTTCGTAACTTGACATCTGCATTTATTCCACCTTGCTGGTCGACAATACTGTCCAGACAGGTGAAAGACTGTACTTCCTCCAGAGGACTTTCAATCAGAGTGATTGGGTTGAAGCAATTGGAGTTTATTTGAAGGATTTTGGTTTTTCTCCTTGTGTAAAACCAAGGTGAAAACCTGAGTTGATGATAAGGCAGCATTATCATCAACCTGTGCTGATGATAACGATGATAAGGCTGCCTGAGCGCTGGTCTTTTTTTTGGATCTGCTGTTGGTTTTGAGAGATGTCATCAACAATCTCTGTCGGACGTTTGCCTCCACAAGGTCCAGCGAATACCATTCTTGCGTTTGCCGGATTAAGTCTTCCTGATCCATTCGATGACGATGTCTAGTGAGAATTTGTACTCTAGGCAGTGCAACCTGTTAGTTTGTTAATGTAGTGGCATTCATGAGCAGGATGATTCAATGTCCTTGACAGAAAAAAATTAAACTGCGGCTAAAATAATACACCTTAAAAGAACTTAATACATTCAAATTTGATGGAACATTTTAGCAGCACATGTGTAAAATATACAGATGCAATCTTTATGAAAATGCTGCACACAATTGTGGTTTTATTCCTCTGTCAAAATCAGAAATGATAAGTGATTTGTCATATAAGTTGGTATGTTTGTGCCTCGGCCATTACTTCAATTAGTGCTTTCAGTCTGACCACAGTGACTTTTCAGCTGCTTGAGCCGGTTTTCGTTTAGGGTGTAATGAAATAAGCTGAAATGTATGCAGCAGCACACAAACAGGATACAAATCGGAGTAGATTTATTGCAGTACATTTGTACTGCACTGAAGTAGTTTTATTGCTACAGTGTGGAGCTTGCATTTCTTTAATGAACTGCCTAATGAATAGCAACAGCCCTGCACTGGGTTTGTTACCGCTGAAGAAGAAAAAGAAAAGTGGGCCAAAATACTTTAAGGGGTCTTTATAGATCAATTTATCAAAGAGACTCAAGGCTGTAAACCCGCTTTTTCACTTGACCTGTTAGTTTAAGAGCATCAAGTAATCAGAGCAGCGACCAGATCCTACTGGAGGAAGCATAAAACCAGCATAAAAGCTTGCAGGCACTACGGCAAATACGTGCTTTTTAATTGAAAACGAATTTTAATGTCCAGCGGCGCCTTAGATTTTTATAACTTGTAATAAAAATCTAAAAGTGAGGCATGTGTTCCAACTTTTGCACCAAACCTGGAAGGGGTTTTTCTACCAACTTTGCACCTAAAACGTAAAATATCTCAAACTCAGTCAGATTGTATGGAGAGTTTCTGCAAATATTAACTTTCAAGTCTTGTCACCTCGTCTTTATTTGGACTGGATCGCTGCAACACTTGGACGTCTTTGATGAAACCACACCCTTGAAGATCCGCCAACAAGTTCAACTTAAAGCGGCCAGAATATGAATCTAAATAATCATATAAGCGATCGTGTTTTACTCTAATATCCTCTTAAATCTGTCAGTTTCCATTTACTTCATAGTGTAATAGTCTGAGATATTGGGATAAAACATGGCTTGAATCTCTCAGGAGGTGAAACAAACATGAAAGTTTCCACAAACGTTCTTCAATTTTCAGTGCAAAGTTACAGAAAATCATAACATCATGTTCCCAGCAATGTTTGCTGAGATAGTTAGCAAATGTTTACTAATATGACTATTTAGTCATAATTTGCAGTAGCAAAAAGTTGTACCATTATTTTAAAAGTGACTTCTCTGTTCTTCACTGCTATGTTTGTTCACTTCCTGTTGTGAAGGACCAGACTTTCATTGAATTTAATTCTTCCAAAAAGTAGTGAACAGCGCACTTAATGCAAGAATGAGACCAAATGGGTAAATAGCAAATTTGGGCCCAATTTAACTGAGCTCAACAGAACCCTAACTGAACACAAACAAACTGAACTTTTAAACAAAGAACAAAAGGGGCTTAAATAGAGGTGCAGTAACCTACAACGACCACATGAGGGAGGCACAACATAACAAAAGAACAAAAACTACAAAATTAGCTAAAGCATCCTCTGAAGCAAATTAAACAAAACTAACTAACTTAGCACAAATAATAAGTGAATATTTAAGTGACGAATTAACAAATTAAGGTCAACTTGAAACAAAAAGGTCTCCCCCTTCAGTCTTTCAGAAAAACAAATGGTTTGTTCCAGTTTTCCTCCTCCAGCTGGTTTATATCAGTAGCACCTCAAACATAGTAAAAAGAAAAAACATAAATACTAAGACGATGTGGTGGTTGTAGGAGCATCCACCACACTTTTCATCTCCTGGGGTCCAAGGCCCCCCTTGACCTTAACACCCAGCAACACCCCCGGTCCTAAACCTCATCTTCTCAAGATAAAAGTCCACGGTAAAAATGCTGCAATCGGTGTATGAGCGCTACTTATTAATGCCTGAAGCACGCTAGAATACCCAACAGGCAGGCATTTTGTAAAACTTTGTTTTCTGCTGATGAAGACAAGAGAAGGGAGCAAAGCATGGATTTTAAATGAGGCAGTTTGGGAGTAGCTGCCCTCTGTGGGCCAGAATAGCTTCCTCTTATCATGCAGTCGGATACTGTGGCTTGATTTGAACGTAAAGACGTTGTTAGGGCCAAGTGTCCACAGCTGCAGGGCTGTATTACGTTAGGTACAGTTTCTTCCCTTTGTTTTTCCTACAAGAAATCCACGGGATGATGTTTTCTCCACACTTACTCCAGTTTTTTCCGTCTTCAAGCATGCATGCCAGAGTAAGTAATCATTCTTAATTAAAAACAGAGATCAGTATGAGCAAATTAATGTCTCGTTGTATTCTGTTGGTTTTAGGTGCACTCGTGTTGAATTGTTTTTAGGAGAATACCTTGCACAGATCCCCTTGTAGACATAATTTAATTTTAAAAGTAAGCTTTTAAAACCTGTAATTGGATCATTTTTTTTATGAACCACCAACAGAAGAAAAATAGGACTAAAAAACTTTTGCTGATACTACAGATATTTTCCCCGCTCTTTACTCTTCAGTCGCCTCTTCCATTAATCTTGTTTCAATTATCTCTTGCGCAACTTTTAGTACATGAAAATTAACTGAAGTGCAGACAACGTTTATTTATAGACAACTTCCTCTACAGTTTGATTTCCCTGCAACTCTTTCTGATTATGTTGGCAATGCGTCGAGTCGCTTGAACTCTTCAAATGTCCATCTGCTTTTCTGGAGGAAAACAAAAAAGGCTGAATTTTTCCTTTGTTATATATTGCAACCACACACCAAATCACAGAGGACTCAGTCTTACTGAAAAGAAGAGATGCCAATATCTGGGCTGACTTTCCTACTAGTTCTCACATTGCCTCTAACGTTTGTGTTTCTTCAGGCCCACGCAGATACATTAGACTAATACCATTAATGAGCAAAATACCAAATCCCTGCAGCGTGTTTAATTTCATGCTGCATTACTCCCTACCTCTGTACATATCTATTTGCTGGGTCTTTATATGGAAGGGAGTCTGCGGTGGAGGTAAATAAAGACACAAACAAAGATCTGCTGGTGTTTCCCGACAGGAGAAATGCTTTTTTTTTTTAGCTGGGAGGCTAGCATTAGCATGATTGCTATCACTAGTGTGTAGCGTGACTAGCATGTTGGCACTACCTGTGGGATGTGGGTCATCGCTTGCAATAGCCTACAGACTAATGGTCGCCATATGAGCTAACATTAGCATTTTAGCCAACTTTTACATAAAAGCTAAGCTTTACATAATACATGGAGTATGTCAATGCTAATCAACATTGCTGGTGATGTCCCACATTCTACTGGAAGTGTCGAACAACAAGTGCCTTCGTGCATTGCATGGGAGGCCTAAACTCAATAAAGAACGAAGAGTGGATTATGTAAGATTATGTAAACTCAATGACCTCCAAGATAAAGCTAACACTTTCTTTTTGGAGTGTCTTTCCTGAAATGCTGACCAATGCTTCATTAAATACAAATAGACGGCACTCAGAGATCAGATTGTAGGTTACTCACTTGTTGGCACAGTGGGTTGTGCGAGAGATTAGAGAGGCTTATGTGCCAGGGGCTACATCCTCCTTAGCACTTTAGGGCAGGCACAGTCAGGACTTGTGAGGTATTGATACTGGCGTTAGCGTGGCGTCCCATCATACTTTTGCAGGGTTCTGTTGAATGGACATCACTGTATCTTGACAGGCGTATCCTATCTTTATGTGAGGTCTTAGCTTTGTCCCAGAGGCATAATTAGTGATTCAAAGCATGCAACCCTCAAGTGGACTATCTCTCCCGTCGGGAGACACCAAGTGAGACTGGAAAAGGCTACCAGGGTAAAGTATTGCACTTGCTCCACTTGCCTTTGATTAATGGAAATAATACATATGAGAATCCAAGGTATGTGGGGTTTTCTGAAAGTGTGCCTCGACAGTCCCTGGCAGACTTGGTGGTGAGGGAGAATTCAGCATCGATTATTCTTAAAAGTTTCTTTCCAAATTGAGCTTGTGAGCATAGTTTGGAAAGTGAAGCCTTCCTTCCATTCACCTGGAAGAAAACCAGAATTCACAAGGAAGCCTTTTGATGGCTGTCTGAAGCAGCTGCTCGAGATGGAAAGTGTCGAGGACAATTTACTCAGATGTGAGGCCTGCCGTTTCTTTTAGATGTCTGTAAACTTCAGAGCAGAACTGGATGAATATTTTATAATAAAAATATTGCAGCCGCTGTTTCCCATCTAAATTCCTTACTGTCAAAGTTTGTCTACCTGAAAAAAGACCGAATGAATTCCGCATTGGGCACATTTGTGAGAAGATAATTCCGTTTACCGCATTGACGGGAAACTCTTTGCCTTCATTCATCTGTAACGGCAAGTGGAAATTGTTGTAAAGTCGTAGAAATATGTCAGAAGAAATGAGGCGTACCAAAGTTATCTTGCTTCCCCCCCAATAAGAACTCTGTGTCATGTTTTTGTTGTGACGAAGGACTGAAGTGGCAACAGGACATAAGCAGAGCGATGCAATAAAATTAATATTAAAAAATAACCATCACCGTTAAGGGAACCAGCAATGATACAGATTGAAGATCACAGAAAACCAGACAGCGAGCAAACATAAACACAGACTTAAATATAGCAGGAACCAACTGAAAACAGGAGAGTGCAATAAACAAAAAGATCTACAGGTGTGCATCATGACAATTACATCACAGGTTCTAAAGGTTTATAGTTCCAGGCTGTAGGCAGGTTCACACCGGCCCTGTTTAGTCCACTTTATTCAAACTCTGATGTGAGCCCCCCCCAACAAAGCTAACCCTGGTCCGCCTAAAAACCTCGGTCGCGGTTCAAATGCATGTGGGAACGCCAAGCGGATCAGAGACCGCTCCAAAAGCAGGAAACAGGCTACAGCGCAGGGCATCCTGGGTAAATACAACCAAAACAAATGTATGAGAGTAGCCCGAGCAGGAGAAAAGGTCTTTTGCCAAAGACAAAAGAAAAATCCTACAACTCCTCAAATCTGAGGCTACTCCAGCGCCTCTACAGGCGAGGAAGACAGGCTGTCCAAGTAGTTTTTTTTTTTTCGTTTGTTTGTTTGTTTGGTCCAACTGTGGTCCCCAATTGAACCGAGTATACCGGACTGAAAGCAGCACCAGTGTGTTGATATTAATATCAACAAAAATAGACAAAGACAGTAACAAGAAAAACAGAAAAGATTAACAGCAAGCAAATAATCTTGAAACTTTTCTCTCAAGACAAATTACAGCAATACCATAAAACTTTTATGCTGCTCTGTTAGTTTACCGTTTCTGGTGGTACAACTCATCTATTATGGCTTTGTACAATATCCTTTAAATAAGCCGCACTTTCAAAAGTTAAGCATTGAAGAATTTGTATAGTCACTTGAAATGATACTCATGCTTTAAACTTTGTTTGCACAAAGAATTTTTTTGAGAGCTATAATCAAATCTCATCGCTTAACACCAATTTATTAACAAGTAATATTTTTTATGGAACACAAGCTCTTTTGAAGTACTGCTTATCTGCGTAGAAACAAATTTACAGTTGGTACATTTTGCATGAGTAAAAATCTGTTGTTTACTTCGTGGCACTTGGTAACCAGAAACGAGCTCATCTCTTAGCAACAGATTGTTATTGTTCAAAAAAGCATAAGATTTCCTCTGCTTTTTTCAAAAAATTAGTAATCAGAATTGTGCAGTTAGTGAATTTTACAAAAGAATGAAAATTATTTTTTCGTGTCATTGCTGGGAAGTATATTATGAAACAGACATTGAACACAAAAGGTTAAGTCTTATATAACGAACTTCGTGGTAGTTCGTTACAGGAAAAAAAAAAAAAACGCTCAACAATATTTTAATGACAGGTAATATTATTGTGTATAAAAACACAACCTCTTTTGAAATATGCTTATATTTCACATATTTACAATTGGTAAAATTTGCAAAAGTAAAAATCAGATGTGTACTTCGTGACTCTTCGTAACTAGATTCGCTCTCATCACTTAGCAACAGATTGTTATTGTTAAAAAAAAAAACATAAGATTTCCTCTGCTTCTTTGAAATATTAGTAATGAAAATTGTGCAGTTGGTGAATTTTACAAAAGAATGATTTTTTTTTATGTCTTGGTGGGAAGTGTATTATGAAATAGACATTGAAAGTAAAAGTCTTATATAACGAACTTCGTGGTAGTTCGTCACAGGAAAGAAAACCGCTCTTAACAATATTTTAATGACAAGTAATATTATTGTGTATAAAAACACAAGCTCTTTTGAAATATGCATATATTTCACATATTTACAATTGGTAAAATTTGCAAAACTAAAAATC